>LR737382.1:25960960-25991462 GCA_902655005.2 Marronus borbonicus
TCATAAAGTTTAAAAGGTTATTTAAAGCTTCGGATCAATGTATAGGGGTGATCTTCAAGATTTTAACTTCCAAAGCAGTCCAAGTTGGGAGTGCAAGCACCCAAAGCTTGTGTTTAGCACCGCCGTCCGCTGATCAACTTGGATCTCTTCTGTTAAATCGTGTCAATTTGAATTTCAGGAACCCTTGACGGGATCTGGCGTTTCTCAAATGTTTAATGTTTAAAATGTTTAAATGAACAAATGCAAATTAGTGAATATGTAATGGTTGCTTAAATATTTTGGAAAATAAAGTGTTTTGTGTGAAAATCTTGTTTTTTGTGTTTAGATTTTGAAGAACGTAGAACTGTTTCAGCGTTTGAACAGCATATTTCTGTGATGGCCGAAAAGAAGCCAACGTTTACGGGTTGCAAACGATTGGTGCTATGCTCAGCGTTTTCGCCAGCAACATGTCTTGTAGTTATAATGTTTAATAAGGACTTGGAGTGATTTTACTTGAGGCAGAAAACTGCTTTTATTTTTGGGCGTAACACAGCATAATTGGACGATTTTCCTTAATGGAGTATTTGAGGAATTTAAAGGAAAGTCTTTGGAGCTAAAAAGGAATATAGTGCCTGGAACAGTTTGAATAAGAAACGTTGAAACAATAACGGTCTTAAGTTGTATAAAAATTTTAAATGCGGTATATTCTAAAGAAAGCCAGTAAAAAACATCTTCCTAAAAAAGAAACCTTTCTATTTTAAGAATCTGTCACAACGTAATAGAATAACCGACACTCGCATAAGTACATAATATACTAACAGATGGTTATGTATAGATACATCATATAAACATATTTCTTAAATATTTTCACCCGAACATGTGCTCATATGCTTCTTATAAGGCATCACGTAAAATTTTTCCTTACGTAAGCTGTTTTACTCCTTTTTTTCCTCGATACAGCCAGGGTTGTCAACGCCACATGTAAACGATACACGATTTTTATCCGGCGAAGAATGACGATATACGTAGTGAATTAATTCCCTATACACTCTATGGAACTAACAGGAACAGATGTAGGATAAGCGCTAGAGAAGGACGTAGAATAACGAAATGCAGAAGAGAATAGATTAACCATCTCTCTTTACTTGGTAGGCCGCGTATTTTTCGTATCTATACTGTGTATTATTTTAGAATTCAAGATCATTAATGTGAGATTAACCTTTGTGATAAGTTTGTTGGCGGTGAATTTTGGGGAAAAACGGGAGCTTTTACCGCGAAAGAGGATCACGGGATATTTAATCAGGTAAGTTTAGGAATAAGATGCGCACTTACAGGGTTACGCGAAAATTGTTGTAAATTAATTTTTTATGTGCCAAAAATTTGCAATTGTTTAATTAGATTTTTTGAGGGGAGTGGAGCCAAAATAATATTGAAAGTAAACCAACTAATCAAATCGTTGCTACGTTCGATTTACGCTATTTCAATTTCTTTAAACGGAACACCCTGTATATTGTTCAAGATCTGTGTCTCTTTACCTAAAATATTCTTTAGCTAACTAAACGTTCTTTCTCTTTTGGTAAAATGCATAGGTCGATGCGATAAAATAATATAAAATTGTATTTTTCGGAAGATACTTTACACATCCAATTTCAAGAAGACTTTCATGGATTTTTGTTTCTAAAGCTGGAAGGTACTCTGGGGTTACGACTTTTACAAATTCGGCAGAATTTTCGCGCGAGTCCTGTACATGCTAGAAAGAGCTACACTCGACGGAATATGATCGTTTGTGTGGATTGCCTCTTACTATCCTGTCGATTCGCATCTGTTCTGAATTCATAGTTAATATTATTGTTACTTATGTTTTGTTGAATATATCGCGGGAATAATTTGCGTATTGTCCAGGTCACGCGTTGCCTTAAGAAATTCATCCAGATTTTTTCATAAATGTTCCATTTAGGTAAATGATGAAATTTCTTGAACTTCAACAATTTTCTTTTTACTTTATTTATTTTTACTGCTGATAAAGACACGCGCGAAATAAAATTTGAACTGCTGTTCAAGCAAATAAGTCGTTTAAGATATTGAAGAAAGAAGAAATAGCTGATTTTCGAAAAGAATCTGAAATTATCTTAAATCTCCGGTTGAGTTCTTTCCTTCAAAAAAAAAAATAGTGAAGTCGAAAATGATTGTATTATCTTTGGATTAGCTCAGGTTTGCTGAGATATTAACTATTGTTAAAATAAAAGTGGTGTAACAGTGGCTATTTGCAGCATAGGAACATTGAAAAAACGCAATGAACCTGTTCGGAGCACAATAGCTCTATGTAAACTGGATATCATCGTGATGGAAGTAGAACCACAATGACAAATGTTGTACAAAGAAAAATGTTTCGCCAATCAAAGAAAAATGACTAATAAAGCAGCACATGGACATAACTATGTATTATAGCTTTTATTAGCACTTTTTATGCCGGATGAAACCGCTACGAGGTGGTTTCATCGGTCGTACGTAAGAGGCCTCAGACTTGCTAACTTTCTGATGCTTCGCACAATCTGTTCATTATATTTTTTTGTGAATTTATATCTAATACATGCCTCTAACAAGGCGCCAGTTTGAAAATTCAAATCTTTCCGGTCTAGCAAAGAATCTCCTTTGCTTTTCTGATCATTGACAACTTTTACCAAACGAGTAATCTTAGAAAAACCTTCTTCTATAGCCTTTCTAAAACATCCTGCTTTGTTCATTCGGTATACATATTTAAAGGTTTCATTTTTGCATCTTCATTCTCTCGACCTTCTGGTTTCCATAATTTTCTCATACGTCTACTCCAAAATCGTATGTCAAAGGCAAAAAATGAATGTGAGAAAGTAAAACGTGTATTTTACAAGATATATTGGAGCTCATTTTTCAATAAAGTGACAGCATATTGTCCGCTTGTTCTTTGTAATTCTCAGCCTTGTGGTTTTGCTACAATCCTGTAAGAACATCGAAGTGTGCAGCCTTGAAGAGACCGGAGATTTGTGTGAACTTTGGCTTCACTTACAAGCGGAACATTTCCTTTTTTTCTGAAATAATGATATGCTGTCTGTCAAGCTGGTTGTATGGTCAAATTCCTTTCTTCTCAAGCATCATAATTGTAATCTTCAAATCATTACAGATCTATCACTTGGGTTCTCCGAAGTTCTTGATTTTTGTAAGAAGGAGCTGATGAAAGAATTTCATGTTTTCCTGGTATTCTTTCATCAGTTTTGCATGTCTTACAAGAATGGAATAAAAGAGCTTTTAAATTCGTCTTGGAAGTGTCTTCATTTATTTGGTTTGTAGTTAACATTAATAGCTTACATAAGACAAGATTGCCGTTAATGACGTAAATGTTGATGACATTCACTGAAACGTTGTCTTCCGGAAGATTCCATTGGTGTAACCTAGATCCCAGTAACTTAGATTTATTATTTGTAAAAATTTACGTCAATTCATTTAAAGTTCCGGCCTTTTTTAATTTCGGGATATTATTTACTATAAAAATATGTACTTACTCGCAAAGAAAGGAAAATTTTCCTTGTGCCGCGTGCAATGCCCGTGAACGTCCGCAAATACGGGTAACCTGTCAATGTTACCACGCACATAAATTAAAAGATTGTACATCCGTCTTAAAAGTAGTTCTACAAGAACTATTAAGAAAGGTAAGTTAAGTAGTAATCTTATGACACGTTTCTGTTGAGAAACAAGGTCTACAACGGTATTGAATTTCCGTAATTAAATCGCAGTTGTTTAAATAATGCTAGGATTCTATTTGATATTGTTTTTTCGACAATTCCAGAAGAAGGTAAGATGTAAAAGACGACAATCTTCGTCCTTCTTGCGTAACATCAGCAGTTAATAAGATTTGCAAAAAAAATCAGTCTTCAATCTTATTACAACATTCTTTAACTAGTAGGTATTTCGGGAATTTCATCATCGTCCATAGACTTGCTATTTCCGGTACTTCATGGCACGTAGGAGGAACATAAAACATCGAATTATCAACGCTTTTACAAGCAGTGTGGTACAGTAACTTATCTGATTGCCAAGTTTGGTTAATGTTTTGTTAAAATTTTGTTTTTCCATTAATGTTATTTACAATTTTCCAAGCTGCACCTTGTTTGTTAATTAATAGGATCAGAATAAAATTACAATGAACTTAATCTGAATTGATAGTGGTCCACTAATTAAAAATCGCTATAAATTAATTTTTTTTCTGTAAGTTAATTGTGGCTAGGTCTCTTCGTGCCGCTACAGAAGTGGTTATAATTAATCTAACAGTCAGAAGAAGGCTGCAAAAATTTGGTTCGAGGGCTAAGAAGCATGGCCATATTCCCGTTATTCACGAAGCAACACAAGATTGCTATCAGCCAAGGGCTTGTGAATGGGGAAGATGCCTTTCCTTTGACCTATCCAAATTCACTCTACACCATTCTGATAGCGGAATTAGTGTGGAGGAGGCGTGGAAAAAATATCTTGAAAGAAACATGGCTCCACGTGTGCCATTTGGAGGTGGGAGTTTTATGATTTGGGGTGGCATATTTTTAAAAGGTCGCATCGAACTGCTAATATTAAGAAATCAATCCATGGAAGCAGAGATGTATAGGGACTTATGTATTCTACCCATTCGCATGAAATATTGGAAGACATTTTTTTTGTGTTTGTGGATGATATTGAAAGAATGATATGGCCCCTTAATTCTCCAGCCTACAATTGCATCGAGCACCTTTGGGACAGTTAACATTGGATGAGCTTGCGGAAGCGGTGCCACGAGAATGGGAAAAAAATCCGCAATACGCTAATAACAAGCATACCCAGAAGATGCTTAGCTGTGTCACAAGCACGAGGAGGCCCTACAAAATATTAAATTCATTTTTTTTAAATTATCATTTAATGTTATTTTTTAACAATTTATTATTGCTCGGATAGTTTATAAAATGCATATTTTTTATATTTCAGCCTATTTTTTTTTTTGTAAAAAAAGAAGATTTTAACTAATTTCTTTGTTAGTTAACTACTTCAATTGAACAGCAGCTTATATTAAAAGGGTCAACTTCTCCTTGCGGTGTACATCAAAATTTGATTTCGCTTCTTAAAAAGGTTAAAATGTTTAAGTAGGAAATATTCAGGAAACGTCTAACGATAAGCAAATGCACAAGGTAACCACAAAATATTATAGTTACGTTGTTATATCGTTCAGTTTGTCGCAATCTCACCGCATACACTGTGAGATAGTCGATCTCGTAAAATTTGCGGAACTTCCAATGGACGTAGCCCTAGTCACTGTCAGGAAACATAGATATGAATACGCGTGTATATACATCTGTGCGATTATGGAAATAAAAATAAAACTAACGGATAAATTAAGAAAATATATTAATTATTTTGTATTAAATTAATACCGCTATGAAATGTATATTTCCCTAAGAAAAGTACTGAATGCGTTGGTTTACCATATTTGAAAATCCGATAGGATCATAAGAAAACGTAATCGAGACAGCTGTAGATGTATTTTTTTAATTATCTTTGAACTCGGTTACAGTTAAGATTGAAACCTCAAATTACGTTTATTTAATGTTTATTTACATATTTTATAAATTTTTATTTTAACAGATTTCCTGTCTCTGCTTTGTAGATCCGCTGTAAATGTAGGCCTGTGTCCCATTAGAAATGGCTTCGTTCGTCCCTAACCTGACTCTTCCATCAGTCTTCAGATTTCTTATCTTTTCATTATTAAGTCGTTGCTTTAACTACTACAGAGTGCCTTGAGCAATTTTTAGCAATTTAATTCGTCTGCCTTTACATTCCCTACCCAGGCCAGGGTCAGCTTAGTCCGGCTTCCCAGCTTGTTGAGTGCATTCATGCAGTCCCACACCAGTTTCGACTTCGCCTATGTGGAATCCAGCGCTTTTATCGCTGCTGGACAGTCTGAATAGATAGCAATAGATCGGTAGTTGTCTGACTCGTCGGTCTAATTCTTCAATACACCCCAGCACTGCTACTATTTCGGCTTGAAATACTGTGGCGCTTTGAATTAAAGTTGGTGATTTAGATATTTTTGGTTTACTCCCACATTCGGCCTTTATAGACGGGCCTTTCCTCCATTCTTCTCATGGTCTCTGTGGCGGATAAATTTGGTGGTCTTTGTATGCCACTTAGCCGCTTTGCTGGTTCCACCTGCGATATTTTCGTCCACCATACTACCGAGACATATGTTACTCTCATGTGTAACCACAGCATCGTCTTTAGGCTTAATCCCCATGTTTTTCCATATCTTCTACATCTGGCTAATGCAATAGTAGATTTGTTAATGGTTTTATTAATGTAACAATTCTCCTAGCGTGATTGTCCTTAGGCCTTGAATTAAGCGTTTCTTTATGAATACAATGATTTATTCTTTTGGCTATTGTAAGTCTTTCCTGTTTACACCAGCGATCTACTGTATTTAAAGCATTTTGCATTACCCCATCACATTTACCTCGTACTACTGGCTAGATCGTCAGCATATCCTGGACAGTAAAGGTCTTCTTTGGATATCTTCGTTATTAGTTCGTTTACAAGAGATTTTTTTGGTTCCTTTCTCAGATCGTGATAATAATGCGAGTACCCATCCGGTCCGTCCAAATTAAAACGTTTCTCATCGGAAAATATAACTTTTTCCCATTGTTCCTTCCAGGATACGTGTTCTTCAGCAAATCTCAACCTCGCTTCCTTGTGTTTCGCCGAAAGTGGCGGTTTTCTCAGCATCTTCTTCCGTGATATTACCGGTGACGCCTTTAAAATCCTTTGAACATTACGCACGTGCGTTTGTACCACGGCCTGTTCTGCAATAACTTTCGCCGACGCAGAAGATGCACACCGCAATATCATGCGTTTATCCCGCTCACTTATAGCTTTCGGTCGCCGCTGGCCTTTTGATTTGCCGTAATTTTCCGGATCTTTTAGGAAATTTCTAACGCAACGATCGCTTCTTCGTAACCGACGAACAATTTCCTTCTTACTAACACCATCCTGGTGCCAGGCTAGAACTTTACCCCTTTCTAGCAAGGATAATTGCTTTTTTCTACCCATATCGCAAACACTTTATAAAATATAATTTCTCGCGGTGAAATGTCTACACTTTACCAGCACAACCGCTGCATATAAAGAGAAGTATCAAATTAAAACATTTTCGCTTATATTAATGTAATAAATGCACAGGGTCTAAATTTTTGTCGCAAATAAAAATTCCTATTTTTGAAATTGGGAAAATCTCAATTACCCCTCATAAAGCAATAAATACCCAGAAATATCTATAAATGGACTATTTACATAACAAGTATTAATAACCCTCATTTACATGTTATATAAAGTCCATAAACTTTGTTTCGTAAATAGAAACGATACCGCGTCTATGTTTTTGTCGGGTAGTGTATTTGCATCTGATTCCCTACAGTCAGCGTGGAGAACATGCCACATAAAGTCTACTTTAACCCTACGATTATTTTGTTTTTCTAAATAAAACCATATTTTCAACCCAATATAACCACTACAATGTTTGTCTTTATTGCAAGAGGGCAACTAAGCGAAAACCAGAGAAACTGGAGGGAAAATCGACGCCCCAAGGGTGTTAACAGGAATTGATTCCTCGAGAGGTTCATCGTAACTGGAACAATTCCATGGAAGTTAAAATAAGCCATTAGTTCTACTCTGGCGTAATCCCAAATCTAATCAAAAGAGAATATGTTCTATTTCTTACGTATTTCTTCATCAAAAAATTGATTTAAAGATGTATTTTATTATAAAAACCCCACCTTAAAGACGAAAATTTTTATATCGAATTGTCTAAGTAATTTGTAACAGCAGAAATTACGCTTTTCAAGATATACATTAATAAGTTTATACCCATTAGCCCGATAAGCTGCTTATCGGGCAAAAAGGATGTGGTGTCAACCCAAACCGTATCCTGTGTATATATAAGAGGAAACAAAAGAATCCCGCGCACAATTGTTAGTGAAATAGTGGCTTGATGTGTAATTTCGTCTGAAAATGAAGCTGCGTTCAGGTACAGTTTACCTTTTTCTTAAAACTAATACTTTCAGAATCTCCACGGTGTGGATTTACTTAGACCATGCGGCTCATCATTAGGTATCTAGTGTATTCGTAAACTAGCTGCCTTATGAAGGGCATCATTGTTTGAGGTGTACTCGTCGGAAAATCCCGGCCAAGCCTTTAAGTGGATATAATATTTTTTAAAAGCGTACGGGACTTATCACCTATTTCCTTTTATATTCCACAATTTCCTGCAAAGATAATTTGATCAAAGTTGCGCCTGTTTGAAGGAATATTATTTTGAATTATTAAATAATTCGTCAATACTAAAAAACATGAAAATCTTCGACCTTTCGCGTTAAGCTCTGCTTGATTTCAAACTTATTTTTAATTTATTTTCGATTTTTTTTTTTTGGGTCAAGTAGGCCTTCGCAATTGAACAAAAGCTATTTTTGTTTTAAGTTTTAAGTTTAAAGTACGAATTTCGCTCACAGTATGGTAAAATGTTTCAAAATGGAAGTTGTTCGCAATGAAAAGCTATTGCGTCATGCAAATTTGTTGAATGAATCGGAATTATTCGTTAATTTCGTTTCGGGTAAAGTGCTTTTTCCGTTTACAATACGCCAAAGATTTAATTTTTTTTAAAGAAAACATGTTCAGAATCACAAATTATGGTCCCATACCATATTCGAATCTACTTAAACCGCCATTATTTAGATTAAACAAAATTAATTGTATTTACTCGTAGATTAAATTTACAGAACGAAATAACATTGTTCTGCAATAAATTATTTATTCGACGTAATTGCCGCCGTTCTATGTGATGTTTGAATACGGTGAAACCGTTTCGAATTTCCTCGATCTGCAGTTGGTGTAGGGAGTTCCGTATCCCCCCTTTTAGTATTTTTTCTACTGTTGGCGTTTAAAAAAATTTAATATAGTGAGGACGGGTGACCTTGGAGGCCTCGCATTTGGACATCTTCTTCTTATTTTTCTCAAAAAACCAGTATTATTGCAGGACTAAATTATCGTTTTTTGTTATATTTTACAAATTTTTAAATTTCTTTATAATTGATTTTATTTCATTATTTATATTATAAAATTAATCAACTGTGTATACCTACAAGAAAGAACGATAACTTAGTCCTATAAGCCTTTAGTTCGAAGCAGATTGCTATTAATTAAACAGATTTGAACCACCTTTTTTCCATTCGCCTCAACAACTCGTTTAACAAAATTATTTCTTGTCATGGAGTAATTTTTTATTTATTTAATGGATTTGGGCTACGCGCCAGGTCCAACAATACCCCATAATGTACATTCCTTTGTCGAGGATGGGAATGAGGTAAACGTTCTTCGCAGCCCGAGGTTCATCAGGACATTAAAATCACTAAAAAAAAATGGAGCTCGGAGTAAGGGAAGACTACGCAAAGAAGGAAACGAACAATTGCACATTCGCTCATTGTAAATGCGGGATCTTACATCGACATAAGAACCTAAATACTTCTTCATGTCCCCTTATATCATGGAATATTAAGAATTTCCCACAAGCTGTAAAGTAGCTAAATTTTCTATTTGTTATGAACCCGAAGAGAAAAATTGATTTGTTTGAGATCTTTAAAAGAAAACGAGAAAAGCTCATTTTCTTCTTTTACCTCTAGCATCTTTATTTAACATTGCAGAGAAAAACTAAAATTAGATTCTTAAGGCCACTTTTGATCTTATGTTTAATAATAAATAATTATCCACGTATAAACAGGGGCGGTACTTCAAAAACTCGTGTATTGAATAGAAAGTTTTGAGCTTTTATTTTTATTTTAAAACCAGACTGAAAGTGGATGTTTTTAAGATTAGTGAACAAATGTAGAATTGTAGAACTTTTTAGAATTTTCTGAACGTCGCTTTGGAAGATAAGATTCTCGTGGTGATATGGCAAATATCGTGGTAGCTTAGTTTTTTGCTTAAAGCATAGAGATCGTCGTCCCAAGCTAGATGCTCGTCCAACACGAAACCCAGCATATTTACCGATTGAAGAATTGATTTTTTTTGTTAAGCTGATCTCTGCAATAGGCAGTTTATCGCCATTTAATGCTTGATTCTTGATGAATTCTTGATAAAACATCATTTGTCTTTAGTAAAAGGTTACTTTCGCTTCCACTCGATAAAGAATATTTGTATCATCAAATTGCATAGTTGAACTAAATATTAAAACTAAAGTGGGCTCCAGGACCGACCCTTATGGAGCAGTCCCGTCAAGGGCTGTACTCTGAGTCCTGCCGCTAAGAGAGCTTTTGAACCAACCCATTGCAACCTCTCGTATTCCAGCTTACCTATTAGCACTTTACGGTCGATGCAATCAAACGCCCCTTCTAAAATCGACAAACAGACTTAAACTTGACCGTTATCGTAGGCCGAAACACGATACATTCTCAACCAAGTTTCTATCAAGGCCTAGAGAAATGATACAATGCGACTGTAAATATCTTGTACTCGCCATAACGATGTATTTCGGTTCGATGAATAAAGAAAATTTAACGTATCGTTTCTCTTCGCCAATTGAAATGCTGAACAGTTTCAAATTTAGCGGCTACCTTACTTAATCTTAAAACGTATCTTTCGTCAATTAAAGCATCATATCGAAAGCTTTTCTCAACATGAACATACTTGAAATCAGTAAGAAAGATTCTATTTACGACATTGTCAAAATTCAATATGACGCCATTTAGAACGTTGATAATGACCAGAAAGGATCGAAACGTTAAAAGTTCGACTACACTATTAGATAGAAGATCGAAGGTAGCCTTGAGAAAATGTTTTTAGTTATTCTCTGCAAAGCAAAAAAATTCAGCATTTAAAAGAAAAAAAGAAACGAGCATTTTTTGTTTTTTTTTTAAAAGTCCCGTGCGTCATTTGTCGCAAATTCATTTTTTTCTTCGGATTCGTAACAAATAGCAAATTTAGCAACTTTGGCAAATTTAACATGGATAAAAGGAGCTGTTTCAGAGAATTTCAGGTGCTGATTACGCCCACAGGGTGCTATTGAATAAGATCTGATGTGGTCTACGAAATGACAAGGTTTCATCGAGCATCGGATTGGAGCTTATAAAAAGGGATGTATTAATACTCAAACAATAGTAAAACTTATTTATTTTTATTTTATTCACACGTCATATGGATATATATTATATGTAATATCTTTATTTATACATAAATTGTCTCTTTTTCACAAACCATTTCATATAATAATATGTATATACCCACATTCTAATAATATCACCATTACTGTATATATTATATATATATATATATATCTCCTTTTATTTTTTGGGGGAAAAACCTCTTTAGCATTGCTTCTGCTGTATATCTTTATCGGATATCGATTCAACATATTTTATAGATTATCATCTGGCAATGTTTTATAATTATTATTTCCTTTTATAGAATAGGTACTTCTTGTTTTATTGTGATTATTTTTTTATAATTTTATATTTTCCAGTTTACCACTTAACATTTTATTTATTTTATTTCGTTATAATTACTTTTTTTGATTTTTGGACAAGCTCTTACGATTTTACAAATCAATACAATCATCATTATTATGTTTTCTTTCCATTTTTTTTCAAATCTGCATATGTACAGTTCATCAAAAAATAAATTCATTATAAATCACCTACCTATCGCATGTAATTTGATTACTTTAACTGAGACGTATATACAGGGCGAATTAGAGGATTGCCGTCACGTTGAAATCCTCAAATTCACCCTACCGTCACATTTTCTTGATTTGAAATACATTTAGTGCATGAAATAGAAACATTTACAACATAAACATTCTCAGCGTGACGCTAATCGTTGTTAAAACCATCGGATAGGTTCCTACGGTCAACATTTTTGGACTCCCGCTTAGGTGGATTAACGGCCGACCTTTCTGGGAGCTGAACCATTGATGGAGGTCCGATAATTCACCGTAGCCGTGCTGATTCTTCGTCTGGATCAAACATTCGTAGACCGAATCAGATATTAAGTGCTTGATGATGTACGATTGGCGTCTTTCGCTGGTTTGGGAATTGTAGGTTTGTTTGGGCCTGACCAGGAGATCATGCCATTGACCGGGGTGGTGGAAAGAAGCATTTATCTGCAACATAGACTGGATTTTGAAATCTAGCGGTGCTGCGATATTTCGGAAGGATGAAATGGATATGGTTGTTAATTTGGAAATATTTAATGGTGGTAAGTGATACAAGGACAGTGGTTGTTTTTGTTCTGCAGGGCAAATATTTCCTAACCTAACTTGCAGAAAATCTTGGCAAAATTAGATAAAAGTTATTGGATAGAATGAACCAAAGTAAAAAGCATTTCAATCTCCAACAATCCAACTGCAAATAGTTGGTTTTAATGACTCATTTTCTGTTTTGGCTGACCAAAATAATTCGTGTTTGATAGTTGTTACTTTAATAAGAAATACGACAAGAGCTTCTAACTAACTTTGTGCGATTTGTACAATACACTTTAAATCAAACAATGTATAGGAAAATATGCAAAATAATAACGTAACTGCATTGTTAATCACCTTCACACCGGAAACAATACACGATTCGATAAGCCTTATCGTATTGTGAAATCGCTATCGTTGATTTATACAACCGTAATTTAAATTCCAATCAAAATAACCACACGCAAATTATAAAATTTCCATAAAATCAATAATCTAAAATTTACCAATATTCTCCTGTACAGTATCCTCACTTCCAGGATGGGAAAAACAGATTGAACGCTCCAAGATAGATTGTACTCGGTGGGATCCGAATATCCCGGGCTTGTAACGATCGGAGGTCCGGGCTTCCCCGACAATTCGATATATTTCTTCTCGCGTCCGATAGAGTTCGCCACTAGGCAGCTGTAGTTCCCGAAATCGGATAGCTGGATGTTGCGAATGGCGAGGGAATGAGTCTGCCCGTTCTGGGACATCAATCTCCTGTCGGTCGGCTGGAGCAAGAAGGAATCCTGGTACCAGGTCACCTGTCGAGCAAAATTAGATTTCTGTGCGGTTCTTTAGGGGCGGTGAAAGGGGTTGGTAGGGTGAAGCGGCGGTTGTTATTTGTAACTAGGTTAGCTTGAATTTTAATTTGGACGCGGAGGTTCGCCCCAATTAAGACCTTTTGCATATTTTTGCTTGATTCTCTTCTGCTGATTGTAATTGCGAACGCAGGAAAAATGCGAGCGCTAAATCCTAAGCGCTACATCCTAAGCGCTAAATATTTTATAATTATTGTTTTTTTATACCCTTTTACCCCCATCAATTGTAATTAGTATTTTATTCAATGCTTTAGGCAAATAATAATTTTCTAGACTTTCTCCCATAACTCAATGGGTGATAATAAGAGAATGTTTTTTCCATATTCAGCAAGCTAATTTAAATAAAGAATTGACCATCAGCTGAAGATTTCTTAAGATAAAAATTATTGGATGATATTGTTTGTATTGAAAATGAAGGAATATTGAGACATCGGTCCCCAAGGAATCAATAGGCTTTCTAAATAGAACAATCTGGGTTTTAACAAAAATTAAAATTTCCAATTTATTTTGCATTAATTTTGTGATGATTTTTTTAGCTAAGTAACTCTCTTACTCGCCTGGAAAATGAGCCAGATTAAAGGTGCGAAAATTGAGTCTATAAGATCGATTTATTTAGAAATACACTTTCAAAGAGACGATAATTTAAAATTTTAAAATTCTGTAAAATTTGATTTCCAAACAGTCCTTTAGAATGCTTACTAAATGTGCTTTTTCTTTAACTTAAATCAGCTTTCGATTTGTACAGAAAATGCCCCTAGTACTAAGTAAAATGGTGGAAAGTCCATCAGATGGATGTGAAGCGAACAACCTGAAAATCCATGTCTAAATTTAAAGAAAAAAATTTGAAGATATTGCAGAATATCGAATTTAGGATATCAAATAACGCTGAATGGTAGTCCACGATATGTACACATTTAGTGAACGTTTTCACTTAAATATTTTAGAATATAATGTCGCTTTACAATACTGCTCGAGTGCAAACACGATACATTACTCTTACTCTTAAGAGAGCTTTTTTAAGATTTTACTGAAAAAAGCAGTATGTTCTACATGAAAAAAAAAACAATTTGTTCTTCATGTTATCTTGAACAACCTTTAATAAAAATGGTGCCAAGATACACGGAGCCAGTAGAGACAATCCTAAAATATATTAGAAAATGGCTATACACAATAGCCAAAAAAAGTAATGCCAATATAGTTTCCTCATGGCATTAATGGAATTACAGGAATGGAAAAAAAAACACAACTTTCTGTCTACCAGGTATCATCAGTGTTGCTCCGAATGTATTTTTCTAAACCTAACACCGACAAGCTAAGCATTTCTTGACGCCCTCTAGCGCCAAGGAACACATGCCTGCCGTTTAGAAAACTAAACAAAAACTAGGTACTGTTCCCCAAGCCATCTGCTGCTCGAGAGATTATATTCTTTGGTTGGTCCTAAAATATTTTCTTGTATTTCTTAAAATTTCAAATCGATAGATTAACTCAATAACATGCGAGAACTGCAGTTAAAACAATTTCCCACCTTAATGGAAAACATGTTAGTAACTGGAATAGCTGTTAGCAAACATATTTTTTTTTTTTTTTTCTTCCTTTTATTTTTTATTTGAACATCTAAGTCTAGCTTTTCAATCTGCCTGTTTCTCTGAAACAGCGACGTAAACAGATATATGTTTTTTGAGATTTGGAAATAAGAAAGAGTCGTAGGGAGCTAGATCTTGACCATAAGGTGGATGGTGAATTTCTATGAAGCCAAATTTAACAATGGCAGACTCTGGAAGTCTTGACCAGTGGGCTGGTGCAATAGAACATCTTGCGTCAGTTTTCTGTACATTTTCACTTTAATAGAATCTCTGAGACGATGCATTACGCTTTCATAACACCCTGTTACCGTATTATCTTTTTTTTATTTAGAAAATCAATTATTAACATTTCTTGACAAACTTCTTTCTTTGGAGGGCTGGAGTCGATAATGTGCCACTGCATTGGTTCTTCTTTTAACTTAGGGTCGAAGTGATGGGCTCATCACTGGATTTTTCATCCCCAAAGTCGATTGATAATTAAATCTGATTTGTTCCTACAAAACGTCAAAAATTATTCACACGTCTCCATCCAAACACGTATTCGGAACCCATCTTGCACTAGCTTTCGTATTTGTGCAGAACTCTTTTTTAAAAATCATAATAAGCTGCTAATTCTGGCTTCTTTAACCATGTATCCTCCAATAAAGGAGCTTAAACGTGGATAATGTAAAAAAACAGCTTCCAATTCCGTTTGGGATTTCTTTAAAATTCCGTAAAATTTGATCTCCAATCAAAAACTAAGCGAAGATCTTGGTACGTATACGAAAGCATTTGAATTGTATAGGAAATGCTCCCAATACTAAGTAAATAAATCAAATTCCAAATTTATTGTGTTAGTTCAAGAGAAACCAAAACTTTCCATTTCCCCAACAACGAAGATCGTCCATAATTGACGCTAATAACTCCTCTTCCTTTTCACGCAAGTACCGGAATTCCAAACTCTCCGAACTGAGAATCCAAACAGCCGATATCGTCGCAATATACTCGCTTCCGTTACTCGGTTACCATCTTTCTCTCTTCGACGTTAACCGCCGACAAGACAAACAACTATTTTCAGCAGAGGGCGCTAGCTTTCTGTTTATTTGGGATAGCTGGATCTTCTAACTTCCGTCGTCGTAGCAAATTCTAGATTAGAATCTCGGAACTCCGTCCCTTTCCCCCGAGCCCTCCGCCTATCTCGAAATTCCCCCTCGATTTTCAATCTCTAATAAAATGAACACATTCTAGCATTCTGGTCGGAAACTAAGGAAGTTATTCGTAGAAACGCTATAACAAGTTGGCATTAGCGGATTTCTCGTTAGCATTGTGAAGGCTCGATATACAACGCTGTTGGGGTGGTAATTTCGTCTTTGGGAATATGGGAAATTTGCTTATAGATGATGAGATTATCTTGCGAGATGAAGATGCAGTCGTGTTGGGTATTTTAGGATGGGGAAAGACCCCATCGAGTCCCGCTAAGAATAGCAACCCGCGATATCTCGGGAACTATAATAGTTATATTGATGGGAATATCTTTTTATAACTAAAGTGGCAAAAATATTTTTGAGTTCTAAAAATGATCGCTAGAGGGCGCAGTTGCTAGGATCATCCAGGATTACCTATAATTTTAAATGCTTCATTAAAAAGTCGCACCACTTTCGTTAAAGACGTGTTGCCATATTGTGAATAATAAGTGTAGCAGGCGTTACCGAATTATGTTAAATTCAACCTGTTATAACTTGCAAACTGTAGTTTTTACTCAAATTAAGGAAACATGGACTTGTTTAAAGTTGTTGTAAACATTGCAGCTTGTACTACTCGTTAATATTCAAGAAATCCACCAGGTAGCATTATCCCCATTCGAATTCTACTGACTGCGCCATATTTTATTATGTTTTTATTTAATTCTTTGTTAGTTCTTTACACACTGTATATTAAAACAATATTGTATAATTGTAAATGTGGTTTATTAATAACTTCTAATTTGGAACAGTGGTTGCCTACATACAACTAACTAACTAACTCCCACCATTATTAGCCAACTTAACGGCTATAATAAACGGAGCCGTATACTACAATTCCATTTATTGTAATATTACAGGTCTTGCTTGATGCATACTAAACACATAATCTAAATATGAATATTTCTACACCTACTAGAGCCACCTGAATAAGAAAAAACAACCCTAAAAGCAAATTCCAATCCAAATTTATCCAGCTAACTTCCTGCAGCCGTTTCGATTCCATTTGACTATTCTTTTTCGTCATATTTTATCGCAAGTTTGCACATTTCTCGGTGATTCTCAAAACCACCACCACCACCACCCGCATCCCTCTACTTTGCCGTTTAGTTTCGCCGCTTTGGGTATAACTTTCCGCGACTTTCAGCTGTCACCGGCGTCGCCGAGTGGTAGGAGGGATTGCGAAGTAGGGAGGGAAATATTTCAATTCCAGTCGCTAATGTGTAGGCCCCGCAGCAGGGGCGATATCGAAATCCGATAAGGAAATTGAACGCTAACCGCGTTACAGAAGACGAGTTTCAAATTAAGACAGGAGATGGCGCTGGAAGTGCGTGGTCGCGATAGAATGAAGATTCCAATGGTCTTTTGTTGGAAAGGAAGATGGGAAATGACACCCTTATTCGAATGGGGTGGTTTCGAAGGAAGGGAATAAAACGGGATTTCGATTTTACTGCGTTGGCGTGGGATTTTTGTATCGGTCTTAATTATACAAGGCGTTACGTTAAAATGTATTTTTACCTCAGCTGGTGGATCAGAATGCACCAAACAATCCAGTCTAGCTTCCAAACCTTCTCCAGTATTGGACCAAGACCTCACTACAGTTACTTCGGGAGGATCTGCAACAATATTCAAAAGTTCCCTTCAATCTCCCAGCGAAATCATCGAAAATACGAAAGATTTACATAATACGTTCAACTTGATATCGGAAGTAACCGGCTGGCCGATTCCATTAGATGCTGTGCATTGGTAAATCCCAGCGTGCTGCCTTTGGACGTCGACGAGTGATAAGAGAGGACCATTCTGGACTTGGATCCCAGATGGTAGCAGCGCATCCTAAGCAAAGGAGAATGAAAACAATGGTAAAATGGTAAAAAAAAAATTTAATTATACCTTTTTAGACCATTGGACAGTTGGTGGAGGATTCCCATTGGCTCGACACTCAAACGAAACAGGACCTCCTTTCCGTGTGGTTATCTGCCCATTGGGTGGAATTATTTGCACACTTGGAGGCACTAGATTGGGAAGAAAAGAGACAAATATTAAAATTATGAACTACTTGCATGTTTGTGAGTTTGTTGTTAATCTTTGTCTTTGGATTGACGTAAAATTTAATTTCATGATATGCAGCAGGTGCTGCGCCTTGCTAAAAGGTATATCTTTGTCATGGTAGTAACATCTTCTTGGTTAAATCAGAATGCTTCTCAATAATTTTTGTTTTAGTTTGGCTCGCTTGCTCGCAATATTATTGCCTGTTTTTATAATCCGGCCGTTTGGAAGGTAATCAATAGAAAGTGGGAAAGTGGAAAATTGGGATTCTAAAATATGGAAACTAGGACTTTGGGAGAGCGGAGCTACTAGCCTTTAATCGTAAAAAATGAAGAAGTCATTTTATTAAGAGTGTCGGGATAGGTATTGGTTATTTTTGAGGGTCAACTATAATCTACAGGATTTCAGTTTGAGAATGGACCATCTTTCTCAAACTGAAATCCTGTAGATTATAGTTGAGTATAGTTGACAGCTATAATTTTATGGTATATATTTTTATTACTTGAATAATAAAATCACAATCTCATTTACTAATACAATCTCCATTTAACTGTAAACGCTTAACTAAACGTTCAGGTAATCCCGAAACGAGGTCAACGCTATACTTTTCGGTGATAGTGGTCCAGGCTTGTAAAACTGACCGAATCAAATCTTCTTTATTTCGTGGTGCTGCTCGTTCTACTTCAATTTTCATTAGTCCCCATATGTTTTCGATGGGACTAAGATCTGGGGAAACGGCTGGCCATGGAATTGTTGCCAAGTTTTGTTCTAGCATCCAAGCTTTAGTGTATTCAGAAGTGTGGCATCTTGCATTATCCTGTTGGAAACGCCACCCTTCGGCGTATAAAGCACGAGCTGTTTCAACAAGAAAGCTATTAAGAATTTCACAATACTTTGCACTATTAACGGTGCCATCAATTATACAGAGAGGTGTAGCGCCACGCTGAGAGATTGCTCCCCAAACCATTATTTTTGTGGGAAATTTGGAAATTTGAACGGTAACATTTTCTCTCGATAGAATTTTTAAATGATTTGCACCAAGCTGAAAACAACTTTCGTCGTAGATATAACAACACCACTAAAATTATCGTCTCGAAATCGTTGGCAAAAATCTATTCTTCGTTGCTTTTGTAGAGGTGTCATTGCAGGGATTTTTGTTGGTTTCTTTGATAAGTAACCTTCTCTCCCCGGGGAAATCCAGCCGTTTTCTGGAATCCCCCCCCCCTCCCCCCCCCATATTAGATAAATAAATCTCATTATTTATCTATTAAAGAATCATAAAATAGAAATCAATAAAACGACCACCAAATGTACAATAACATTGTTTATTAACATTTTAGAAATAAACACATCAGTAAGAATTAAAAAAAAATAACGAGATAAACACAAAATTAACAACAAATGAAAAAAAGATGGTTGAGGCAGGGGAGCTTTAACAATTTTTTAATGTCGGGTTCCAATTTGGTTAACATCAATCGCAGATTGCCACGTTTAATGATATGTAGTCTGTTCCTTTTATTTGAAAGTAAACTAGCTACTGCACTGAATCCATGTTTAGCCATATAGGACGAAGGAAATGCGACTAAAAACTTCTGCACTATTGCCCACAATTCAGGGTAGAGCCAAATGTTTAAATCTTACTTTGAGTTCTACGAGTTCCTCTTCCAAATTTGATGATTCTTCGCTACTTGCATTTGCGAAAGGATCTAAAAGCTCAACTTTAAAATATCTTGAAAACACTCCAAAAATCAACATGAAGAACGTCCAAGTGTTGGGAGTAAGTAGTACTCCTTCCTGTTTTGTAGGGACTGATATTGTGGGGAAAGTGTTTGTATTCACCTCTACCTAGATTCCGTTTGAATAGAAGAAGCTTTCCCGCAAAAGCAGCTATGATGTTTTTTCTTTTAATTAAATTCAACTTATCACAATGCAATTGTAAATTAATTTCATTTTAAACAATTGAAAAAACAATTCAAACACCTTTAGAGAACCAACGTACTTCTGTGTGCAGCAACAAGCAATTGTAATCTTCATTGCTTTCATTACAAAGCTGGCCAAATAATCGGTCATTCAACAAATTGCTTCTAGTCTTATTGATTGCTGTAATGACGTAATGGAGCGACGTATGCAGGCGTTCATTTAAATTTTTCGCAACCAAATGCTAACGATGAATGGTACAATGTACAGTGAGTACATTTGATACTGCTTGTTTCAAATGCAGCATCAATAGCACAAAATATTGGAATAAATAGGAATATTTTTCTGTTGAAAAGAACTTTTCCATTGTATTAAATATAGATTCTTCCTTTGTATCAGTTGTGTGTTGGAATGGGGACAATTTCCCTGCGAGCGTGGACGAAGTTTATATTTTCTCTTCCTCAAGCATGAAGAACAACAAAAAGACAAAATTTGAAACGCACGCAACATTTCCGAACCATGCTCGTCACCGTCAATCTATTCTAAACTAAAGCAAAAAAAGCTTCTGGATCGGCTACCGCTCCCATGGCCTTCTGCATTATGTGGATCTATCTAGTACGTAGGCTTAAGGTAATTTCTGCTTTGAGCAATTTAGAAAAGTGGTTACAGATCAAAATTTCTCAGAGAGAAATTCTGCATCAGAGTTTTCGCTGCATACGATACGATTTTCCATAAGTGAAACACTCTGTAGGTTGTCGCACCTTTAGATGCTTCTCTTTAATTTATGACAACCTGCTTAAATCTTTTGCTATTATTTCTTCAAAAACAACACTTTGTCTCACAAGATTCAAACCTAAAAATTGAATTGAATACAATAACGAAGTCAATTGATGGGAAACAATCTATAACCGATTCCCATTGATTTTGCATGAAAACAGCTCATTCTGCGGCAATTTTATACCTCTAGTAACATCATGGCGTACATTTATGTACACAAAAATCTATTCACAAACCTACCACAGCTCGAATTTCGCAAGAATAACAACCCGCTGCCAAAACCGCAACCTCGGACCTTACATATTCATCCTACTGTTTGGCAATTAAAACAAACGCTAGGTAAATATTGGTTTAACCGTTCATCGATTCACCAAGGCCAACGCAATGTTATTAGATTTCAACGTGAAAACATCCGCCATACTCTGAGAAAACAATCGAACGTTACGTTATACCGTCACTACGCCGCAGTTTCCGATGATTTTCTCCTAGCCAACCTCGCACAATCCACCCGACCAAGGGAAAGCTTGCATCTGGCGAGATGGGATTCCCCCATTTCTAACGAAGCCGTATGTTTGTCTTTATCGTCCGTAATTGTGGTGGGGATGATGTTAATATAAGCGTTGCTTGTTTCAGTAGCAGGAAGACGCTATTCAGATGTCTATGTGTATGCATACGAAGGTTTGTTGCGCGCGATAGTCTCCACATATGCATGAATTGGAAACATGTGCATGTGATTGTTTGTTTTATTTGCTTAAAAGAAGGGAATTAATTTAAATAATCGATAACATATATGTAGCATGTACATATGTAAATGACACCAAATGGAAAATACTTGTTTCATTGCAAGCTGTCGTTACGTATTGCGATAAATAAATGCAGATTTCTCTGAAAATAGAACAAAGCCTGACAAAAGTATTTGAAATGATTTGAGAAAATTGAAAATTTATGCCTGCGAATTGATATTTAATCTAGGACGCGCTGATAATAACATTTCTGACAGTGGATGCCAAAACAACAGCTTGAATTTATTAAATACATGCAAGGATGCCAACTTACATTATTACAAGAAGACAGTGCATTATGCCATACTACTTTAGCTGTTAAAATGTTAGTAAAAATAGAAGGTTTAGCTCCAAGGGTCGTTTCAATGTGTTGATCACTTGGAGAGGACCATTTCAAAAGCAATCCTGGAAATAGCTCCAGATATGATAAAGAATGTGTTAGGAGCATTTGTTAACAGAACGACTACCTATTTGGAAAGAGAGGCTTAATATGTTGAGGTATTAATGGAGTGAGCCAAATTTTAAATCTTTCGGGATAAACAAAGGGTTCCCCAAGCAAGAAATCTGTTGTTCCAAAGATCTGGAGGGAACCGAAAAATCAGTTAGTTTTGCCTGATTAACACTCATCAATTTAAAATCAAATCAGCCATCTAGCGTAAGATCTGAAAAAAAAATGTACGATAACTTGCGTAATGGTTAATCGTCCATTTTAAGCTTCGTCTCCTGATCTTAAAGAGACTTCAATGATTTTCTTCGGGATTTGGATCTCTTTGAATGTCAAGGCGAAGTGCTCGTCTTTAGATTTAAAGGTTGGAATCTCCTTCACAAATAGCCTAAAACGTGTGCCTTCAGAAATACACAAAATGAGTTCCACAATTGTTTTTGTGTTGAAAATTGAGTCGTTTTTGTAATAATGTTTATTTGCTTATGGAAATCCTTGGCCACCAACTCAAATTTTCCGTTTTGAGTTGGCGATCGTTGGATATGACTGAAAAAATTAAAAATCTCATGATTGCATTTTAGGTTTCAAACCATTCAGGCCCTTTTAGGCAGGAATAATAAAAAAAAGCTTTTTATGGTTAATTAGCCAAATCTGATTCTATTTTTGAGCTCATCTCCACTTCAGCCAAAGAGACTGCGTCTTTAGAAATCCACCTCATACCTTCAACCATACCACTACAGCAGATATATTTCGCTTCATTGTATTTTTAGATTTATCACCACAGCTTGTTCAAACATCAATTCGCATTTGCATATCACTAATTGTCATACAAATCAAAAAAAAAAAAACAACCCTTCTGAATATCTCGCACCCTTCTCGCACGTATCCCTTCGCATTCCATCCCGCTTAATATGCAACCCTTATTAGTTAGCGGTGACCCCTTACTGACCCAAGCAATAATCGAATATGCGCTGTAACTATCAAGGGACACATCTGCGTGAAGCTTTGGCGTAACAAGGTTGCGGTCATTTTTCTATTGTCCCCAACAAGCGGAGCAGATGTTGCGGTCTCGGCTAAGAAAGGGGTTGATCCGCATTAACCAGGGGTAGATGTATGAATGTTTCGCTCAATGAGATTAAGTTTCAAAAGGAAGGGAGGAAGAAAAAAAAAAAGAATTGGGCGGGATTGGTCTTGTGTTATCGCGGTTGTTTATGTTTAATGGAATTATCGATTATATTTATGGTAATCTATGGAGTAAGAGTGAATTGTGTTGGTTTATGTGAAAAAGCAGTTCTTAGATCCAATTTTAGGAATATGTAAAAAAAATTAATTTTAAAACAAATTCTCATTGCCCCAATGTACAATTACAAAGTACATTCCGCATTTGGCATTTTCCTATCGGAAATGGCGAAACAAAAACTAATTTTCCTGTAAAAGTTCCAACATTACCATTAAACTCAGTTCACATCATCCTGCCAACCTCCAGGGACTACCTCTTTCGTATATGAAGGTAGCCTGAAAAGTTTTAAACTCCAACATGATGTTACATTAGAATTTCCCTTAAGAGCTATTTTCGCGTGTTTTACCGTTCTTTTTCTTTTGACCAGCCCTGTCTCGCGTATTTGTTTGTATTGACCGATGGCCAATACGAAATTAGCGTCGCTTTACACCGATTGGTTAATGAGGTTCTTTGTAGGAACCGACTCTCAAGTTCTAGGGTGGTCTTAAATACGAATTTGACGATGGAGCGATCCTTTTATTTTTAGAAAACTTGTGACAAAACTTTCGTTGGATCATTTTCAGTCATTTTCTTTTAATTTGTAAAATTTCAACTCCCTACTTCCGGCCCCCTTCCACTTCTAGTTGGTGGGAAAAATATCGCAGGTGTGCCTAAACTCTCAAAAAGCCAGACGTAACGAGTTGATCAAGCTTACGCTTCTCCGAGTTTATCTAAGTATAACCTTTTAAAGGATTATCTAGAAACGTAAGAAATTTTGTGAATGTGAGTCCTCGTATAGGGCCCAGAATCTACGGAAAATATCCATCTAGGCGACCGCCATCTACAACAGTCCTTGTCATCGACCGTCCACTTTCCATGGCCACTTTCCATTTTATTAGTCATCTCGCTAACGCTAGCTTACCGAAATTGATTACCGGCGCACGAATATTCCGCCTTTGGAGAATTTTTTTTTATTTATTTTGCTTTATCTTTTCTTCGGCCTTGAACGCTGTATTTAATTATTTATGCACTTTCGTTTTCTTCGTGTTTTATGTTAAGTACTTGTGTACCTAGTGGTTACTGCTTCGTCACGTGTTAAATGTCAAAATTCAACTTTGGGCTTTAATTTGTTAGTTCAAAACTTGATACCAATGCGACATTGTAAAGCTGGATCCAGTTTAATCGAAGTTTAAAACCATTTACTTTATGTAATTTTCCATGTGACCATTTTAACGAATTTACCTTTGTGGGTTTGTTTTTTAATTATTATTTATTTGTTATTTTTTTTTTTAATTTCAATTATATATTCTTTTTTGTTTAAGTGATTATTTTCATTTGTAAGTTGCGCTATTCCCCCCGCCCCCTTTTCCCCACAAAGTTAGTTTGGCTACAGGTAGCTCTTATTTACTCTGGTTTCCGCGTTCTTTTATGCTCCCTCTAGACGTGGTGGTGCAATAGAAGTTTGAGAGACCCCACGCCTACTCCACTGAGCTTAATACGGCCATAAGAGCCGCCATAACATCCATCGATCTATCTGCGCTAGCCCTATTGGTTACACAGCGGGGCCGAAAACTTTTTGGACTCCCTTTTGGTCATTTGTTCATTATTTTATTTATTTATTTTTTATATCGCGTCAGCCGTTCAGGCAACAATGAAGATCAAAAATACTTTTGAAAATTTCCACGTGTTGGACGCTCATTCATTGTCCAATAGAGTTGTATTAATTGGTTGTTTCGAAAAACGAAAAGCAATAACGGACGCATCGTTACTTGAGAGCTGAAGGCAGAAATTTGCAGACCACCATCGTAACAAAACAATTAGTCGCAAAGAAGGGAACAATTGCGAGAGAGACGAGGACGGTGAATTTCCTACCAATTAATGTATAGAGAACGCCACCAGGTGGTTCGGACTGAAATTGAAATTCGAAATAGTTTTTTTTTTTCTTTTTTTTGCTGGATGTGTACAACATGCAACTGTGCAAACAAGATAGAAAAACAAGAGCGGAATAAAATGCCCTTCGGTGGAAATGGTTGGGGTAATTTCACGTTGGCGGTGCAATTGATTTCCCCACTAGTTTTGTCAGTTTTATTTATACAAAAGCTCGGTTTTATGCTTATGGAAATTAAGCAAAAATAACGTAAACAAAGCGACATATAAAATTGACAAATAAATATTGGTATATACCGTTGGTTTAAATGATTTTTTTTTATTTGGAACTTCTTTGAGGTATTTATTTCTTTTCGGACTTCGACGCAGCGCTTTAATCAATTTTAAAAGAAGATATTTGAAGTGATTGAAGCACTTTGAAACTAATAGAAGCATCTTCAAAGTACTTGCAAAATAGCTGAAGCCCTAACCTTCAGTATTGAAATGAGAAAGAAGTCGTGTTGGTTAATAGAGAGAAAGCATTAATTGAAAATTAAATCTAAGATACTCTTAAACAGATTGGCAAAGTTATAAATGATGGTGATGGGGCTATTTTTTAATATAGAAACCACTTTTACTTGTTTTCTACTGCTTTACCACTAAATAACTCGTCCGGATAATATTTGGAACCTTATTGGTTTAATAATTTAGTATTTTTTGCCATCCTTGCCGGATTAAGTAATCCATCACCTTCAAATCCTTCCAACGATAACGTTTTTACCTCCGCAAGGTTAGTACCAACGAGCTTACAGGGCAACGCCTACCGCAAACCCAAGTCTTGTCCGGCGTCCTAAAGTTAGAAGCAATAAACGTCCTCCCTGACAAGTTTAATGCGGTTCCCAACAATTCCATCTACAACTCCGGACTACTACCACTGCGCCGGGGCCT
This sequence comes from Marronus borbonicus, assembly GCA_902655005.2. Taxonomy (NCBI): domain Eukaryota; kingdom Metazoa; phylum Arthropoda; class Insecta; order Coleoptera; family Scarabaeidae; genus Marronus; species Marronus borbonicus. The sequence continues at coordinate 25,986,868 of LR737382.1, forward strand.
TTGTAACCTCTCCTTTATCCCCTCAATCCCGCGTCCCCTCGCAATCCGGGTATGAATATTTATGCAGCCCGGTTACACTTGATTGCGAGTTTAAAATGCAAAATAGTCAATTTACATGCATTAAAACTTAGCGCTGTTATCTGTGCGGTTCGACTACAATGGCTGGAGATGAGGGCGAACGGAGCTAGAGACCGGTGACAAAGATTTTTGACGTCCTACCTTGTAATCTACATACATTTTAGCTCAACGCCATGGGATTTCCAGTTACCTGAATTCTATGCCGGCATTCGTCCGGTGTGTTCTGCGATACATGACGACGCCGAAGATGAGGAATTAGGGACCTGAATGGGGAAGGGGAGCTACGGCTAGTAAGCTTATTTCGAGCAGTTTGGGGTTGGAGAGTGCAGGGGATCACGTTGTTTGCAAACGGTGTACGTGGAAATGGTCGGGATGAATGCTTCGGTTACGGAGGGGAAACCGAGAGGACACCCCAAGCGGAATCTACACGTAAATTTGAAACGCGACGGTTTAAATTAGTAGGCCTTGTTTGAGGCTAACCCAAAATTGCGGTGCGTTGTTATGTATAACTGTAGGTGTACGCTGCAGGAGTTAAATTCGTTAGCATCGCTGTTGGAGTGGAATGAGTTTCGCCAATTAAATGCTGACCACAACATCGTATAGGCTTTGCGAGTTTTGATGATTTTTTTTTTTGGCATTTTGTTTGAGGATTAGCAACATTTATTAAACAGCAACTTAAGCTTTAAGTATTTCTCAACATAAAGCACGGATTGAAAAAAGCTCTTGAATGAAAAAGTAAAATAATAACGTTAAGTTAAGAATTTTGTTCTGTTACAGATTCAAAGCAACTTATACGTGCCGAAGTGGAAACGCAGGTATCAAATTTTCTTGATGCAAAAACGAGCGCTGCTATGCACGATAGGAGTAACCCTCGTGATTCTTGTCGTCCACTCTTCGCTGAACTAAAAATTCTTCCGCTTGCCTGTTTATATATACTTGAGACTTATGAACACAGCAGCAAAACAGATTTAAATGCACGCTTATCCAGTGAGGAATACGCCTATTCTGCCTAAAAGAATTAATCTAAGCCTCCTTCGATGCATGTTGAATTCTCGATGTCTTGATCTTCAAGTTTTTAAATCTCTCTCTAAAAAAAAATTTAATAAGAAATAGACCACTTCATCTTGACGAGAAACACCGTAAACACCCTGTATGACAAACGTACGAAAAAATGAAAATCTCGCAGAAACGAGTCTAAAAGAACAGTGGACGAGGAAAAAACAAAATCCGACCATCCATCAAACGGCAAATCTCAAGCGCGTGATCTCCTGTTCGCCTCGGGCGCTAGACGGCGCGCTAGTCTCTCCATTCAATTTCTACGCACGATACTAGATTAATTTGACGTCGTGCTTTTCTTCTTTTCCCTTTACGTCTCTTTCGCCTTTTGTTCCTACCCGAGGCTGAAATATGAAGGGAATTCATGTTTTGATGGCCTCACTCCTGCAAAAATCACGTAATTCTTATGAATGTTTGATACGAAGTGGTATATTCGGCTTGTCACACGTTGACTGTTTGCCGTTATTCTCCGGTATGCGCCGTTTTTTTCTCTTTTTTATTTCTTTTTTTTTGTTTTTTCAATAATAATAATAATAATCTATCGAAATAAAGAGAAAATCGAAAGTTGTTATTGCGTTGCAACTTGAAACAAAGATCAATTAAATCCGCTAATGCTCTTTAGATGGAGGCTCGGTTCCCTTATACGTTTAAGATCAACAATTACATCTCCCACATTTTGAAAACAAACAGCTTCTGCGGACCAGTTAAAATGGTCCCCTTCGTTATCGTCCCAATGATTTCCCAAATCCATTCGCGTCCATCTGTGTGCGCTGGCTAGAGAGTAATCATCAGACAATCCTTGGTAATTAACTCATCTAATTATCCCTTTCCCCTACTCCACCGCCTACGCCCATTTGTATTATCGACGTGACGTCCAGAAATGGCACAAACCCCAAAGGACTCCAACTATAATGGATTGGCATGTACCGGTGCTGGGAGCAGCGTATGAGGAATTAATATCCTTCTGTTACCGCTGGTTAGTCCTTACCGAATTGGGTTAGTGCCAAATACAATATCGCTCAAAACTTTGGATAATAGTAATAAACTATTTACTTCCAACAGCTTACAAGAGTGGAATTTGTTACAGAATTTAAGGAATCAGCATTAATGACTTGGACACAGTAATAACATAGGATTATTCTATGGTTAGGCCTGAGCACGCGACGATTTAACTTGCGCGACGAGAATGGAAGAGGAAAGAGAATGATGCAATTAAAGCTTGGAAATTACGAAAATATCGGTACACAAAACCATGGTTCAAACCAGTCTTGTGCTATATGCGCGATTTGGTCAGAGAAATATAAAACTGCATCGAATAGAATCTATCGGTGGAAGAAAATCTGTTTACGCTGACCAACGTGTCGACAGACCTTTTTGTACAGGTTGATTCATTTTTGACTCTTTCTGCTTACTATTTCCGATAGACAATAGGTTCAAATTAAAATTTTTACTGTTCTCAGGGACATCAAATATAAATTTATTCTACATTAAAGTAATGTTTATTTTTAGTGCCCAATAATACTAATAATAATGCCTAATAAACGCTGATCGACATCTGTACGCCTTGTAGCTATAACAATTAATAATAGCCGATCGACAATTTTCAGTAAGGGAAAGAGGGTCGAAATAGAGCAGACTATAGGCGAATTGGGGGATTTAGCTAGCGAGTCCTCTAATAACATTCGCCAATAGATAAAATTCAATAAACACTCTGTATAACCATTCTGCAAGAAGAACGACGTATCATAAAGCTGCTGTGTATTCCTCATGATATGAAATATTAAATTTTCATCTTAACTTATTTGCGTAATGAACGAGGTTTATAAAAGTTGACGTCAAACGCGAAAAAGTTTTAATTAAATTTGCTTCACTAGATGGGCACCGCGTGTCTGAGTTATACGTATGCGGGTTTTGCGGTTGGAAAGACGGAAGGGTACATATATTTTGCACTTGAATAGAAGTAGTCCTCTAACGGCATTGTCGTTAACAATAATGATGCACATAGGTGGATGTGGAAAAAAATGCCAGTTATTTAAATTTGGTTCGTTGGTGAATAGCTTCAATAGTTACACGAAAATTATTCATGAAGAAATCAATCAAGTATTTTTTCCTACACTTGGCGTAGGTGTTTGGAAGACTCTCTCTCACTTGGATATTTATCTTTAATTCATTTAAATCTCCAGAGGTGCTCATAAATTCTGCCATTAAAGATAACCTCGAGCTTCGTGTGGTTTTGAAGTAGCGCTACATTTTTCAAATGATCTTTATTTACAACAGTACTTTTAATTTATGCCACCTTGGAATTAGTGCATTGGCGTTACAAGCAATTTAGGCAAATATACATTTCATATTTATTTTGGCGAGCAGTTCACTTGGTATAGTTTTCGAATTAATTTGTACCAAAGTAATGCAGAAGATTGTTGAAACTTTAATTTTAATTTAATATTTAGCAAAGTTGTAGGCTGTTAATTGGAACTTTCGCCTTTCCATTGAAAAACGTGTAAACGTTTTATTTTCGACTCTTCCTTCCGTTCTTTGTTCTAGTTTTAGTTAAGGTAATGGCCTCCCTTTTATTTTAATTTTTTTCTTCCATCGGAAGTCTATTAAAGCCGAATTCCGACCTCTTTTTTCTTGCCTTTCAAAAATCCCATCAACTTTGGGTACAAATTTTTACGGCTTGTCTAGGCTCCGGCAACCGGGCAAGCTACAAGGATAAGTTCGGGCTCGTTCGAAAGGTCTCGACGGGCGCTTTAAGGGAGGGAGATCTCAACTGCCTGGCTCTAACCGTTCGAACGCTACGGCGCTTCAAATTTAAATTGCTTTTTTCAACTTTGAAGCCCTAGAAACCCGCCAAAACGAAGAGCCAGACCCTTCCGCTTCGACGCAATCGATACGCCGTTCAATTCTCTATCGAACGCGTACCCCCTTCGCATACCGCAGATGCATATCTGAGGAGATAATCGACGAAAACCGGAGCGATGTCGATTTTCCGTCCGTTTCCGGCCGTTTTCGAGAGATTCCAGAAAACTTCAAACGCCCATATCTCCTAAGCCGTTAGAGGTAGCGGCCTGAAATTTTGTGGGGATCATACACGGCCATAGGGCCATCGATTGGCGACGTTGGATCGGCGGAATTCCGAACTTTGTTTTTTGGCCTCGAAACAATTCCAACATTTTGGGTGCAAATGCTTACAGCCAAAGAAACCCGCCAAAACGCAGGGCAAGAGGCTTCCGCTTAGGCGCAGTCGATCCGCCGTTCAATTCTCTATCGAACGAGTACCAACATCGCATATCGCGGACGAACAGCTAAGGAGATAATCGACGAAAACCGTTTTCGACCGTTTCCGGCGGAGTTTTCGAAAACTTCAAACGCCCATATCTCGTAAACCGTTAGAGGTAGCGGGCTGAAATTTTATGGGGAACATGTACGGCCATATGGTCATCGATTGGCGACGTTAGATC
>LR737382.1:26036462-26100360 GCA_902655005.2 Marronus borbonicus
ATCGACGAAAACCGGAGCGATGTCGATTTTCCGTCCGTTTCCGGCCGTTTTCGAGAGATTCCAGAAAACTTCAAACGCCCATATCTCCTAAGCCGTTAGAGGTAGCGGCCTGAAATTTTGTGGGGAACATACAGGGCCATAGGGCCATCGATTAGCCCGAAGTTGAAAATTGAAAGTCCTCAAATTACTGTGTGGGCAAGTATAATCGACAATTACCTAATTGGTCAATTTCGATTGCCCAATTAATTGGAAGGCGAACTGTATCGAAATTTTTTGGAAAATGAATTGAACACTATTAAAAAATGTTACATTGAACATTATTCAAAGAATGTACTAGAGGTATGAGGGCGCGCCAGCTCGTTTTTCTCGAAGAGCAAGGGAATTTTTGCAAAGACAGGTGCATTGGTCGTGGGCTTGTACCATGGCCAGTTCGTAGTCCTGACCTTAATCGCCTCGATTTGTAATTTTGGGATTTTATGAAAAATGCAGTAATGGAATTATGGAGTGCGCTGATAGATTCCGTAATAATTCAGGCATACATCAAAGACGCCGTCAATCATTAACACAAAGATTGGGAAAGTGTACGCAAGAACAAGGTTATCAATGTGAACGCACTTAATCATTGTTTATTTTTGTTTCGTTATGTTGTTGTTCTTAAAGCTCATGTTGACCAAGTGGAGATTTTCTTAAAAAAAAAATTCAAACTCGTATCCTAAAAACAAAGGCCTTACGGACATACATAAGTACATACGTTTTCTATTATTTTATGGTCCTCTATCGCGCGGTACTATGCATTGGTGTTTTTACAATGTTACCCTGTATATCCGAAATAATATAAGTAAAAGTAACAATTTGTATCCAGTTAATAAATAACCATATCAAAAGTATGAACTTTACCAAAAAAGCACAAATACATTTAAGAAACTTCTCAATTACCAACCGTCAAAATCATATCTTAGTGGTTTTCCGGAAATTAGAATCCGGTGCGCTCCGGCAGTTATCCTCCAACCCTCCGCCATCCTTTAATTAATTTAAACCAACCCCACTGACGACGTTTGCGATGTCCCACCGTCAGATGGCACCACGGACATCTCTCATTGACATTCAACCGAGTGCAGGCTATTTCATATCATAATTTCAGCCGGCCCAGAGAACGGTTTCGGAAGCTCCGACGTGGGGTGGCGGGGACAGGACGCCGACGTACCCGGATTGCGGTTGAATTTCCACCACAGTCTAATTCGTTTAGCGAAATCGAGAGCTTTTTACGGCGTTGAAAAGAGACGGGGCGAGAGACTCTGGGTGGAAATGTACGACTAATCGTATCTTGGCACGAATCAAAATGTAAATGAGATTTTTGCTTAATTTCGCTTCCATTTGATGACGGAGATGATGGCGAATTCTTGTTCGACGTGATTTCTGGACGGCTCCCGTGAATGGGAATGACGGGAGCTCGTTTAAACGCGGGAGAAACGGATGAAGTGGGAGTCTCTGTTATGAAATATGGATTAGAAAATACCGCGTGGGTTAAGGGATGTAGGAGGGGGGAGGGATGGTGGTGGGAATTATTTAAATTGGGGAATTTCCCGCTCCAAATGGTATTGTTGTAATTGATTTTGATTTGAACATAATTGCTCTGGTGGGCGGATTAAATGCGAAATTTACGAATTAATTATGGGGAAGCCGATTTACATTTTGGTGAATTTCATAAATTCGCTTTTATGTGGTAGAATTTTTCGATTTTGTCTGTTATTCTAGTTCTATACGTTATCCAAATTAATAACATTAATTTTATATTCCTTGAGTTGGCATTGCTGTAGTAGTTTCAGCCCAATCGTCCGAACAGAAAAATCTTCCATTGTTATGGTTCTGTTACATTCATTAATCTGAACAAACTTCAAGTATTTGTCATCTTAACATTATCAAGAAAGTCACTCAACTCAAGGAATCGATCCTATCGACGAAGAAAAGTAGAAAGGTACAATTGGTATTGTAATTAGCCTTCTTTAAGGGAGGTTGCTTTTTTTATTCTGTGTAAGATAGAAGATCAATTCCAAGCTCTTCAAGAACAGGTGGTTTATACAGAAATTTATAGTTAACTGCTATTAAAGCTTCTTAACATTTTAGTTCTGTTTTTAAAACATCGTATGTGCACGTATTTATCACAATAACATATTCAAATTCCTTTAACTACAACCAGATCACCAGCATACGACGCGAAAATCTACGTAAATTACATTAAACAAGCCCCAAGCGCCAAGAAATTAGAATAAATGGCATTACCTCAGAAAGACTTATTGTCCAAATGGGAGTGCCGCAAGGTTCTATGTTGGGTCCTTTGATGTTTTTAATTTACGTAAATGATTTATCGCAAACAATGCCAGTTGATAAATGTTTTCTTTTTGCGAATGATACTATTTTGTTAGTTAAATCAATGGACTGTAAATTTGACAGGTGGTGCGACGGACTCTTAGTTTTCCGCAAACAGGTTGATTCCAACCGATAGCAAAAGTAAAACGGTTATTTTTTTCCTAAAAGAGAGATGATAAAACGCGTGCAAAGATCAAAGATAACTTGGATATAGTTTACGACTACCATCAGATGCCGATTTAACGAATTTAGACATGGTCGAGCATCCCTCTTTAATATGCAGCGGCCAAGTCGTTGCATTGAGGTAATTACGGACGATGATTGATAAAGTTCATTGTGCCATGTTAGCGAACCGCCGAGTGAAAATTGGAGAGATTAACATGCTATCAGCGAGATTGCTGACGATTGATCGAAAGCGGAATAGCACGATAACTTCAATGCAATGTTCGGGCATCTTTAAGTGAAATGCGAGTGAGTTTCTGTGGGGTTACGTGACTGTAGATGAGATATGGATACATCACTACACGCCAAAATGGGGTTTTCCCGGCGCATATTCACCAAAGAAGGCGAAGACGATTCCATCAGTCGGCAAAGCGTTTGCGACAATTATTTGAGATTCGTAAGGCATAAACTTAATCGATTGTTTGAAGAAGGGAAGGAGAATCACGGACCGATTCGACGCTGAACTAAAGAGAAAAATGTCCCACCTAGTGAAGGAAACGATTCTCTAGGATCGCCCGGGCCCACTCATCGAGAATTGCGACAATAAAATTAATCTAATCTCGGCACGAATTGGCGCCCCATCCACCATATTTGCCGATTTTTTCTTTCAGTTAAGTTGAAAAAATTGTTTGGCGTAAAGCGGTTCACGTCAATTAGAGAGATCATTGCCGAAAAGAGTTCGACAAATCCTACTATTTGGATGACTTAAAAAAGTTTTGAAATAAAATTATTAAATGCAAAACAATTCCGTTGTCTTCTTTAACATAAATATTTATTCATTACTTCGCTGGAGATAAAAAAAAAACAGATTAAAAAAGCAGATCCCGCATTATCACAGTGGTTTCGATCAATGAGAGATGCAGGCATCTGGGACTATTGGCCTTGTCTTCGATCTTTTATTGCCCAAAGCAAGCACGGGATACTTGGCGAGATTTAAATGGAAATGCATAAATCAAAAAGTCTGCAAGGAAGCGGCATCAGTAAATGAAAATGACATGTTTACTCGTTTAATATGATGGCTTTGAAAGAAAATTAAAGCCATCATATTAAACAATAGCAATAAGCACGATGCTGCGATCCAGATTTGATATTTTGCCCTCCAAACATAATGTCCGAATTGCAACTTTTAGATAATAAAATGTCAGTATCGCTCACGAATTTTAACGAAGGCGTAACTAGTGGCAAATAAGCGTACAAAGCCGACATTATTCGACTGTGCAGAGAATATCTTGAAAGCTTGTAACATTGATGTTCCGGCGCAATTGTTTTAAAAAAGCTGTATTTGGATCGCAGCTCTTGTCGAAAGAATTTTAAGAAAGTTATTCTTCAGTGTGAGAGAATCGACTGATTTTAATACTGTTTGTGGAACTGGATGAAGATCCTTGGCTGAGGTGGAGGAAGCCATAGTCGATGGCGAGGATGACGAACAAATGTGTTTACAAACTTGTTTAGGTTATAGTAAGTACAGTAGTTAAACCTTGAGTTTCAAACTGCTACTGTTCCTCTCTATAACTCACCTTTATAAGCTTTTATATCTCAATGCTATTATAGGAGCTAATGTTTTTGCAACTCAATTGATTAACGGAAAGCAACCGTTGTTATTAAATTATTTGTTTCGGGATTAATTAATACCAACATAAACCATTTTGGTACGTAATTGTTAAATATTAGCCGTGTAAGTTTGCAAATTTATAAACATCCGTTGTTAAAGTTTTTGTTTGATATCTAACATGCAGCAAGGGGAACTCACTGATTAGATATCAGCGGTGAGTGATGAGATCATGTATGGAAAATAGCCAACCGCAAGTCACAATTTTTAACACCTACTTTTAAAAATGTTTAATTAATAAATAAATCTAAAAATCTCTAAAAATTGTATTTCTTTTGTTATCTCAAGTAAAGGCTTGCTTGGTTTACAATTTTTTTAACGTTAATCTTATTAAAAATTCTTCGATCGGGGGCATATCTTACACTAGAGTCGTTTTGAAAAGAGAGAATAAGAGAGTGGAGAAGGGAAAATAGCCCAATTTACTATCTTGATGAGACCGGGGTGAATGGGGGGCAACATTTGAACCCTTTCGAGTATTTCTACGTGAAAATAGAATACACCCCCGGAATTCGGCGAGCTCCTTCCTATTCACCCTGTATAATTCGTAGTACGATTAAAAATATTTAAATTCTTCAGAAATGCGTTCTCCCATTTAATTTGTGGGACTTCGTACGTCGAAGAGACATTTTATTATCACCTTTCCAAGAGATATCTCTGCAGAACACGACGGTTCCTAAAGCACGAACTGTGAATGTCCGCGCCTGAACATAGCGGTCAAATAGTGGAACTATTTTATCTACTATTTGAATTGCTCTCGGTTATCTGAGCTGCTCGTTTTGCTGTTTTCTGACATCCGGTGACGCGATGCACAACGTATCCATGCGAGGAATTGCGGTATCTAGCGCCGACTACAATATACCCCGACTTCGGAACTTTTCAACATCAATATATGCCGTAGTATGCTGTATACAGACGCGGACGTGCCTTCAGGGGACAAAGTTTCTCAAAGGCGGCTTGTATGAAAAGCTATTTAACTAGAGCTGATATGTATAGTTGATAGCTTTATGTATCTTTCAGCTGGGCTAGACGCGAAGGAAGTTTTTTTTTTTTTTTTCGAAAATTTAATAAGCGTAATTTATTACTAAAATTAAAATTAAAATTAAAAGAAACAACATTTGAACGCCAGAAGACACAATTACGTAACTTTATCAATTCTACGTACTTCCTTTAAACGAGATGACAAAGGAAACGTGTCTTCCAAAGCATATCCGTAGCGTACCTCGTCATGGCTGCATATTAATGTGCTTATACGAACTCGCGGTACGAAACGAGACATAAAAAAGTCCGAATAACGCGCATTACTATTAAAATTTAATATAAAACACCCCGCTTCGCAGTTTACGCGTTTCATGCCTACCAACCTGAAAAAATATAATATTCAGGGATTCCGTATTAATTATGGCGGGATGCGGGTGGGATTGCGTGGAGATGAATGCACACGAGGACGAGTAGCAAAAGAAGAAGCAAAAAAAAAAAAACGAAACCACTCCGTCCAGGAAATAATAAAGGGCACCAATAAAAAGGGAGATGGAAACGTTGAGGAATGCAGGTGGAAGGAAATGGGAGAATTTGAATTAGCCAGCGTTGGGAATCGAGTCAAAACCTAATAAGAAATGATGAGATTTTCCATATAGATACACAGCATTTATATAACATACAATCTGATGGCGGGTTGAATGTAATAATTTATATTTCCCTTTATTAAGACAAATGCCGTTTTTAATTAAAACTTATACGCGATGATCTCATTTTTTTTTATCTACGTTGATTTAATTTAGGATATATATTATGCTTTATTTTTTAATTTCATTAAGTTTTAGGTACGCTTAGAGGCTGATTTATTTTGTGCTTGCGCTCTTATTTACCCAACGAGAAAATGAGCCTGTAACAAATGGCGTTCTCTTCTTTTCTTCTTTTGCCTCTAGGGCCTTGCAGAGAAAAATTAAAAACTCATCCTCAAGGCCGCTTTCGATTATCTATCTCATGGTGTACCCGAAATTTCTTCATAAGGCTTCGGTTCTTTCCAGCCACCAACTTATTTATTTCGTATCGGTGTCCGGAAGAGCTTTTTTCTTGTATTGATAACAGCTTGTCATGTTACGATTTAATTACTGAAAGATACGTTTTAAAGTTAAATAAAAGAGCCACCAAATTTTTCAAATATTTCAATTATCGATCGATGTCATTTCGAAGCAATTTGCATCCCAGCATGTCGTGCTTTACCAGTAACTCATTCTCAGGATAAGTTCCATCAATCTTAAACGAAAGGAATTTGAGGACTTTGCGGTGGATGCGATCTAAACTCAGAAGGTCATGGGTATATGAAGGATACCAAATTAGAGCTGCATATTCTAGTTTACTTAGTACAAAGGCGTGAGTTAAACTTTGGGGGAAGGAACTTTGATATATTTAGAAGCACGCATGATAAAACCCAAAGGTCTCGTAGCTTCGAGATTACGCGATAATTAAGTACCTCTGATCTGATACGGCAATAAGAAAGATGAACAAAAACGACCATTTTGAAGTTTACTTGTGTTGTAAATTGAAGATATTTCAGGGAAGATTTTAATATAATCTGCAGAAACAAGTGTGAGAAGCTCGATTTTTAGAGGTAGACCATTAATGTAAAGCACAGACAGTAATGGTCTTGGATTCAATCTCAGCACAAATCATTGGAGCAGTGACCATTATAAGTAACGTAACACATTCTTTGTTTCTTGAGGAGGCGGAACTGAAGGAGCTCAGCTTCGATAACAACACTTCATGATTGATCATGTCAAAAATTTTGGACAGATTTGTATAAATTACTTCCACTTGGCCCTACCTATCCAAGACTTTACCAATCCAATTTTGTCCAATATGGTCGACAAAATTGGATATTATGAAAAAAGGCCTGAGGAAGTTCACCATTACCCTTTTATGTGCGCTGGGTACGTTAAATAGGAATTTCAACGAAAACCAGCGGGATATTTTACGATTGGTGCGTTTTTGCAAAGTTTACGTAAATTTTGCACCCTTTTTATAAAAAATTAATAAAAAAAAAAATAACAATAATGGATAATAAAACAATAAACCAATAATTGTGCAACGGTGCCGATTGCAAACAAAATGAAATTGTAACGTAGCACGCAGCTTCTTCAGATTTGAGAGTGGAGTTCCATGTATCATGTCTTCATATCTCCTAACAGCTTTCCCCTATTACGGGGGGCATCGATCGGCATGAAACTTTCGGAACATGTAGATCGCATATAGGTATTGTTTCTGCGGAAAAGCGTGTTTGTGAGCGGGTGAAATAAATTTTTAAAGATTGCAAATTTTCCATTCTGTCTATGCGCATAACTCGCTAAAAATAAGAGGTAGAGAAAAAGTTTTAAGACAAAAATTATTTGTTTGAATGAGCTCCATTAAACAGACAAGAAAAAAATAAGTTAAATATATCAACACTTTTACATACGGTAAGCATTACGTTACAGCACGTTAAAACACCTGACAATATAAAAATTTTTATATTTAAACATACAATGGCATGGTGGTGAAACTCGTCAAAGAAATGCTGAAAATACAGGAATTTGTTACACCTTTGTTGCACATAGTATGATGTTGTCATAGTTACCACGTACGGAGCAAGGAGGAGGACGCAAAATTTTATGGTGTGAAAGGAAAAGTTACTGGATTTTCGAATTTATTCCGTCTTTGGTCAACGTATTCGCTGTTATACCAAGCGTAGGCAAATACGTGGTGAAATTTTGACACCGGAAGTTGATTATGATGTTCTTGTGTTCACGTAATACAACATGTACGCTAGAAGTATAGCGTTGTACCACGTAATTTCTTGTAGACCTAACTACGGCTCATCTGGCAACGACTTGGGATTCAACGCAGCCAATTCCCGATACTTAAATGCCGGTCACACCGGTAACTTAGGAAGGACTCTTCTATCGTTTCGTATTTCTCAGCGTCTCGCCCTGATCGTTACATTAGGAATCACATTGGCATTCTGGAGTTTACCTTGAAGTTCTTTGACGTTTGGCGAGACATCAGCTTTGTAAATGTTATCTTTACCAACCCCCACAAAATATTACCAAAGGATTTAAGCCAGGAAATCTTGCCATTGGCCATTTAGTTCATCCAAAACGATGATGTGGCCTCAATTCCTTATTTTCCTGTGATTTTGTACTGCCCCATAATGCTCCATATTTCTGTTCAAGAGTCCAGACTTCTCTTCCCATTAACTACTTGCTGCACTCGTTTTAAATTATTACAGGGCTGTGGGTAACGCGAATGGTTGTTTGGCTTAAACTTCTTCTGATGTAAAGTTCTTCATATGTCGATGGATTATTGCTTTAAAAAAAATCTCTTCTCGATCAAGTTTCTAACTCCAAGATTTGGCACGAAGTAGTTGTTCGTGTTCGCTCTTAGCATATCTCGTTTCTCTTCGTTGGTGTATGACATCTTTCTATTACCGATGAACAGTAATGTTTAACAATTTGAAATTTCATAGTTGCTATATTTAACCTTAAAAAAGAACCGAAATTAAACAATTTAAAAACTTTGGATCGAAAGTGGCATTGAGAATGCGTGATTAGTTCTTCTCTGCAAAGCCGAATGAAAGTGCTGGTGGTAAAAGAAGAATACATTTTTTCCTCTTATCTCGAACGTTATTTATCACGAATCTACTTTCTCTTCGGGTTCATAACAAGCACAAAATTTAGCAACTTACCTACTTCTTCATAATAATAAACGCGATCCCAATGGTGAGGGTCGAAAATGAACCAACCTGTATATTAAATTTTGTGTTTAAATATTAGGCAGATGCAGTCTAGAGCCGCGTATTTTATTCAGAAAAATGGAAAAGAAAGGAAATGAAAATAACCTTGTAGTGGTTTTAAAATCTATTTTCTAAGGACGCCACACCTTGGTAACAAATGAAGAATGCAAGGTATCAATCACCGATGATGCAAACATGTCTTGGTCGCTTGAATAGATGTTATTTGAAATAGCCGCAATTACTTCTTGAGTAATGAATATGTTTTTTGAGAATCTATTACGTAGGTTTCCGCGGTCGTCAGTAACGCTTACTCTTGGTTTCCGCTTCTTGGCTTGGCTTCTCTTGACGTGTCGTCCTCACTTTTACGGTACATCTTCAGGGTTATTATTGTACATTAAAATCACCTGCTAAAGCAAAGGAGTCTCTAATACCAAAAATCAATTAAGCCTCAACCGTAGTCTTAAATATATCTGTATCCTCACAATAACTTTCAAGATGTTAAAGTAATTTTTGCGCTACTCCCATCTTGTTACCCTTCAAGATTGAAGAATTCCCCTTCGTTTCTCCCGATTGTTTTTGTTATTTTTCATTAAACATAATATCCGAATGAAAATACCCTCTAGCATCGTAGAAAAAAACAAATCGCCCTTAAATTAAAACACGTCGGCGAGAACCATTCGCTAGAAAAAGAGGAGGATCAATCGAAAACCTTTCGGCCGTCTACGCAGTTGGAAAAAAACAAGAAATTTTATCCCCCTGCTTTCAGATTAATCCCCTTTTCAATTTCTGCGGCAAGCAGACGGGTTTAACATTCTAATTTTTTTTCCAGTTATTTTAGAGTATGGATCCATGGTTGTTTTCAACGCTTGCCTCATTCTCACCTCTTTTTCGCCATCCTTCAACGTTTCTGGGTAAATTTCGATGTGTTCACCATCCCTACAAAACATTTTCTTTTCATATCCCGAATTAAACATCTGTCAACGCCTCGAGGTGATTATTTTAATTTTTTTTATTCAACAACACAATTTGAAAATGTCTAGAAGATCGTTTTAGCGCCTCCTATTAAGTTTTTTTTACGAAGTCGATGAAGTTGTAAATGGAGGGGTGGAGGTGCGCGTCTCCCTGTTTTCTGCGCACAAATTCTATGAATATTCATTGTATTCTTATTTCGAATTCGGGTCTCGTTGAGAATGGTTAGAGTGTAGGAGGAATGCCTGCGTGAGGTTTATTTAGGGCGAAGCAAATTGTAGGATGAGTTGGGGACGGGCTGCGGTATAAATTCTTGAAAATAAATTAAAAATTTAATCGCTTGTTTGCGTTGGATTATTCATGCAAATATATGTTCCTCTCTTCGTAACAAAATATACTGAAATCAAACTTATGAAAGCCTTTGTATCTGAACGCGACCTCCGATATAACCTTAAAGTTCACGACAACCTCATAACTTTATTAGGGCACCGTTTATCCGAAGCGATAGCGATCAAAAGCAGTCACCCCATCCCCCCACGATCCACGGAACAATCGCCTCCGACAAACGAGAGACGCAGGCACAGGAGCGGTCAAAAGATTGGACGATAGTATCGTTACCCCGAAGGCATGCCACTACCGATTGCCGGGGTGGGACGTTTGTAATTTCAGTCCTGTCAGGAAAGTTAAAAAGGACGAGGGAATACAAGAGAATGGCCGATTTACCTTAAGGCCGTTCATAACGCTGATTTCTACCAGTTACTAGCATAGAAGACCCTCGCCGAAGGGCACGTCCCCGACTATGAATTTTGGAAAATGATGCTGCGGTTAGAATTAGGTGCTTCGGGCGATATATGCCACCTTTATGCTACGGATACTATTTTCGGCATTTGAAATGTGGTAGGAAGTATAAAATGGGATGATTAATTAAAGGAGATAAATGAAAGAAACTTTTTGGATGTTGTTTAACACGTAGGTGGGGCAGAACGGGATATGGAAGTTATTGTAAAAAAAGGGAGAAGATTCATAGAAAAAGATTGTTAAAGCATGGATATAATACCTTTGATGAAAACTTATGCGACACACGTGGCATTTTTTGAATAATCTTAAAACTAAGCCATGTAGCACAAAGACGAATTTTGGCGAGAGTTGTTTAGAATATCATTAAAGAGCCATGTTAACTGAGAACAAATTCTTCTTCTTCACTATTTATATCAGCGCATGGGATGTGTGCCCACTCGAAGAAGATCTGGCAAGCAAACAAACAAACAAACAAACAAAAATCACCACAGCTCAGCTTCATTTGAATCACCCATTTTCGGTAATTTCCTTTCTTGTTTTCTTTTGCTCTTTTGTCTCTTCTCTATTAGATTTCTTTTCGTCGGGTTTTGTTTCTTTAAAAAGGTGTTTAGTAATCGACATTCTTTTACTAACATTTTTTTATTCTCTTTCTTTTCGCCCTTTTCCTTTTCGTTCTTGGCTCGTAACTCATTTTTCTACGGAGAATCAATTGAAACAACAGGCTTTTCCCTTTCTTATAGGCCTCCACTTGACATTCTGTTTAATAAGAGGGATTGGTATTAAAACTTCAGGCGATGTATTTTGAAATGCTGATGAGTTTTGCTCAGGATAAGACGTCATGTTTGGAGAATCTCCCATCCGAGAGCATCCAGATCGACGCTCTGTATTCATGCTTCGGTTGAATGTAGCATTTTTGACGGATGGTACAGTGCACACTTGCGAAGTTCTTGCTATGGGCCATCCATGGAGTTTGCAAAGAGGCAATGACTGTTGTCTAACCGTATAGTTCAGTATGTGCAAGTAGTCTGCATCCGAAAAGACGTTAGGATTTAGGGGGCAAATTCCCGTTTTCTGAAAGCCGTTTATAGGTGTTGCAGTGGTGGTTGCATATAAAAACGCTGCCCCAAAGATCGAAGATATTTGGAAAGGGTATTTCATCACCATGATAGAGGCTTAAAGGTTTTCAAAAATATAACGCCCAACGGACAGAAAGTTTATGAGAAGTGTCAGGTGGTGAACATAAAAGGATTACACCATTTTCTCTAGCCATGTCAATCAGATGGAGATTTTTTGTATGAGTCCAACGCCTTGTCGATGAGCGAAGCACAGGATACTCTTTTGTAGCTCTTCGAAAATCACACAAGAAGCGATTCCGTAGTCATCCAACTTGACGAGTTAACCTCGGCCCAGCCTCCTGTAGTTAATCCCTTCATTCTTGGGAATATGAGCATAGAGGGCATTTATAACCCAGTCTGTCGCTTTCCCTTAAGAGCTATAATTTTTGATTGAGTCTTGTGCTTGTGCTCACCAATGTTGAGTTGCAATTTTGTTAAACCCCATTGCTCTTGCACCCGATTTGCTTTCTAGAGTTCGAATACTCAAGGTACGATGTCTAACATGGAGCCTTGTTACCTAAACTTGTCCTGCAAAATTAGTTTTTCTGTTAAGTTTTTGAGCTAGGGCTTGTAAGCTAAAGACCTTAAATCTTTATAAGACCAGAACGCTTACTTTCCATAAGCTTTAGTCCAGGCTCTTGTTCAGTAATGAAAACTGTCCTTCTTTGTTTTATTTCTATAAGTTCCCAGAGAGGATTCTGGTACGTTAAATTAAATAGACGCCTTGAAAAGTCTCTCCTGGATTAACAACTTGAACTGGTTTGTACTAAACGACCTTTAATCACGAAAATTTGGAAATTCAGGTGAGAAAACCGCGACCACAATAATTCACTAACAAAGCGCTATCTAAACAAAAAGCTTTCTGCAGCTCCTTCGACTTGTTGAGTTTATTAAATGCTTCTCCGCTAGGTCTCAAGACCGTCTAACTAAGATAACACCGGTATCCTAACGTGCTCCGCTATCTCGTTATGTCGCGAGTTCCTCTGCAAGTTGCTTCAAATGTCGCTATTAATCTTCAGTAATGGGCAATACGAAATTCAAAGAATACAACAATTAGCAACTTTGCTCTGGAGGGCTTTCAGAACATTAAGATTCAATTAAAATGAAACGACCAGGAAAGCTAGCGTTAGGTGATTAATTGACCAAGATTTACAAAGGCTACTGTTGATTTTCTTCTAAGGAACCTCAAGCATGATGATAAAATGAAAAAACCAAAAGAATAATGGTTTTTGTTCTTTCCTTGTCCAAAATGAAGTATACCAATGGCCTTATCGTTACAAGTTTAAATTTTCTGAGAAGCAGTATTTCGCCCTCGATCAACCTTCCTAATCAGACGAATTCGACCTACCGTAACGGACAGCCCGAAGCCACGATCCAGGGCCTCCTTCACTGTCCGTGCTTATCTCGACGTCGGAACCGCAGCCATTCATTCCGTGATAGGATAACCAATAAATTTCACCCTTATCCCTCGATAAAGTCATTAAGTTAGCCGCTCTAGGATAAGGGAAAAACTTGTTTTAACTCTGCCGATCTCGCTTCTGACTTCTATACCTCCTGATAGAAGGGTAGGAGTGAATCAAGTTAAGTTCGAGTTGAAAAACAATTCCAAGATAAGGCGATTATGTTAAGGAGGAATCGTATAAAGTTGAAGTCGAGTCTTTATCGTTAAATCGGCTTTTTGGGAAATCGAGTTTCTTTACTCTTTTAAGCTGTAGGTATGTTATTGCATGGCACTTATAGAAAGTTTTTTTTTTTTTTTTTTAAGAAGTAGGCTGGGTTTAAGTAATTACTACTATTTCGAATGGTAGAGGAGGTACATTGAAAGAAAGATTAATATTCGTAAATAAGTAACAAAGTAACAAAAGAACTTTTTCGAGAATTTTTTCGAGATATCTCATTCAATTGAGTTCGATAAACTTCAATTCTTTCCCCATTTCCCCCCATCGCAAAAAACAGCACTTGTATGTTTAATATATTTAATAATTTATTTATTATTAATTTATAATAATAATTTAATATAATTAATTTATAATGTGGTATATTAATAATAACTGATCGACACTTACACGTAGCCTAGCTACGTCTTCGCTTAAAAACGTAGTCGTTCGTAGGCGGGAGAGGGATGGGAGACGGGTGAAAACTTGCAAAGTAAGGGTTTGCAAAACAAAAAAAAATTAATATTAAAATAAAAGAAAACGCGGAATACTGAAGATATAGAAGATACTCAAGAGCAAACATGTATTTAATAATCATCAAGAGAGCAGATCTAGCAATCCCTATTGCAGCCCTCAAATGTTCTTAAACATAAATAAATGGATTCTTAATATTTGTGACAAGTAATTCGTCAAATTCCTTTCATTCCTATCTTAGATATAGCAGCTATTTATATGGTTTTAATTCGGTAAATAAAGACCATCTTGCGACATCTTCCCTTTGAAACAAGATACAAGAAAACAACTCTAAGTACTTACTAAGTATCTCAATGGTGTGTATCAGATCTCCCATAGATCCATCACCAATTTGACAAGTGTAATCGCCTTCGTCCGCGTGACCAATGTCCCTAATCTGCAGATTAAAGTGGATGAGGCTGATGCGATCGTCTTGCGATATTTTCTGCTGTCCGGCGCTCAAAAGAACCGTGCCTTTTCTCCAAACGATGACGAATGTGCCTGAAAATAAAAGAAGAAACGCTTGCTAGAATGCTCCTGCGTTCTGTATATCCTGATACAATATTATGTAACCTCCATATTCTTGTCTTTGTTACTTTTCAAGTTGAAATTTAAAGTTTCCCAAACTTTCAAGTGCTCTATTTGAGTAAGTTGTACAACTTCTAGATGGAACCAACTAGTTCTTCAATAAATAATTATAATTAAATAATTTTAATCAAGATTTATATTTTCATAAAAAAAAAACAGGATACGGAAGGTAAATCCGGGTTACACAACAGCCGCGGAAACTCGTACCCGATAAAGAAATATCATTCAATGTTTCGTTTCAATTCCCTCTTCATTCCAAATCTCAATTCATTTCAATTACTACCGGACATCACGTCCAAACATGTCCGTCTCACTTCAACTTACCACTGCGTAAGCAAAATCCGACCCCACGCATTCTAGCGGCAACAACCGGCGCGCTGACAAATTAAATTCCTGTCGAAAACCGACACAACGCCGGCTTTAATTTTTAATTAATCCGAAAGGTAATTAATTGATGGCCCGTGATTGGATTTTCGGGACCGGTAATTTTTTACCCCAACCAACACCCCGAGTCGGCCGTATTTAATAGGGAGGACGAATTAGGACCGACGGCGATGGCTACAAATTAGCCAGAAGCGGTGACGAGGTTCTCGTTGTTTTTGCGAGTTTTTTTTTTTTAGGTTTGGAGTAGTCACTAGGTAGTAGGGGCACGTTTTTGGGCGATTGGATGGGTTGAGGTTGGGTTTTTTTTTTTTGCGCGGGTTTCTTGTGGTAGGGGATTCGGGAGTTTGCTTTTTTAGTAATTGCGGAAAATTGAAGGGTGTAGGAGGATAAGCGTGGGTCGGACTCATTTTTTAAATCCATGTATTCGTTCCGTAATTATTTCACATATTCTGCAACGTACAGGATTAAAACCTGTTGATTTCAAATGCAACATAAGAATGAATAAAGGAACTATGTTGTTGTTGGTACCATCAAACACAAAAGCGAGAAGAAGAATGCAGCTGCGTGATAAATGCTTATTATGTGTGGTATGTAACATGCTAACGATAAAAAAGAATGTTTATTGAAAAAAAATAATTAATTTAATCATTTCGTTATGGTGACTTAGCTTAGTACGTAAAAAGTTGAAAGTTTCAACATTTTAGCTGAAGATTCTCCCTTTTCTCAGTGCTCGCCAAAAGAATATGACAAAACTAAATCCGGACGTAATAAACCGGAAGAACCACTGTTCACACTTGAAAGGATAATCATTTCGCAAACGTAAACATATTTTTTCCGGGAAAATGATATCCTTTGTATTCCAGCACGAGGATTAGCTGCCATTTTCCTCGAAAACACGCTCAAAAAATCGTCGCCATCCTAACAAACGTCAACCCGACAATAAATCTTCTCGAATCGTAAAAATTGCCGCAACAATAACCATCCATTTTCCGAGTTTTATCTCGGCAGGCGCATAACCCTAACTTTTGATACATCCCGGGCTAAAATATGCGCAAATTTAGAGGGGTGTAAGCGTGCAGGCAGTCACGATCCACCTGACGTACCGTTGTCTATCTATGTTTATACAGTAACCTGAACTCCCACGCCATGCCGACGGTAACCGCGGCGCGTTGTACCCAAGAAAAATAAACAGGGCCGCCGTGTTTAGCACAAACAGCTTGTCGCGTTTAATTTTGTCCGCTTTTAAAGTAAATACCGGGTTTTATTTCCGGTTGATTCTCGACAAACACGGGCCGGGAATGTAGCGTTTTGTTGATTTAGTATAATTTTATTCCGTGTTTTTGTTTTGTGTTTAGTGGGCCGTAAAAAATTGTGATTTTTCCGTGATAAATGCGCGAATATCATTTTACATTTGTTGTGAGGAAATGAATATTAAAATTTTCTTTGTTTTAAATTCAAGGAACATCGCAAATAAATGTTCGAAAGTGACGCTAATGTTTTCTCCATCGAATTATATCAAGTAATGAAGCTAGCAGAATAAAAAATATGTTTCTTGTAGTGAAAGTAAATAGAAGATTTTATCAAACGGCTAGAATAAATGTTTCTCAAATATTTTGAATTGCTTTAGCAAGTTCTTACATTGTGTGTGGTGTCTTCTTAAAATGTTTATTTTTCAGCTCCGAAAAAAGAAAAATAATCTAAAATAGTTGTGTCAGGGGAACGTAGAGGAAAATATTTTACGTGGTTATCAAAACGTCCATGCAAAAGGCTCATCGTTTGTAACGTTTTATGAACTGTTGCATTGTCTTGTTGGAAGTATCCATATAAGCTATTACAATATTTTTCATGAAGAAATAATGGACCTTCTTTGTAAAGTTCAGACACCAACCTCTTCAGAATGCAATAAAACCATTAAGGGGGAACCAAGTTCCGTTTAAGAAGAAGGATTTGTAAAAGAAATGATCATTCATACGATTTTCAAACCATTTGCAGTATTGGACTCACACTACGTGATCAATGGTCTTGAGTCCTTAAGCAATTCGCACACTTCTCTAGGAAGAAGCTAACATAAAAGCTACTATCATAGACTCCAATTTAATGGCGCAGTAAGTCAGTAAGCCTTCATCTAGGAGAACAATATTTTATTGTTATTTGGTCAACTTTATCAATTAAGATTAAAACAATAGCTTCAAAAGCACCTTTTCTGTCAGTATTGGTTATTATAATAATGTATTTCCGGACTAAGCATGAAAGAAAATATTAGACGTATTCCTCGTGCCATGTTATAACAAGTTCCTCCTCGCCAGCAAATCGTCTTCCTTTTAACTTGTCCTTTATCAAGGAAAACAGGACGATGTCGCAGGAAGCGAGATCAGGGCCGTGTGGTGGATGTCGTAGCAGTTTCAAGCTTTGTTTTTCCAGATATTCTCGTGTAAGGTGCGCTCTAGATACTGATGCATTGTCGCGATGAAAACGCCAGTCGGGATCGTGGATGCACCTCTTTGACGCTTTCTATCGATTTTCCTTGTACCACCTTTTACAATGCCCTTATTAGTGAAAAAAACGCAGCTATAACCCAAACTTTCTTCTTCGGTTTTGATGGTAAATCGTAGTAATACAGGCAAGTCTCGTCCTCAGGTACTATATTGCTTGTAGCAGGAGATGTTTTGGATCAAAACTTTTTTACAGCAAGGTATCCTGTGCAGCCCTTGTTCTTCTTATGTACTGCTGGTGCACCCCTCTCTGCCTGTAGGAAATTCGTCAGTCTTCTGCCAGCATCTTCTTAATTAAGTCGATGTTTTTCCTACCCCAACGCGGATCGGGTTCAAGATTAAAATTTCTCTTCTGGAACTCTCTATACCAGCGAAGCTCTGCTATAGATTCCGATAGTTTGTCTGCAAGATACCTTCTAAGACCGTTGGTTAGCGTTCTTTCTTCTCATATTGCTTTTCCCACCAGTAATTCCGCCAATACCATAAGTAGCTGTATTACCACCATCTTATTTGGATATTGTTTGTAGGCATTTTTTTTTAAGACAATATCGTTAAAAAAAATTTTTCCTGGCGCCCTCTTTGCTTCATTTAGTTTCAAAGCATTGCTTCCTTTAACCTCACCCTGAGTAATCTCTTCGCTTACCCAAAATGCAACTTTACAAAATTCCTTGCCAATCCCAAGAAATAGTTGCGATTATTTTTCCTGCAGAAGGGGTGACTTTAAACTTCTTAGGAGGGCTTAATATGGCAATAAGTCGATTCTTATTTTAATTCAGGGTCAACATGATGAACCTATGCTTCGTCTCCGGTAATAAGTCGATTGATAATTACATCGGGTTCATCTTAACGAAGCGCCAAAGTTGTTCACATGTTCCCATCCGGACACGCATTTGGAATGGCGAAAACTCATCTTCCACTAACGTTTGCCATTCTAAAGAACTGGCTTTTCAATAACATCGAAAATAATCACGTCAACAGGGAATTGTTCTCGATCAACATTTCTTCACGAGTAATTTTTCGAGATTTCCCTAATATAAAGACGACCCCTCGCATGCTCTATGTTTCTAACTAGCTTCATTAAAATCTGAATTTAATGCAGGGGAACTTTTCCTTATTAATTTAAACTAATTCTAATATCTAACGTTTTCCAAAGAGTTGCCCGCACCAAACAAATTTTCGCCATACTACGTAGAAGCGAACAAAGCGAACATCCCTACGCGAAACTTAAATTTCCCCAGCCGACGTTTAAAATTACCCGCATTTCAAGACCTTCCATCCACGTTTAATGCTCCAGCGTTCACACTTGAAGCTTTGAAACTCCATATCGACAGATCGTATGGGTATAGAATTGCGTACAACACCGACAAGTTAGAATGTACAAATTAGGCGTTGTTTCAATTCGACGAAACACCGACCACGAGCGGTACGAGAGGGTACGGCAACGAACGTAATAAAGTTGGCAATTTGTTCCGTTGTAGAGTTGTTCCGTACAGTTGTTAGGGAGACGGCGTATTTGCAGTAACGATAACAATAACAGTATCCAAGTTTGCAAATGCAAACATAGTTATATGAAGTTGTATTACATAATGTATATTATGTAATATTGTATTTATGTAGAGGAAAGCGACAACATTTAAGGTTAGCTTAGAAACTATCCTCAAACAAAAACTTTCATTTGCCGAAAGAGCGTCTAAGGACACTCCCGGATTCACGACCCCCAATTTTAGTAAATTTCCGACATTTGTAAATATTTCGAAAATTTCTTTAAATTAACCTATCAAAAACGTTACAGTATATAGGCATGTTTATAACAAGTTAGACATGTACTACGTATTATAACCAGCTGGATTTTCTACATATGGGGCGGATTAGTTTCAAATGTTAGCTAAATTCGTGTCTAAATTATAAAGAATCTAAATGATAATAGGTGTTATAGAAGAATTCTTCGATGTGATTCATTTTTTCTATGCAAGATCAAGTTATCCGGATTCTTACATCCCTCTTTGCTCCGATTACTAAGAGTTAAGAAACAAAGCAATAAAGCCGTTTGGGAAGGGCAAGGGGGACAGTTGATCAAACAGCAACAAAGCTGGTTTTAGACACGAAAAGAAGATGCATACAACATCAGGAGAAATGAACATAAATATAAAGTGTCATGTCGTTGGTTAAAATAAAAACTCTTATTTTAACCAACGGTTAAACACGGTTCAAACCCGGAACACGTTTAGTTTCAGATGACCCCAAGTTTAAATATTATAATTGTTTTCAATGGTTAATTTTTGTAAATGTTGATAATAATGTAAGAATGTTGTAAATTTTGATTTTTTTTTCTTGTAATTATTGGAAACATTGGAAATTATTTGGACTCTGTAACATTTCTCGTACTGCTTCTATATTCTGTTATATAGCTCTAGTTCTTTTTTTAAATAAATTGTTATAATTTGTACTTTCAATTTACTGCTTGGGAGCACCGCACTTTCGTATGGTTTGGAACTTTGGAAAATGTTTCTGGCGCCCTCGTTTTCTTGTTTTAATCTTTTCGGTTGTACTTTCTCCTTTTCCATGTTGTGTTTCCACAGAAGGAGAACTTGATCTAACCTACTCAAAGCCGGGCAAATAAAAAGATATTTATTATCTCTTCTATGTTTAAAAAGAGTCTCCCTCGACCCTCTTTCAGTTCACTTTCTATATACCTGCAAATCATTTCAGCTTATAATCACTTATGGCCAGTTGCACCGACACGAATTAAAATTTAATGCCGAGTTAAAGTCATAGGTAGCATGTGGCAGTTGCAACCAATTATGTAGAAATACTGCTTGTCGTTTTAACTTAACTTAAAATTAAATTTTAATTCGCGTCGGTGCAACTGGCCATTAGTTATTTTATAAAAGGAAGACTTCTCTATACTATCGCACTTCTTAACCGAAACTCATTCCTTCAATAATTGCAACCTTATGAATCATCCTCGTAAGCAAATGTCGAACAATGTCGTTTAAAAATTTACGTAATCGTTTTTCCGCATGTAATCGCGACAGTTTTAGGACAAAACTCTATCTGGAGAGAAGTAAATAAAACTAACGACTCGCATTTGCATTTTCCCCCGGAGATATTGGAAAAAAATTGAAACCTGCGACCAACAGCTCGAAACGGCGCATCTATATTAAAATTTCAATCCTCATTAATATGCATCGGTCTCTGGTCGCGCGCTAGGATTACGTACACACACGGCGAATATCAAAAAATGCAAATTTAGGATATCCGAGCTTGCAGAAAATATACATATACATATGTATATTCTAACGGAAAAAAAGGGGAAAGAAGTTCGCGGAAATTGCTAGCGTTTTCCTTCTGATCCCTGCGGGGAATTTATACGTAAAACTGGAGAGGATACGTTTGTAAATGTGAGGGTGTTTTTTATTTTTTGTGCAAGGATTTCCTTGTAATCCAAGCATTTTTCGACGATTGGGATTAGGAGCGAATATGTCACGGTTACCATTTTGGCAGCGAATTAGTGATTTTCTATTTTGTACCTGGTTAACTTCGGTTGCTCGCTACAAAAACAATGCGAAGAAAGAAAAAACGACATGTTTCTAACTACTTGGCATCATCAATGTTGCTCCAAGCGTTTTTTCTCTGCTTAACACCGCTATTTGCTTCTAGGCTTATATTACTGGCTTTCGAAACGACGAACCAGGTATACATGGTCAGCCTGCGGGAGTCATTTAGATGATCTTGTGCTAATCGGTCGAGGAATTGCTCGAGGTTTGGTTTGGCGCACAGTACCCGGTTTTTATCGCTGCTTTCTAAACGGCAAACCTATATCTCTACGCGCTAAATGCGGATAGTGATATAAGGCGAGAAGCAAAGAAGGATGTAAGGTAAAGAAAAAACGCTCGGAGCAACGCTGATGACGCCGAGTAGGCAGAAACTAGTCTTTTCTTGCTGTATTTGCAGCATTTTTGGTTATTGTCCAAAGAATTGCCATTCAATAAATGACAACAAAAATGTGCTACGTAGAAGTCTAGTTGATCCTGCAAAGGTGTTATTGCCTCTACTCGATGTTAAATTTAGTCTAACGAAACAATTTATGCTTTGCGTTATATAAAGCAGGTCAATGTTTTTAATTCATGTGTGACGAATTTCCCTTAAAGTACTTTTGTTGCCCCTCAAATTAGAACCATAATGAAAACATGAGTTTGATCCAGCGATGGACATCACCGAAAAAGTGCGCGGAGAACTTTTAAAAAAATTTCTGGGAAGCAATAGACACCCAAATTATGTGGACATTGTGGAGAACATTTACAAACAAAATTTACTTTCTTCACGCAGATTTCAACAATTTTCTTGCTAACCTTGGCACCAGGAAAGGGTATCTGATACAACCTTGGAAAAATTATCAGAAGCGATGGGTTACTGACATGATGATGGAAGATTATTGCTGAATGTTGAAGAAGGATATTAACATTGCCGAACATAAGAAAAGAAACCACAAACGGAGCTTTCTGGACAAAAGATAAAGATTTTTCTAACGATAGAACCTCAAAGAATAATGATAACAAAGGAATATGGCCATCTAGATCACCTTGATCTTCGTTAGATTTTTATTTGTTTGTATCACTAAAAATAATGAATAATAATTTAATTTAATCTAGAAATATTTCTCGTCGTTGTTTTCTTGTCAGGTCTTAACCACATAAAACGAGTCTATCTCAAAGGAAAAAATAATAAATATAAAACTTGTCTCTTTCACACGTCTCCCCAGCCCTTTATCCGACAAAAAAAGATGAATCACAAAGGATGTATATATATCGAATTAGCACACCGTGGTCTGTACTCTCATGAAGTGGTGACGTAACCATTTCTATTCTCTTCCAGCGCGCAAAAAACAAGAACCAACCCGACAATACAGGTCCAATCGTTAATCCACGTTGAATTAAATGCGAAAAAACGAAGAACAAAAAGGGAGGCTAGAATAGAAAGGGCACGAACAGGATGGAAGGTTAAAAGAACACGGGGAAAATCGCGGAAAGAATCATTAGCGAAACGCAGACTTCAAGAGTCGGTTGTCCTAGTGAAAATCTCCGTTGCGAGTCGCCGAGATAAACGCGGGCAAGTATGGAAAAAGAGATAGTTAGCGTTGCTAGGGAAAAACACGCGGAGCGTACGGAACAGACAGTTGATGCGGTTCGTGGGGATGGCGGAAGACAGGTATATTTCATTTTCAGCTCGAAGAAATCCGTGTTTTATGGAATTTGAAGCGACAGAGTCGAGTGTAAGTTGCTATAGTTCGCGTGGAATTTCCCCCCGTTCGGTATTTTTGTTATCTAACGAGAGGGCTTTAATTATTTATTTTTTGTTTTGTTGTTTTACAAAGACTGAAATAAAACAATGGAATTCATCTAAAGGAACAGTGCATCTAATTCACTCTGCAAGCCGTTAATTTCATACTCTCAGCCTCTTCAGAGCTCTTCTAAAGACTTGTGCTGCTGTCTTTTGGTCTGCGTTGTATACCTCGATGCCGCGTGGCCCTCCTCCGTTGAACCATATAAGTTCCTCGGTTGTATCTATTTTGGTCTGTTCTCCTCGTAGATTCGCATTATCTTGAATTGCGAACCTCCATGTGTTGCTTAATCTGTGGTGGTTGCTTTTCTGCGAGACATACGTTGTCCTAGTGAACATTAATGACTAAGAGACAAAGTTTTCTCTTCTTCTACAAAGACATTCGAAGACAACGTTTCGTTTTTGCCTCCTTCTTCGTAAATGCTTTTCTTCTGTGACCGAATTTTCTGATTGAATTTCGACGTTATCCCTCCTTGTCAAGTTCGTCATCGACCCTCGTCGTGAAAAATATGCATTTCTGCATGTTCTGTTATTCAAATTCAGCTATTTTTGTTTCGTCGGTTAGTTATCGTAAAAAGAAAGAATTAAGTCAAAATTAATAAATAAAAAAACCAAAAAATCCTTTTCAGAACAAATAACCTAAATTTTCCTTCTTTTAATTTCCATCAAAGAAGAAACGAGATATAATTTCCAAAGAAAAAAGAAATATTCCTTTTAGCGCACCTTTAATTTTATCGTAAATTTCCTCCATACAGCGACATCTTCTAGCATTAAAGCCTAATAAACATAAGGCGAGAGAATCTTAGCCAAAAGAGACGAAGAAAAACCATTCACCTAATTAAACTCATGAATATGCGACAAGGTAAGAATGCAGAGTGGAAGCCATGGAAACGAAATAGTCGGAAACTTAACGCCTAAAATTCTTTTTAGCCCTGGACAAAAGGGAACTTCAATCGTTTCGCTGTTCTTTCAGTCGTCATATCGCGCATAAGAAGGCGCCAAACTTACCTCCTGCTTGGGCGGAAGACGGAAAAGGACGGATAGAAGTAGGAGAAGGGGAAAGAGCATAGACGAGAGCGTTGCGAATTTGTCCTCTTTTTTTTCGGACATTACGTTTTTCCTCGGTGTGAAATTTTAACAGTCCGTAATAGAGTTAAATGGTCGGCGAAAGTTTAAGTAACTTCCAAGAGCGAGCTCGCGAATTCCTTGAAGATGGGAGGAAGGAGAAGGACGTGACAACGCTTCGAGAGAGACGGTTAAACTGAAATTTCTTCGTTTTACATCTCAGGAAGTTTAGGAATAAAATTTAATACACATTGGATGTCGCATTGCTGATTTAGCTTCATATTTTCCGCGTCTTCTCTTTGGATGAATTGGATGTATAAAAATGAGATTTGCTTGAAGAAAAGATTTTTGGGGGGGTAGAACTTGTTAAAGGGATATGCATACCTAGTAATTTTAATAGAAAATCTAGTGTGTTATGTGTTAATAAAAAATAATCAAGCTAGCTTGGATTTTAATGAAAACAAGTTCTTCTTATAACAACAATGTTTCTTATCAACAATATTCAGCGCCTTCCTCCTTAATGTCCTTAATTAAGAGTGATCTATCAACACAACAGGGTTCTGTTCGCCTTGGTACTGTTTTTCCGCTCCCTAGATACCTTGGTGGAAGCAAGCACCACCATTCACTAACGCAGCCCATATTTTCAGCACAAAGATCCAACTGACAATGCAAAATATGCATATTGCAGTCAACAGCTTGAAATACTCGTTACTTAAGTTTTACAAGTTATCGTTTACGAAACGTTACCACAAAAAAAATTCTACTTGATACTGTAAGAATAGCAATAAAATTATATTTTTCAATATAACCCCCTTGCCTTTGGATCCTTTGGTTTGTTTGAAAAATGCCTTTCAACAACCAACCGCCATAAATTCGTCATCATCCATAAATTTTATTCCTCCTTAGTGTTTCTTTGAGAAACGAAAAAAATTGCCATGGAGGATGGTCGACTTCAATGAAGCCACATTCAACAACGACAGTTTTTGAAAATCTTGATTTGTGGACTGGTGAAGTATTATCGTGCAGCAACAGGACATCTTGCGTCAATATTCTGCGCCTTTTCACTCTAATAGAATCTCGAACAGTCGTTTGGAATGGCAAAAGCATTCGTGGAACCCATCTTGCACTAGCTTTCGTCATTCCGTGTAGAATTCTGAAAATCGTGGTTTCTGAAGCTCTTAATAAAGCTGCTAATTGTTGCTTCTGTAATCTTCTATCTTTCAGTACAAAACAATTGGTTTATTCAATAACATTGAAGGCCGCTCTGGACGAGATCATCATCCGGTGATTCTCGGCCATATTTTCACAATTTGGATCATTCACAAATACTCGACTAATTTTTGGGAATTTTATAACTGTTCGATATTCGAATTTGTTCATTTGGACAACACAAATTACAGATGTTAGAACTAATATTGTTGCAATTGTTTTCTATATAAAGAAAAATTATATAAACATTTTCTAATCCGGGAATATAGGTTTAAATCGCTCAAATCAAATCGAGTAATTAAATGGGGCTCGCGTGATGCAGATGAAATAAAATCGGGATTCAATATTTCCAGAGATCAGGAGTAATTTGATTCTCCTTGTTTTCTCCGTCAATTGGTGGATGAGGAAATGAGGAAAATTTTGAGCTTCACATTATGTTTTTACATAGTCATGCATTCTTTCCTTGAGGCTGTTGAATTCTGCAGTTTTATTAAAGCAAAGGTAGCAAGCGTCAACATGATTCTTTCAAAAAGGTAAAGAATGTTGCTGTCCAGATACGCAATTCCTCAAATATTTGGCGCGTAGGCCTAACGTCCACTTTACACTCTTATTTAATTGAGTGATAGATTTATTACACTTAGCAAAAATCACTTGAATTATTTTTACATAAACGCACCATGGTTGTGTCTCTAAAGAACTGAATAAGCTTTGGCTTTTCGCTGTGCCTTTTCTGTATCCTTTCACCCCCCTGCTTAAAGCGATTAAATCAGTTTAGAACAACACTCTAGACTTTAGCGTTCATTAGGTAAGCGCGTCACGCCGCGACTGTAACAACTCTTAACATTGTATATATATGCTGTTTAATTGTAACAGTTGCTAAATATAGGTGCTGCTGTGCCTCAAATCGACCACTGAAGAATCAAGCAAACACAACCATCAACAAGGGCGCCACTTGGCATGTTAAGTCACGATGATCTTTGAGTGCTACGTGAAAATAAATTTTTTAAACTCATCTCCACGATTGCTTCCAATTCAATTTTCTTCTTAGAGTCATATTTGTATTCGTGATTTTATCCTATTAGCGGGATAATTGGGAAAAGATTTTCATCGACAATAATCATATTTTGTAATTTTACTCACATGAAAAATAATAAAACCTTAAATCATTATGTCGTCATTTAAACAATAAAAGCGAACGTGCACTTTTGCAATTATCATTTTATAGATAAAAAGCCGCAGCAGCAAATCCAGTTTTAACGAGAGATTTACCTGAAAACCTTAATACCCACCTGAAATACAAATTTTTATCAAAGTAAAATAAATCCCCAGCATTAAAGCTATTATATTGCTTCCCAGTAAGGATAGGCAATTACATCGACTTAATAAACCCCATACATACACTCCGGTTCATCTGTACCACTGCTTTCTTTGTACAGTGGTGTTCATAGAAAAAGTTACATATCTGGTCAATCGGATAAAGTATTATTTATTCCCCTGCATCACCTTTCGCCCCCAAAAAATAGTCGCCATCACTTTCCCGCTTTTCTCGAAGCCGATTCACTCTTCGCAGTCCATTTAAATGTTATCGGAAGTGGTTTCAACATGGCTGAAGTTTTCGAAAGCACCTTTCAACGCCTGCGCAATTATATCACCGTTAACAGCACGGATTTGGAGCCCGATCGCCAAATATTTGGGGGATTGGACATTAACATGAGGGCACCACGCGGAGTAGGTTAAAAACAAATTCTTCGTGGCGGGAAACCTGCTAATGCCTTTAATAACGCAGAACAGCGAGCTTGATCTTTCCACCAAACTGCTTCTATACAAAGCTTGCCTGGTTAACTACTGCCAAGACGCACTTATAGAAGATCGAAATCTTACAATATGGAATATTAAGAATTATTATCGTAGCTCCATGGTTTGCAAGAAATGAGCAAATACGTCGAGTTCTTCAGATGCCAGCAATAACCGAACATCTTCGATATCTGGTTGCAAGCACTTGGGAGAGAGCACTCGACTGTCCCAATTGGCTGAAGATAGCGACCATTGTCAATTCACCAACTCTGATGACCGCAAATTTTCCGGACCCAAGATGTGATCAAAATGAAGAAAATGCCGCTTCCTTGAAGATGGAATTTTATGATGTTTCACATACAAGCAATTATTATTGTTATTACTATTATAATAATAATTATTATTATTAATTCATTCATTAATTCTCTGCTTAAGTTTCTACGCCATTCGTATTTATACGGCAATTAGTCGATGGATTACCAGCTTCCACAAATGTGCACTGATGAGCCGTTACACAGCAAAATGCGCGTATTTAATAATAAATCGAAAGTTGATTAATTAGCTCTTAATATATGCCTTTATATATTCCTTCTCTTAATTAAGGACGTTTTGCAAAGAATGGAAACTGTCCTTCCCTGTTCAAATGTTTTGCCTTTCTCTTAAATTAGCACATATCAATTTATAACTTTTGACACAATAAAGATATTTATTTTTTCTTGAAAACAATTAAAACAGGACGTTTATTAAAAGATCATTCTTACCTTCATATTTTTCATACCAAGTTTATAGGGAGTATTATTTACTATTATTGCTCTTTTACTTTTGGGAGAATGTGTATAATTGTCCACAGCACGCATATACAAGTACAGAGAGGCATCTAGCGACGACCAACAGAGATAGAGCGATGCAAAAGAGCGTTTGCGGTTAGCTTCGCCTCTAAAAGCGGATGGGGCGGAGGGGAGCGCGGAACGAACGAGTAGAACTGGCAACTGAAGGGTAGGCAATGAAATCCGACCACTTATTACTGATCGCGCAGAGACTGGAGCTTTTAATTCTGCCTCAATTATAAACGGAATTAAGTTAAGCGATTTTATTGTGGGTAATGCCAGATCTGTTGTGACATCAGCGTTCGGGAATTGCTTGGAGTGGAAGTCGTAGCTGCGTGGGGTGGAGGAAATTTAGTAGGTAGATTCTGGTTGAAGGGTGGGTAGTGGAGAAAACCGATTTTCAACGGACGAAACCAAGCGATTCGCGGAAAAGTTTGCCGCGCCGAACAGCACGAGAAGAAGTTGGATAAAGGGGAAAATTAGTTTTTCGACTTTGTTCCTCGTTTTTCTTCCTCTCGCGTCTGTCGCTTATTCCGAGCTTATTTCTATATTTCGACTGGGAATATCGGACGGAATCTGCGGCGAAATAGAATGGAATCGCTGCGAGAATTTAAGTTGTATTGGTTGTCTCTTTCCAGGCAAAAGCAGAACTAGCAACTTGTAACCTCGCCGTCGCTATTAGTTTTTCCATGTCTTATTTCCTCCACATTGAATCCACATAAATCGAATTTGACATTTGTAGTATGGAAACGGCGTACGTCTTTAAGTTAAATTAGTTTCTAACTTAATATTCGAAACTATGCCCTTATTACGCGACACCGCCGCCATATTTTATTCCAATGTAATTAGATTATTTCTGTGATATCTGCTTTTATGGAGACGCCAATTAGAGCTGGTGCTTTATATAAGGAGATAATTACGACGAGTTACTTTTGAGGATTCTAGAAATTTGGAATAATAGTAATAATACCATTTATTTTCTCTGTCCTGTAAGAAGCGCAGATATTGTCAAAATTGTCCAAGTTGTGAATAAACATAAACTCGTAAATATGGAAAAATAAATAAAATAAAATAAAATAATAAAATAAATAAAAAGGAAGAAGGTATGATAAATACCTCTGTTAACGAAGGCAACGCAATTGTTTTGCATTGTTTTGCAAATTTCTCTTTTGAACCATCCAAATAATAGGATTTCTCGAACTCTGCGAAATAGGTCATTTTCTTCTTCATTTCACATGAACCGCGGTGAAGTTTGGAAAACAAAGAAGATGGGGCACGAATTCGTACAGCAAGTGGACTAGTTTTGCCGTCGCAATTGTCGATGAATGGGCTGAGGCGTTATTCCCATATTAGGTGGGACGTTTTTCTTTTTATTTCAGCGTCGGATGGGTTCAATAAATTGCCATAAAACTGCCCCGTAATTGTCCTTCCTTTCTCTAAATAATAATAATTAATTAATTTGCTAATCCCAAAAAATTGATAGAATTGTCTTCGCCTACCTTGGTGCGCTTCCGCCGGGAAAAATCCATTTTACCGGCTGACCTTTTGTTGTGATATATCCATGTATCATCTACAGTCACATGACCCGCCCGAAACTCACACTCGTATTGCGCTTAAACATACCCAAGGATTGCTTTGGCGCGTAATAGTTTGCCGAATATCGAGCTCTGTCTATAGTAGAAATGTCTTTCGGGTGATGTCGTGTAGTTAATTAAAATAAATAAAAAAAAATAAATTAACTACACGACATCACCCGAAAGACATTTCTACTATGGATTACGGTCGTGAAAGCCTACACTCAACTATCGAGCTCTGTCTATTCTCTAATAGGGTATTACGTAATCAGTCCTTTGGCGTCAAAGAACACCAAAATATATGCTGCCGGTAAGGTATTTTCAGTATTAATTGCTTGTTTCAGCTTCAGAAATGCTGCTCTCACTTCAGGTGTGTGCCTTTATGATGGAATGGTGTAAGTGGAGCAGGGAAAAATATGTAAACTTTGTTGCTTCATCTCTCTTATTCTTCCTATTGCATAGTTTCGTATACGTATGGGATCCATGGGGGCCACCAGTTGTTTTGTAAAATATGAACCTTCGCTGAATCTGGTCCAACACCGGATGATATTACGATACTCGAGCTCACTGAGGACAAATTGCAGCATGCCAACAGCATCGTGGCAGTGTTGGTAAGTTCCCAACAAATTCTTACAACATATCCCTACATACTGGACGTTGACTTAACAAGATGCGGAATAAATGTAAGTGTAGAGTCAAAGCGAATTCCAAGATCGTAAAAGATTTCGCTGGTGGATAATGGTGTACCGCGCAGGGTGTAAGTATTAACTCGAGGTCCTCACCTTCGTATGTATAACTTAGCTTTGCGACATCTTAAGTTTGAAGTTGTTGTTCTCGCAATATTCAGCAACCACATCCGTTCCAGTTTTAGAAACCATCGAATAGATTTTTAAGTCATCAGTGTAGGCTAATATAGGGAAAATAAGTGATTTTAGGAGATTATCCATATAAGGTAAGAATAACAACGGCCCTAAATTAGATCTTTGGGGTACACCCGATGGAATTTTATACCCAATGGCTTAGGTGTAGTTTAATCAACGCCAAAACCTAGTAAAAAAAATCCAAAAGAACTTGGTTTGTTAAGAAGAGTCTGGTGGTTAAACATGTCAAAGGCACGGGTGTCTAAGGATTTAGCAATGCACTGTACTACATTTTCTAAACCGGTTAGAATAGACCGACCCCCTCCACTTGTTGGGGAACGCATTTGTTTTCAAGCTAAGGTTCAATTAGGGGTTTAACAAGCGCAGAACGACAATGTCTAACAATGCAAGACGGTATACCGTGATCACCCGCAGCAAACTTAATACTGAGACAAGGCATAATGAGGCATAAAGAGGCAGTCTTCTGTGACAAAGTTAGGACATACTATAGAGATTGTAGGCTATTGTAGTAACTTGAGTTGGACCAGGGTTGGCCCCAGCGTCTTTGCCACTCAAATCTAGCTCCAAAAAATCTAAAACAATCATTTTCTTCTCAAGTTTCTTTTCTTCTTTCAGATGTTGATTTATGACTTAATTCGTGCTCAGTGACCTATAGCGGACATGATACTTAAATAATTTTTTATTTATTTTATTCTAAAAAAAGTTTTTTCGCCGATGGCATCAGTTATTAAGAAGTAATGAATTTAAGAACGCCAACTTCTTTGTCTAAACAAGGCTTACTTCATCAGCCAGTTCTAATGCGTTAAGATCGGAGAATTCACCATCTCTCAAGACGTTTCCGAGTTCTAAAAATCCACGTCACTACCACAGCCGGAAGTCGTTGCATAAATAAAGCATTGTTTCTGACTCTCCTCTATATTCGGGTGGAAAAAGCTTGTTGAATCCTGTCTGCGGGATCGGCGGATTTCACAATTTATCTGTAGAAAGCAACTTGTCCTATTTTGTTACATATGAATAAGCTTGTTAAATCCGGGAAAAATATTGGAATTCCCGGAAACCTGCTAATTCCTGTTGTTTTTGACTTTGCTACTAATTTATGTTCTTGATTCAAGTAATCGAGATATATTTTTCTTGCGCCTAAATTTTGCCGCCGTGGGCAATCGCTTACCTTCGTCTACCATCTAGGGCCAGCCTTCGTTGGACGAGAAATTTTACTAATTTGTCATAATCAGAAAGTACCATAAGTACCAATATATGCTTCCTAATGAGAGAAGATTCTTCCGACATACAGGGTGAGGCAGCAGTACTAGTACCTTTAGTTTTTATAAAATAGAATAGAATTAGTCCAATTTTAGAATTTAGATATTATTTATTATTTCAAATGTAATGTTCTGGCATTTGTAACAGTATCTTTGAAAGAAACATACCCATTTTATTTAAAGGCAAATCTCTACAAATTCATTACATTACCGCCCCCGGTATCCATTTAATCACCGTTATCC
The DNA here is from genome assembly GCA_902655005.2 of Marronus borbonicus. Classification (NCBI taxonomy): domain Eukaryota; kingdom Metazoa; phylum Arthropoda; class Insecta; order Coleoptera; family Scarabaeidae; genus Marronus; species Marronus borbonicus. The sequence goes on from LR737382.1 coordinate 26,068,135, forward strand.
CGTATTTTCCCCATTTACAAGCGCAGCGATTACACCTAAGCCCTTCCCCAAACTACGAGCGCTTCTTCCCGTACAACGCGATATTTCCACGCGACGCAGATAAGCAGGTGTATCCGGTGCTTATGAATAAGTACTAAGCCAAGAGGATGTGAATATATCGTAGCCTCCCCTTACTACCAACCCCGAAATAAGGTATTCCCATACTTCGTCTTGTTTCCCATGGTGTCACAGTTCCTCGGAAGAAATTTAATTTAAATTTTTTTCCGTCCAGCGAATATAGATCTGGCGGTTTGCCGGGGAAGGATAAATATTAGATCAGAGCTGTAGATGGCGATGTCGGTTTTAGCGTCCGCACGGTAGACCGACACATTTCCTCTAATGGGGTTAAAATTATGCAGTTTCGAGTTATATCTCTTGTCGTCCTCGACGGTGGTGAAGCAATAATACCGCTGCCGTTCTGCCTACGGTCGTCCCTCTCTGTTTACAATTTATATGTAAATTAGCTGTGCGAGCAATTACTGGATCGCGGGATGAGTCTCGGTCCCCCGTTTCATTCGCTTTCAACCCCACACTCTTGGTTTTCCTCGCTTCCCTGCGGAACGGAGCGCGTTGTCGGAACGAGGGTTAGTTACAGCGTTGCATAGACAAATTAGGGATTCGTTTGGGAGAAGAGGACGCTGCTAACGCTTTGTAGAGTGCGTAAATGAAAATTGAACATCCCCTTTGCAGCGTAGCACCGGATATACTGTATCTTCTACAGTCTAAGGGAAATTCTGAAAAAATTATCAAAAGAGCTAACGATTGCTGCGGAAGTGCTCTTGGAAATTGGTGACGAAAAGGACAAAGAGAAAAATAAAAAAAGTCAGAGGTAAAATAGGATCCGAAGCCACGTATTATACAGGTTGATCCATTTTCGATCCTAACGATAGGGATAAATTTGGCAAAGTTGCTTCTACAATTCAATTTCCGAAAAGAGCAGCTGTAGAAAAATTGAAATAAAATATTTTTGAAAAAGATCTTGATTTCTATTTATTTCAACACATATTTTTTATTTAACTTTATTTTGTATTGCCTAGTTACTCAGTTAATAGGTCACTAACTACTAATTATAATAAAGCTATAATAAAATCGATTAGTACAAAGACTCTATTATCGTTAACACACCGTTCCGACTGTCCCATTAGAAACATAAAATATAATTTAATACACCCAATATAACCTCTTAAACGATTTAAGCCGTTCAGTACCCGCACAGAATCCTAACGACTGCGCCAATTCCACTCATTAGTCTCTAATATTTATTTATCCTCCTTTGTTCCCTTTACGCTATCTTCCGCGCGTTATTCTAACCCTACATTTCCCTCCCATTTCCGCCTCCTGTTCTCAACTCGGGGAGCTCTATTACTTGCTACCACTACTATTTCGATCAAAGGCGCTCGTGACGCGAACAGGAACCGATCGAGCAGTCACCCGCTTAGATCTTTCTCGCTTTAGTTGACGTCGTCGTCGCTAGAGCGTTGCGATCGACGCCAATTCCGGCGGCGACGTCGCTTCTCGTCTTCTTCAACGGAACGGGATGGATGCCGCTTTTGGAGCGAGTGCCCTCTTGCGGCATTATCTGGAAAACGTTTCATTAAGATGACGACGGCTCATTGCCTGTCTACAATTAGCCGAACAATTGAACGCTATAGAATCGGATTTAGGTGAGTTTCGCGATCGGGATGGCGGGTATTGAAAAGTAATTGGATGGCAGAGGTTATTCGATGTATTTTTCAATGGCTATGAGATGGTGGCCCTTTGACTTGATACAAACTAATTGGAAAAGTCGCTTATAGTATAAGAGGTAGTTCTCTGTGGATTCTTGGACAATGAGGCTGCTTCTGCAAAGATTTCTTTCAAAGCCATGCAGGTTGCACCATGCACCAAAGTCGACGAATAAACGAATTAACGGAGGCTGCCCCCAAGAAGGTGTTTTGCCGCATCTACTCCGGTGTCTTGTTATAGGTGAAGGTTTAACACACTTTACGACAATAACATTCGCCTTGGATCAGTTTCGAAAGTAATCGCTGCGAACAAGATTTTTCGACATAAAACCTTCGTTTCCATGAAACTTTATTTTTAAGTCTATTTGTGGCCCACATAAACTTAAACCTTGCTTATTTGGCCCATGTTACCCTTTGACTTTGACATGCTGGCTTTACTCCTTTCTATTTACGCAATCTATGCTTGCATCAGGTAATTATCCCAACCTAAAGGATCTTTACAGTCAATTCCAGCTGCTAAGCGGATTGGAACTCAAACCGGCAGAGTTAGCCAGAGTGCGGCTCTTGAATCGCATCGATTATACCAGGAACGCTGTTGAAGTACGCATTTAGGCATACATATGACCCGTTCCGCTGCTGTACAAGCTTTCCGGGAAACTGCAATTAATACGGGAACGCTTTTGTGGCGGGCCTCGACTATACGTATAGATGTCCGCGATGACAGTTGTTGATTAGCGCTGGGCGCTATATCACCGAGCTGAATGATTGTAATAACCTAGTTGTGCGGTGTTGGCCGTTCTCCGTAAATGGGGGATTGCGGTACTTAAACGGGCTATTTCAAATTCAATTTCGCTAGAAAGTAGATGAAGAAATTAGTTCGGGATGCCCCGTCACATCCTCATAGGAAAATAAGATCGATATGAAAGTTAAATTGGAGTGCAAACCGTTTGGGAATTAGCGTTCCTGGTGAATTTGTTGTTTTCCGTATGCGTTTGATGGAAAATTTAAATTGGTTTCGTTGCTTCTGCTAAATAAGAATCCACGAGATTAATAATTTCATTCCTAATGGGCATTCCTGATGGGCTAGGTTTGCAAAATATTGTCGGCAATTCGTTACTCTTGTTGCAGCACCTTTTGTGCTTCAACAACTACGATTTATTGATGAATTTTAACGTTGGTAATTTGGAAACTCGGCCCTAATTTTAATATTTTAATGTTGGAACATTATTTGCCTCCACAATGTGATACACGGTTTCATGTTTATTGATGCTTAGCGAAATTTACACCCGAAATCATCGAAAGTTAATTTTGACTAAAGAGTTGACTTATCTGCATCAACGTATTAAATTTATCATCAATTTGCATGAAATTAATGTGAAGATTGGTGAATTACAGTATTTTCCTTTGCGTAACTTGTTCAAAAACGATTAATTTTACATATGATGAGAAGATCCACAAGTAAACTGGGTAACCTTTAGTCTAGAAAGAAATAAATCAAGATGAAGCTAGCAACTTGGTTCTATTCTATCATTTATAAGCTAGGTCGTTCTGGCCTATATCGTGTAAGCAAATCAATACAACTATTTGTAAATTTCTTGTTTGAACATGGGGAATATTGCAATATTTTGGTTTGGATGCTCCTCAACTCAAGAATTAAAGGTCTAGAGTTGCTTGCAAATTGAACAAAAACTAGGGATGTCTTTTAAACTTTTACAAAAACAACGATTGGTACAAAACGATTGATCTCTCAGAAATATCTTCACAAAATTCATCACTAACAGAAGCACGGTCACGACGAAATTCTGCAAACCGGTTGTAAACAGTTGCTTTTGATAGTGCTTCATTACCAAAAGTTCAATGAGAAGTTTCGCGGCATTGCTGTTGTATTTGGACTTCGTACCATATTGCACCTAAAAATAATTTGTTTTGGGATTGGCGTTCACTGTCAATTTTTTTTTGGTCTAATCAGGAGTTTCACATGGGCAAAATCTGGACTTATAGGGAAGTGCTGACCTGTTTAGGTAATGAGTAGCTAAGAAATAGTTTTTATATTTTAACGTGCAGCATGACGATGACATAATTATGTGATTTCTAAGCTGGCAACTAAGTCTTTTGTTCATATCTTACTTTCCTTTGGTATACAGAGGCTTTCATTGGTCAATCCTCAGGTTGCCATTGAAGGCTCTATTGGCTTGGCTTACACTTAGGTTCCTGTAAAGGGTTTATTCTTTTTACCGAATTTTTAAGAATTGTCTGTCTTGAGAACTTTATCTTTGCTTCTTATGCTGTGTTGTTTGGTTTTTTTTTTTATAATTATTTGTTTTTTACCAAATGGTATGTTTGCAAGATGAACACAAAGATAAAATATTCTATTGTTATCTTATTAAAAGTGAAAGGGTAAACAATTGGGTTTTTCACTTTATCGGATTTGTGAAACAAAAGTACATAAAGTCCATAAATTGTTTAAGGAAGAATCAAAGATTCAGCGGAATGTGGTATTCGCTGGTCGTTTCAGTAAGTTGGTTTGAATCCTTTAAACAGTTAACCAATTAAACGAATAAAACTCTTCCAGATTTCCACTTGCCCGAAGGTTTGATATTCTTCAAATAGGCAGCGTGCAGTTGTCAAAACTTGTTAGAATTGGATGCTATTTTCAACGTAATAATTATTTTCATAGATTATGGGAAGAGTTACAGTTGTTGCAGTTTTACATTTTTCAAACCGGGTTAACCCAACTTAAAATGTTATTTGCAAAGATATATGAAAATCTAGGCGAAATAATAACTTTGGCACATTAAAACGACCCCAATTCCAATTCGAAGAAGACCTTCTTCCAAAATATTAAATCTATTCTCAATTCCATTTAACACCAGTATAATTACCAGTTTTATCGACTGAAAAGAGAAAAGAGGAGACCACTACCGCCACTTCGTGTTCTCATAGATAAAGCTTTCCTTCAAAATCCCTCCCCACCTCCCACGATTGTCTTCCTCCCAACCGCCCCCGCTCCTTCCGTTAAAAATGCGACGTAGTTACGATTTCGCTTTGATTGCAATGCGGGCACTTCGAGAGGAAAAGAGAATCTGCCTCGTCCTGGAACGACGCTTAGATGAGGAGTAAGATGGGGAAACGGTTGCAGGGGGGGTGGAGATGGGAGAGAAAAAACGAAGGAACAGGCGAAAGAATGATGAGAGAAGGAAGAAAAGCTGAGCATCGACAAATTTGTAAAGTAAAACTCCCTCAGTCAGCATTGATTCTATTGAATTTTTATTCGGAGAAGGCGGAGGAACGGAAAATTGAAGAGGTTTTTATGAGTCGTAACGACACCGGGAACAAAAAGATGTTAGAGAAAGATAAAGGGTGCGGACGGTGTGGTGAGGAGCGAGATGGAGTTGTTTCGGTGACGGAGGCGATGCCGAGCGTTTGTTTCTGATGTGTTTTAAGCGAAATAGATGGTGATTTGTTCGACGTTCTGTCTCAAGGGAGAGAGAGAGAGAGAGATGAAAAAGTAGGAAATATATTTTCGGATGCTGCAGGATGGGGTCTTTTTTTATTACTCCCTATCAAATGTTTGCTACAGATTTGAAGAAAAAAAATTTAATGATGTATTAATAAATGCAAGGTCTGTAAGATTATGGTGTAATTTATTGTTGCACAGGACCGTATTTTGGCCATGCTTGAAATTGTTTTTATGTAATGTAATGTTATTAATCTTCAATTTTGTTTTTATTTTATAGATATTCCAAGACCAGAAGTACCAGGGTTGTCCGGGTTCCTCACTCGGAGCAAGAATGGAACTCCTGCCCAGGTTATCCTGAAACAGGGCTCCCACACCACTACAACCACAATTAGTACAAATGCTCAATATAATGCATTGTTTTAACGTTAGAAGCTTGCAAAATAGTTTTAAAAACGATTTATTGTCAGATGCGCTGTGTATTTCTTTTTCCATTGCATAAATACCAGCGATAACAGAAACTGGGTTATTTTATCATTCTCGCTATTTTTTTTCCCCAAACCTGGAAAAAACCACTAAGGGGAATAAAATGTATGGGCGAGAGATGTTATTGAAATGATGTAATACTTGTATCCAAAGGTAATGAGCCTATATTGAAAAATAAACTTTTATTTCCGTTCTAATCCTTTTTTTTTTAGTTAGAAGTTATTATCTCTGTTACCGTAGTAGTTGATTGGTTTTATCAATTACTAATTTCTTGCTGTTAGTGGCTATGTGCCATGTAAAAAAAAGGCCAACCGCTTGTACATCTACGAAAGAAAATCCTCACAAAAATACTGTATCAGTTCATTCAAATCAGATACACCTGTACAATCCACTAACTGAGACAGTACGCCACCGTACTGAATGGATCGTAGACACACAAGACATTGATTCGCGGAAGGGTAGCGGTGGCGGAGCAATTAGCAAAATTGAAGCAGGAATACCATAGTCACGGAGCAAACTGTGTCGTTAGGGTGAGCGGCAAATGAAGTACCAGGACCGTAATAAGGATAAAGGGAAAAATGCAATATTAACTTAACTTCTTAAATCTGCTATTAAGATAGTGTTATATACTAACAAAAGAACACCAGCAACCCGAAAATGCATATTTCATTAACTAAAAGAGTATCATCGGGCTACAGCGGCCTCATAAATTTTCACCATTCTTAACTCTATTATAACAGATATTTTTTAGTTAAAAACTAATTTGAAGTATATTACATACACTGCCGCTCAGAGAAGTTCGGCCGGTTATTAAAAAACATGAAGAGGTTACAGAAACAAACGAAACTAAAAACAAAATGCAATTTTATTGTATGTACCGGTAAAAAAGACAAAAATAAATAAATAAAAAATTATTCTGGCCTAATATAACATACTGAACATTATTTTTTTTTTCATCGAAAAAACCTCCTTTGCTGTTAATCACCGCTCGCACTATTCTAGGCATTCTTTCGATAAGTTTTGTTAAAACGGATTGTGGAATATTAATCCATTCATGTTGCAGAATATTCCGTAAATGTTCTTGTGAAGTTGGGCATATTTTTCGGATCCTCCTGTCCAGTTCATCCCACAACAACTCTATAGGGTTCAAATCTGGGCTTTGTGGGGGCCATGTCACTACTTTCAGGGTGTGCTGTTCTTCTTGCTCCTTTAGATAGTTCTTTCACACTAACGCAGTGTGTTTTGGGTCGTTGTCATGCATGAATATAAAGTTACGGCCTATTACACGCAATCCTGATGGCACTGCATGATTCTGGAGTATTGCAAAATAATTTTCCTTCCTCATTACACCCTGCACTCTGCATAAATCTCCCGTCCCAGCAAAGGAGAACATCCCCACACTAACACAGAACTACGCCTTTGCTTCACTGTTGGCACAAGGCAGTTCGGGATCACTTTTCGGTTTTAGATCTTCGGAGATAAACTCGTCGATTTTGCCCAAAAACCTCAAACTTTGACTCGTTACTCCAAAGCACGTGTTTCCAATCATATAACGACCGATCAAGATGAGAACGGGCCCACTGTAGCCGTTTTGCTCTGTTTCCCCGACGTAATAAGGGTTTTCGAATGGCAATGCGTCCATGAAGGTCCGCTCGTTGAAGTCGACGTTTTACCGTACTCGCCGAAACTTGTTCTTCACGGCCGCGATTGACTTCGGCTGCTATTTGTGGCGCTGTTAATTTTCTATTGCGTTTGCTTAATAATACAATTCTCAAATCTTCAGCTTTTGTTGTTTTCCTAGATGCTTCGGGACGAACACGATTTTCTGTAGTTCCAGTTGTCCGATATCGCTTTATGATGTCATTTACTGTAGAACTTCTCATATTTATTTTTTCAGCAATTTGTCGCCCGAATATCCTTGTTCAAACAGCGTAATAATGCGTGAACGTTTTTCTACACTGGTAGGCTTGCCACGTGCCATTTTGAAGTAAAACTTTCGCGCAAAAACGACAGATGCACACTAACACACGTTTAACAGTAAAATGAAGCAAATTTATATCTTTACGCCCGTGATAAATAAACAAGAATGATACTGCGGTATATTTCCTAAATGTATTGTTCGTCAATAATCCCCAAACGACCCGTTTCAAAAGATCGGTACTTCCGAGAAATTCTTGTAAGTTGACAGTTTTATCTTTTGGTACCAATTTCGGCAACAAAATGCCCACCCGAAGAATCAATCTAGAGAACACTGTTGGGTCCAATGATGTTTGGGAAGGAGATATCTGTTAGCCAGGTTTAAACAATGATTGCACAACACCTTCCGCAGACCCTTAACTCCTGAAGTACGGTCGGAGTGAGATTTTATCAACAATCATCGGCATTGCATGCGTTGTTTGCGTCGAAAGTAGTGATACGGGCTTGTAGAACAAGTTCTTATTTTGCGAGACATAATATTATGTTTTTTCTTGAAGAGCCATGTCTACCAATGTCCTGCTTTAAACGTCTGGATGTTTCTTGTTTACCTTTGAAGCTCACCGTCGGCGGTTTTTTTTTTTTAAATTATGTTTCGCACTTTCTACAGAACGTAGCTTTCTTTTGCCACTTTTCCAGCGTTCTACAGCTTTAGTTTTATGGATCAAAATAAGTGCCATGCATATTACGATCGGATTTTTGAATTATTAGAATAAAAAACATTGAGGGCTATCAGTTGCACTACAGGTAGTTTGCAATACTTAAGAGTTGCATGGTTCATTGGAAACTTGAATATTTGCCAAATTTACAAACTAAGGAACGAATCAACCTGCTTTCAAATCTCATAAAAATTAGATTCTATTGTTTTGCTGCATCAACCGAACGTACTATCCTTTACATTGGCTGCTATTGAGCAAAATATAATAGTTTTCCCTGGTAGAAATACGAATTGTACCTGTTAAAGCAAGCGGTGTTTTCAAGCATCTTGTAATTAAGGTTTTACCAGGATCAAAGCAATAAACCTCTTGCATATAAAGAACTTCAAGGTTGCTAAACACTTCAGACATATTCTAAATGTGTCGCCACAAATCGGTCGGTACTCAAGAAGATTAAAGATGAAATTCTTATTTATTCCGACCCTGTCATTTCCAAAACGAACTCAAGCGACAGAAGAAAAACACACAATACTAGAAAAACATCCTGCGAAAAGGCACATTCAACGTAGACGCATGACTAACCATCGGCGAATCATCCTCTCTCAGCGCCTCAATTTTTTTACGCTCTGCGATGCTCCATTTTCAAGTACACTTCTAGTCTATTTCACTACCGCACCTCTTAGCTTACTTTCCACAACTTTCTCCTTCACATTAGATACCCCGCAGTTTTACCGACATTCTCCATCCTTCTCGCATCTTTCCATACCTTATTTCGCACAAAATCCTCTCCTCTCGTTGGCTAAAAAAAAAAAATAACGAGCATCGCAGCCAGCTCGCGATTTTTCCAGGTGTACGAATCGCTTTTCCATGGCCTACGATGTACGGTTGGTTTGTTCCATGCGAAAATTGCGCGCTCTCTACGGTGGCGCCCTCTTCAGAGTCTACGACGACCGCCAAAACCACCTACATAGCATGGGGGATCGAACAACCCGTCCCGGGGAAGTACCCAATTAAAAACTGAACGACCGACTGAGTTTTTACAATCGCCGCAGGCAACTCGAACAAATTGGCGCTGGCGATGGTTTTTTGCGGCGTCACAGTCGGCCGTTGAAATAAACGGGGTAAAGAGGAACGCTTCAGCGGACGAGAGCAGTTGCTGACGTGTTGTTTTACATGTTTTGAACGGCGCATAGCGGGAAAATTTCGACCGAGAGAATGCGAGGGAGAAATTTTAAAATAGAAGGTGTATGTGGAACGGTGTAGTTTTATTTATAACATCGTTCGTAAATGGAACAGAACAATTGATTTCGACGCATGGTGAAACTAGGCAGTGATACGGCAAATCGTGATTTAATTTTAGACTGTTGAAAAACTATTAGCAACTAATAGAAGCAAATTGCGAGGGACTCCCGTTTATTTTTTTAATAAATAAATAAATAAAATTTTTTGGTACACAATGTTTTATTGTTTTTTAAAATAATTTATAATACTCGAAACATATTTTCTCTGTGAAAGTGGTATCTCCACAACGTGGCTTTTGAGGGCTTCAACAGCTTCTTAAGATGATAAAAATCGCTGTCATGGCTGCATATCACAGAATCTCAGTAATGATGGACAACCCTTGGAGCGGTTTAGAGAAACGGGTCGTGTGATTGAGCCTTCCAAGATATGGAACAGGGAAGATTGCAATTAATGAAAACAAAAAAAATTAAATGTGTCGTTAGAAGTTACCGAAAATCCACATTTTTTTACGCATCAATTGTCTACAGATAAATTTTCGGTACATCGCATATTGAAAAAGAGCAAGTTTCCCTTTTACAAACCTCTTTTACCTCAAGAATTATCCGAATGTAATTTTCTGATCAACGTGCAGTGGATGAATTGAGGGTTTTGGATGGAAAAAAGCTTTGCATTTTGTGAATTAATGATGGACAAAATTAACAACGGCGTAAATTTAAATTTAATTAGCAAGTTTGTTATTCTCCGAGAAAGTATGATTTCCTCCATCGTTAATAAGCATAATTTTAGATAGTTGTCTCAGGAAAATCGTCACTGGATGATTCAGCATCATGCGCAAAAACTACGGATGACGCATGGACAAGAATTTGTGCTATTTCTTTCCTAACGAGGAAAGATATTTTACCTCGTCCTTTCTTTCTAGAACGTTCTAAACAAAAGATCGGCTCATTGTTAATCAGCTAGAAGTATGTAGCTCGTATCACCTAAAAAAATCAACCTAAAAAAATTCGACCGACAATACAATTCGCCCCTACAATACTCCATCCCCAATACAATCTAATAATGGACTCCCCTCAAAATAAGTCGTAAGAAACTCCCCATCATCAACCATAACGTCTCGACAACACACTCCTATACAACGTCAAAGCAACTTTATAAAAGACGCGCTAAAAGTATTTACGGCGACCGTTCGGCCCATTTGTCGAAGAGGACCCCGGAGGGTCGTTGGCTAGCTCCTCTTGAACTTACGGGCGGTCGCAAGCGACCGCGATCTTATACCTCGACTCGACGGATCTTGTAAGGTCTGGCGTTTGCGGTTTCCGCTCAATTTCTAGCTCGGTCTACTTTTGGAAGTTAGACTCCGCAACGCGGCGCGCTACGATGATATAAGGAAGTCGTAATGTTGGTGTTCATCGCTCCGGGGCATCCTGCCAGTATGCCGTACATTTGTTGCCCGTCGAGGATGAATAGATGAAGTAATTCTGCGTCACGTGTTGTGTTGGTTATGTTTGTCGCGTGTAGATTTTGAATTGTGTGACGGTTTTAAGTTTGGACGTTTATTTTGAAGGACGAAGGGCCATTAATTTGTTATGGAAGACTCTACAAGTTAGGAATAAGATAATAAATTAACGAAAAGGTATTTTGATAGCAAAAGAAGTGGAATACAGAAATGCGTAATGCTCTAAATAATTAAAGATGATGATAAGAAGATATCTGTTAATTATTGCCCTTGGCAAACGTGTAGATTGGCAGTTGTTTGACCAGATTGTAAGTGTAAAAACGTGTGGTAGACTTCTTGAAGGTTAGGTCTTATAGGAAACTGTTTACTTTAAATAACAAAAATGTATGGGGGAAAATAGCCGAATATCCAATAAATAGAAAATTAATTTCTTGCTTTCCTAATTCTACAATCCTCCCCAGCACTGCTGATGTTCGCTCTTGAAATACTGTGGCGCTTTGAATTAGATTTTTTATCTAATCCCACAAATTGCGGCTTCGACGCCGGTCGCTATTTATAAGCCGTCTGTGACCAAATAGATTTGGTTTTAATAGGCGGGCTTCTCTATCTGGTACTACCGTTTTATAGTTTCTATTTGGGCCTGTTTGCTATCGACTCAGCCTTGAGTTCTTTTAATTATAATAGGTTGACCATTCATCAGTCTGTAGCTTATTAACCTGGCCTCTCCTTGAATGTGTGCATGTAGTGGTTCTACATTAAGGATGACTTATAGGACAGCTATCTGTGCGTGGTTTTCATGGTCCCCATGGAGCACAGATATGCCACTTAGCCGCCTGATTGCCTCTACCTGCAGTGTCCTCGTCCAGCGTACCACCCAGCTATATGTTAATTAATCTAATGACCCCCATACACAACCACAGCATCACTTTGGACTTGATTGCCATGTCTCTCCTCGTACATATGCCTAAGGCAATAGTAGATTTTTTTATGGTTTTATCGATGTGAGAGGTCCACGTAAGTCTTTGATCGAACCATACTCCGAAGTATTTCGTTTCTTTGGAAAATGGAATCTCCGCTCCTTTATACCAGTTGTTGGAATTTAGAACATTCTTTCTGATATTGCTCGGGAAAATTTGTCCAGACTGTCAGCGTGTTTTAGGTAAAGGCCTTTTTTGAACCATTTTGTTATTAGGTCGTCGACGAGAGACGCTAATAGAAGAGGTGCCGGTACAATTACTTGAGGGCATCCCCCCTTCTGCCTTTGCCTTGATATTAGCCTCCCCTACAGACGCTACTGTTATCCGTTCCTCCAGGAGAGGCTTTATCCAGTGGTAGAGTCGTGAAGCGACCCTCTTTTCTTTTCCTTCATCTTCTATTGACTTAGAAATTAGTCGATTTAGAGTCTATTAACCTTCTTTTACTGTTGATTAATATTTTTGAAAAACAAATGAATCTTGAAACAAAAATCGAGTATAAGGGTAAATGAATAGGGGTAATGACATGATCTTTTATGGGTTATTATGGGTAAAGTATGAGCGTTAAAGGTTTAAAACAAACCGATTTGGAAACGTTCCAAAGATATATTGTTAGTGCCAATTACAGCAAAAATTACCAACACGTTTCTGTAATGTGTATTTTATCTTTCGTTTAATGCATTTCATTCCACAACAGATCATAAAACTCCTCTTTATTTCCCATATAATACCGCATCAATCAGATTTAAAATCAATTCCATCGCCATCTATATCCTTTCCCGGACCACGGCTCACTCGACGCAGGAAATAAACGCCGAGGTCAAAAGCAGAACCCTGGAATAAAGCAAAATCGCATTAATATGATGCGCAATCCTCTATCTCTGGTCGAAGTGCAGAAATAGGGAAAAAAAAAAGAAGGAAAACGAGAACTCGATTTCTGATTGACTAACCACTACTACCATCATGCTTTCTCTCATAATATTCCATTTCTCTTATCTCCGCTTCTTTCTATCGGCGGGTTATAACGACGACTACACTGAAAATCTTATTATGGGACAGTCCCGGGACACAGAGGAGGCGAAGAGAGTTCAATACACTCTCCCCATGCAAGAATGGGTGAGGGGAAGTCGATCGTGAGGCAAATCAAGCGTGCGAAGCTGTGGTATTCCCCCGCGCCACGTCGGCTGGGCTAATGCGATTCCGTACGCCGCATTAGGCACGCCATCTATCGGCGATTTTACGCGACGGAGATTTCTTTCAAGGTATTGATGTCTTTCAGTCACTTTGACGGCGGAAATATATCATTTAAGGATCTTATATACGCGACAGGTTAGATTTCCAATTTAAAAATTTGATGTGGGTAGGATTAGGATTTCGTTTTAGATGGATAGTTTACGTTTATTTGGATTATGGGAGGAAAATAGAGTGGGACAAATGTGGAAACCCTGTTCTTTTTTTTCCACGCAGAAGAATTATTTATGATTCGTTGCGGATGAACATTTACACAAATGTAGTTTAATAATTCTTTAACCTAAAACTGCACTGAAAATCACAGAAATAATAAATAGGCGCTACTAAAAAAAAATGGAGAGCCAAAATCCACATTTGTTTAGTATTTTCAAAAAAGGGTAATGCGGAAACTGAGTGACCTCACTATCCACACGCTAAACATTGTAGCTAAGGTTCTCCTCGAACATCAGTCGAAAAAATATGCCATCTTCTTCCGTTAGAGCAACTTCGCCAATTGGAAGGACCACTTCTGATTCTCTCGAAGGAATGCTTTATATAGTTGACCCTGATACATCTTTAGTTGTCTTTATCAGCTTTGTTTAGTTGTTAGTTTTGAAGGGCAAAGACGTAATGACAACTGTTGAATTTGGCTTACGACCTCTGTTGGACATCTTCTTCTTCAGCTCAGGTACTGGCATTACGTACGCCTTTTTAGAGGTGCTGTCCGCATGGAACAACCAGTTTTTCATAAATCAGCTACTCGTGGTTGATTTTGGTGGATTCGAGGCTGATTGTCATTTAACATAGACGACTTGAGTCGTATTACAGGCTGACTGACATTGAAGATATGCTTTTCCAAAAATTTCCACAATATCGGAGCAGTACTATAGGACCGTCGTGATAACGTAGTCCCCATAAAAGATTTATCCAGTGGCTGAGTTTTGTGAGTTGTGTGAGGAATAATGCTTAATATCGGGATATAATTCTCTGGAACACTCAATGTTTCTCGAATGTCTGCTATGCCCATCAAATATCGACAGCACATGAGATTTTGGGTTGGGTTCGTCTTCTTCAGAAAATGATGAAACCACTCTGCGAGAAGCTCTGTTTGAATCTAACCAAACATGCTCCACCTGGTGCTCCTTTCATCATCAATCAGCGTTCTTTGGGTGTGGGCAACAACTTAGCTGGAAAATGTTTTAAAACGCTGGAAAAATGACACAATACAGCTAGCTCTTAGCGTCCTATTCTGCTATGAATTTGAAGAACAAATAGATAAAAAAAACAAAAAACTTGAAACCCTCAGTAGAAGTACTTTTGCAGCCCATTATAACCTTGTATTTTGATCAACACTGTATATTCAAAACATGTCAAATCTTTGGTTGCTACGAGATGCGTGGTTTAGAAGTAAATTTACAAGCTTCTCAAATGTACTTCAAAAACGAATACAATTTGGGGATAAACGACGTGATAATGTGGATATTGAATATTCAAGCATCCTTGATGAAATATTCAAATGTCAACCCCTTCTCGCATATTAAACCCCATAAAACATCCTTAGAACAAACCCCCCATAATAAAGCAAATGTTCTCATTTTATCAGCTACCCCCACCACTCCAAAACAAACACTTTATAACGCCATCGCGACATACGTTTTATGGCATTTAACGAGCGCCATTTAGCGTTTTTCGGCGAAAACAAAAGGACGACTGCAGGTTTTAAGGACGGAATTATACGCTATTAAAGTTTTACAGTACCGGGAATCTGGTACGTTGCAAATTCGTTTCACGAAATGGAGGAAAAACACAAGAGCTTCTGCCTTCGTAAAACGTCCAACCGCTCCAAAAGAAAACGTTCGCCTATGCTGGCATATAAATATGTTTTATTGTCCTCGGGAGGGATGAGGAGATGCCATTTGAAGGGATGGCAGTAAAATTTACAACGGTACACGGCGAATTTTTATCGATCGCGATACCTATGTAGATATTCCTAAAACAGGCAATCGCCTATACCTATAGATGGTGGGGGATTCGAATTGAGGCGGCGGGGAAGATGGCCGGAGCGGGGGGATGGAGGGAATGGAGCAATCGGGATGTTACCGACCGTAATAAAACGGCAATTACTACAAATTGCCAATTGCAACGCGTAGAATCTGGATATCGATAAGGGGATTGTTTTACGAAACGGTTGTGCTATCCCGGGTGATATTCGAATATGACATGGTAGATATGGGGAGGAAAATTAATGGGGAAAACGAGGGAAACGTATTTGGAATCATGGCGATATCAAACTCTGCATAGTTTTATATCTGGCCAAGAGTTTCCCGAACAATGTATAAGATTCTGTAGAATACGTTAGTTTTAAATGGCAAACTTGGTTCCAAATATTTAGATATGTATATTTGGTTTTTCTTTTTCTTGGCATTGATCTAATTATTTAAAGATTAGTTGTTGGGATTAAATTTCTTTGTTTCTTTTTCCTATATTTACTTATTTAATCGTTTTGTCGACTTTTTCAAACATTGCCTTATCATCCCATTTTTGTTTTTTTTTCTTTATTATTTAATTTTTTTAACTTTAAAGTACCATTACCAAAAATTACTGCTTTGGACGAGTACTCTTCTTCAAACTTCCTTTTGTCCAAATTTTTAACAACTCCAATCTCAATCTTACAAGATCTTCGAATAAACCCAAACACCACTATAGATCCAAAAAAATTACTTCTCATTGTAGTTGGAGTCTCTCACACAATTTCCCCAAATAAAGAAATCAATCCTGAATACCAAATATTACTCGGTTAACAACCAATCCACCCCTTCACGACCAATAAAAATATCCAACATTCCAAAAATTCCGCCCGTCAAAAAGTGCTCCTCTTACTAATTTGATAGATCTCTACGTTATGCAAGCGAGCCTCCCCCTATCGCAGCAAAATAGAGTTGCCATCATCGCCCCGTGTGGGAAGGTGAGTCTCGGTTAGAGGAGGTAACCCCAAACCGTCCCTGCCACGAAGGGGAGTCTCTGCCAAAGGTTCAGCGTAGCGATTTATTAACTGCGAATCGTGTTAGCTGTGCCAACGGTTCATTTGTTAGCGGAAACGGAAAAGATAAATTTCATTTCGGCGAAGAGGGATCTTCGGAAAAATTAGGGAGCTGGTCTGGAAAGGATATCATGCAGAAAATTATGTGGAATTAATTTTGAGATGTAATGGTTTTATGATGATATCTGAAGAGATTATTTGGGTTTTTTTTTGCCGAATTCTTGCGTTAGCTTAAATTAATAATGTTCGAATGAATAAAAGTTAAATTGTTTTGATTGTGGAGGCGTTCCCAATTAAAATGCATTTATTTAAATTAAATACATTGTTAAATAGGTTAAAATTAAAGAGGAAAGATCGATAACAACATCAAATATATTATCTAATTCGCTCTTTTTTAATAGCAAGCCCAATACATTTTTTTTTCCAATTGGCCACGATAATATTTAGTACCACGCCTTATCTATGTTGTTTTATTGCAGTTTATTTAATATAATCACCTAATTCGTATAAAGAAAGAAGTTGTCAAAGATTGCCGTACTAGGCGGAGTAACTTTTTCTTTCTTCTTCATATGGCTATTCCATGCGTAGATGAAGCTTTGGACGCCTTCTACAACACTTTGTGCTCCATATTCGATCTATGTGTTCCATATAAATGCTAATCTAACTCCAATTAAGTTATGCACCTTGGTTCTCCTCAGAAATCAGTTCTCTTAAAACATCTCCATTTAATCCGTGGAGTTTTCTTCGTGCCTGGAGACGCTCTGTTAGAATACCAGGTAGAATTCTTGTTGATGGCCTTGTTTTTAACGCCTTTTCTATACATTTCCCAGGAATGAACTCCAGCTTTATGGAGCCAGTCTACAATCCTCTGCTTTTTTTGCTTTACACCAGTAATTCGGCATTCTTCCAAAACGTTGGAGACCTGCAAACATAATTCCTGTCCATAAAAAGGGGAATCTTCCGCTTCTACCTAATTACGGGTCGGTTTGGAAACTATCAAATTCTGCCAAAAAAGCTAAAAAGATTCTCTATTCTATTCTTTTATTTCACCCAACCAACATCGTTTCCTTGGTGGTCGCTCCACAGTCACCAATTTGGTAATTTCACAGCATATATGCGATATATTAAACAAACGAAGAGAAGTTCATGTAATATGCACCGATGACTTCTCGAAGGCATCCGATTTGATGGATCCCATCTAAGTCGGTCTTTTCCATTTCTGTTTCACGATCACACTTGCACCAAAGGAAATGCTATGCAATCTGCAATGGCTGCACATCTACTGATTTCGTGTCTGCTAGGGGAGTTCCTCAAGGTTCAAATCTTGGTCCGTCGCTATTTAATTCATATACAGATTGCTATCTTCTTTGGGACTTTAACCTTCACTCTGAAGTTTCGTCCATTGAAGACGTAAGTAAACTTCAGCGCAACTTGGATGGTATGATTCATTTAGGCTTAATATAAATGTCGACAAATGTAGTGCGGTTATTTATACACGTGGTCTCTCGGATCGTAGCCACCTCTTATTCTATTACTGACACTCTAGTCTTACTTTTAAGGTATACATCTCACATGCAAGCTCTGATGCCTTCAAGTCTCTTCGTTTTATTATGCACGAAGTATTTCAGATATAGCCCTGCTAAAGTTCTTATGTCTTAAGTAAAGTTGAATATGCAGTGTTAGTTTTGGAGTCACTTTCTTTCAAAATTGAAGGAACCTTTCTGAAGACACATCGCAAGAAGATTTACGGACGCATCATAACATAAAATGTTATCTTTGTCAAACAGGAGGGATTCCATTTGTTCTTAAATAAACTTTTCTCGAATGAAATAGATTGTCCATTCATACTTGAGCGTCCTCTCTTGTCCCTCGAATCGGTTCTGGCATGAAAGCACCTTTATGGCACCATTCACGCGGGCAGCGGGCACCTATATATACGCTTTCCAGATAAGGCGACAGGCAATTGGAGGATATCATCAGATGAGCTTTTGCTGAACCATTTATTGATACGGGCTTTAGTCTATCGGGTAAATAAATAAAATATTATTATTCTTTTCCATGTTATCAGTTCCCATTTGACGTGTGCCACAAACTGAAGAATTTTTGTTTTTGTCGTGGTATTTGGTAGAAAATACGGTAAATATAAGCACAAGCGTCACGTTAATCTTTTCGAGTAATATGAAACAATGTCGGCTGTAATAAAGCCTTTAAAATTAAATCGCTTAATGATGTAGAATAAAATATGTCACTCTAAAACTTTCCAAGATTCCTCAAAGCATCCACGGACGGTTTTTCTAAAGAGATATTTCACTCAACTCTACGTTTAACCACCGTATTGTCTCGCGTTCTTCCCCAGAGTCGATTTCATCTCGCCGAAAGTGTTTTTTAATATTTAACTACCACGCGTTGTGATTACAACGGCAGCGTAACTCCTGCCGAATGCCTGTAGGGGCCGCTTGATCAAGATAATATTGAACCTTCAACTAGTTCCGGCCGGAGCGCCTATCTTCTGAGCTCGCTATTCCATTTGTGGTTGGCGAAGATAAGATCTTATGGAATGATGTCGGCGATGATGATGATGATGATTTTTTGCCGCTACATTTGTTACTTTTACTATTGGGGGACCTCTTTCTTTAGGGTGCGAGGCATGTTGGATATGTGAGTATCTATCCGGATCAAGTTATTTTTGTGTGTACATCGTGTATGTGTTGAAAAGTAAATAGATAAGATGGGGTGATTTCGATTGTTATGTAAAAACATTTGTTGTGTCGGTTTTGGGGTGTTTAATGTTTCGTAAAGCCAGTTGGTTCCCCTTAAATGATTATTTATCGGTTGCATCGTCCTTTTCTCGCAGATGAAGAAAGAAATTATTGCAAAAAATAGAATTTTGAAGGCCCCAGCTTCGACCCATGCGGTACTCCTGTTTGAAATTACTTCATCTTGAATTACTTATCCAATCAGATTAGATCACATTAACCGATAAAGCATCTCAAATAGCTGCTAATTGTTGTTACGGAAGCAAATCTGAACGGATATTGGGTTGTAAAATATGCATGCAGCTTTTTATAGATACGTAACGTGTGTATGGAGAGCAGTTTTAAATATATTTGCTTCCAGTTTTAAGAAGCGTGGTTTTTGGTTTGCTTCGGTCCACCTTTATCTTTAATTTCGCCTTTACCTTCCTTTAGAAACGTTTCTAACTTGTACTAACATTGTTTCATATCATTGTCCCTTGTCTTAATAAAATACAATCTTTTAATTATTTGTTTATCTGTCTTGAGAACGGAACTAGTCAATAATTTCCACACTTAATGTCCGGCCTTTCCAAGATTCTAATGTCTTGTTACAAATGATTGTGTTAGAAGTTTTTGGGAGCCAAAATAAAGCTCCACGTGTGCCATTTAGAGGTGCCCGCGCGTTGTTGCGGTCTCGTTTTCGTCATCTCGTAACGCTGGATGAGCTTGCAGAAACGGTGCCGCAAGAATGGGAAAGAATTCCGCAAGGACTCTTCAATACGCTAAAGCATGTGCAGAAGATGCTTAGATGTGTCGCAAACACGAGGAGCCATCACAAAATATTGAAATTAAATTATCATTCAGTGACTGCTTAAAAAACAATTTTAAAGATACCTATTTTGTTGAATTTTAGCCGTCCTTTGTTTCTTTCTTGTAAAAAAAAAAAGATTTTAACTATTTTTTTTTCTTATTGGACAATTTCAATTGAAAATCATGCTACTATTTACTTAAAAAAATTCTCTAAACCTAAACCCATGCAAAAATCAATTTTATATTAGCGTAACGAGAACAAATTGTCCACCTAAAAACATCGGAAAACCCATTTTACTTAACAGCAGAACAACGTGCCCCCCATTAAGCTTCATGCAATTCATTTATTTCCATTTTTAGCCGCGTTTTAGCCTCAATTCGTGTACCATACATGGATTACACAGGTTACGTTCTGTAGGCAAAAAAATGTATATGCCATCGTAAATAAAAAAAATTGCCAATGGAAAGGGTACTGCATGCCCGGATTGCACGACGCTCATTTGTTAGCAATTTCGCGTGAATTATTGCACTGGAGCGTGGGGTGCCTCGTTTTAGAGCCCGCGAGCGCTTTTGTTCATTAGTAGTGATTTGTGGATAGTTTTCGGAAACCGGTTCCCCCACCAACGGTATCGCAATTATTTGTTGTAAAGCCGTAATATTCTACATGGCATATATTTATTCAGTGAAGAGGTACATAATTGTTAGCAATTTTATGGCAATAACAAAAAAATAATAATAAAAATTCTATGGAGCCAAGATAAAAATTTGAGGCGGCCAATTTTGAATTAAAAAGAAAAATTGAAATGGTACAACTTTCTATATGCGCGTCGGACATGTTTTGTAAAACTAATGAAAAATGATCTAAAAACAAAGGTAAAACAAAGAGAACTCGTAAAACCGAAAACGGTAAACAATCCTTGTCAGTTTCATAACAAGTTATTGCGTTTTACAAACGTAAAGACGCGGTTTTCGCGAGCTCACGGACAAGGTATACCATTGGAGATGGGGTTTTCGAGGGGGAGCGGGAGATCGTACTCAACAACGCCGTACGGCCTCCAACTTACAGCTTCCCTAAACCTAAAAGGTTGTCTTGGTTGGACGCAACCGCAGTATTCGTATTTTTTCGCCATTGTCCCGACTTCGAAGTCCGACAGAATCCTAAAACCGGCACGTTCCTTTCCCCACATATTTCTCTCCTCCTCGCCCAAGCTCGGAGTCCCTCTCCCCCTTCCGAAATGTAAAACAAATGATTTATGAACGGTTTTCGTCGTGTAGAAGCAAATTGTTGCATTCGATGTGTTCTATGATTGATTGCCCGTTAGGCGGGAGGCCATTGTTCCACTTTTAAACGTCTGCGTTGGCCCCCCACGTCCGCAACCTCCATTCCCACACCCCCTCAGCCTCCAGTTGAACGTGATTTATGGGCGCGTTTTTGTTTTTCTAACTCGTCCGACCCGACGAACGGAATCGTTTGTCATTTGTTTCGCGTGGCCTGTTTCTAGCGTGCATGTCATTGCTTTGAAAAGTGCCTGGTTTCCCCCCATCTAGTCACGTACATTCCCCCACCTTACCTCACTTGCAACGTAGATCCCTATTTTTTTAAATACAGATTTCCCATCTTTTTATATTTGGATATCATTTATAACGGGATTTGGTTCACCAGAAATTCGGATTTGAATGTAACTTTATGGGTTTATCTATAGATGGATGTATATAAGAGGAGGTAACTTTTTTACTTTCTATTATCCGAAAGCATTTCAATTTTTACAGCGACAACTGTGTCTTTTAACCTCTTTCTTAATTAACCTTTTTTTATATTTTCTGGTATACAAAAGAAACGGTAACATTGTATTCCTCTCTTCACCATTTTTACCTTGCTGGTAGGAGCTGCGGTTAGAAAACGAGACTCTATCGGTTGGTTGCTCGTCTTCGGAGAAGGAGCTTAAAACAGAAGCTAACGAGGAACGGGTGTGGCAGATTCTACGGTAGATTTGATTCTGACGCGTTTGAAAAATGGTAGGCAAAGGAACAAATTGCGAATTCGTATTCCATATTCATGACGACGGATCGCCTGAGCCGCAGCTTGAGGGGAAAAGCGGAAATTGCGGAAACTCGTGCCTGGTGCCGTATAAATTATTGGTTTGCTTCATGCGATTCGCTCTGTTGATGGTAATTCGTCTAAAATGCTCTTTGTGAGATTGGGGCTCAAAGACAACGACCGGCAAAGCTAGGTTAAATGTCGCTCCGCTAGAGAGCCCCCAATTATAAGAAAAAAACATTGAGTCCAATTTTTTAAGGCTGTATATAACTTATTGCGTTGTAATAGCTGTGGTATTTCCAACAAGGGAACACCCCAATAAAGCAGATTTCAATGAAAGTCTAGCGATTGGTATAAGGACGAAACAATTTTTTTTAGCGGCTGAATAGCCCGATTACGGCGGAATTTGCATGATTTTCCAAATTTTGTATCTAGCGAGGATAGGACAACTCTTGCAACCTTTTCCTCGTGTCCCGTTAGATCGTTACTAATTTCCGGTAAAGAACGTCCGCGTGAGCCGTTAATTTTAGATGTCTGGTTTTTCTAGTGCTGGCCCATCTTACTCTTTAGAGAGAATTATCTATAATCGACAACAATAACATCTTATTTGTCCATTACTGCATCCGAAATTGTTGCCGCACCTGTTTCACTTTTATCTAATTTATTTGCCCTGGCTTTATCCTGAGGGTCCTCCAGCATCAGTTTCTTTTCTTCGATCATATTCTTTATTGCTCGTGGGATCTTAGTTATGGTACTTATGATTTCAAAATTTATTGCGTTTTCATGGCATTTTGCGATATCGTGTGTTGGTTTTTCTATGCTAAAGTCTATACCCAGTTCCTTCGATATTTCCGCCCTTCTAGCGCCAGAGACGGCCGTAAGTCCCGAAGCTAAGATCCTCCAGTCGGTGATTAATAAACTTATAGTGATATATTTATGCTTGTGACTTTATTTTTGTACATAAACATTAAAATTTATCTTCTAAACAGCCAACCCATACAACCTATATTTTAATTAATATAAGGCCGGGTTAACTAATTTGTACCGCTGTAATTTCCGCTCGAAATTAACGAATTCGCCCGATTTGCAATTCAAATACGACCAAAGTACGTCAAATTTAATACAGCATAAATATAATTCGCAAAATGTTTAAAACATATAAAATTTAGCTCCGATAAAATAATTCCGTAAATTGCGAGCAGCAAACGCGCTAGTATCAGAAACATCGACGCGAACATGTCCTTCTATGTATGCAACGCGCAGCTACAAATAGGTAGTGTTACATATACAGCACTCGCAACAATATTGCCAACGTTTAAATTCAATGGCTTAAAGTTTATTGCTTTCTGGGAGTCGTTAAAGATGCGCTACAGTTGAAAATATGAAGCTGTAGTAATGCGGGAGATAGAGTTAGAGGCAAGTTAGCAGAACTAGATGACATTGTATTTTATGGTGGCGCCTGAGATATATTGGCGGTTTGCTAAAGGTGTCTGCGTACCTACTTTTACATTAAAAAAGCGGGTTATGTATACAGTGTTCCAAAAGTATGGATCATTGTTGCACATCGTAATATTTTTGTAGCATTTTTCGCCAATACATTTGCCGTCGCCGTCTCAGCTACGCGGCCACGTTGTCCCATAAGCTTACCACCTCCAGGTGGACGTGGAAGGAAACCGAAAGTTTTTTTTTTTACTTTTTTCCCTCTCTTATTTCTCCCCCCTTACTCTCCCGACGGGAAGGCGTAACATCGTGATTATGATATTTAAGAGGTTCTTGTTCAACAAAGTACTTACAGTGCATTAGGTAGTAGATAGACGCCTTAAAACAACATCGACAAATAGAAACCAAACAGACAAAACCTGGCCGTTAGGATTTAATGTTAAAAAATTGAAAAATATCAAATTTCTTGCGGAAAATAACCACGAACATCACCCAACATTTAATCTCAAGGAGAACCTTCACAATAGCCTCAGATATATACCTAATCCCTTGGACATTCTTGGCTACCAACTGTACGAAGCAGAAACAATAGCGAGGCAAATAAAATACGATCCTAAAAGAGTGTACAAGTCTAAATTAAAACGCCACCTTTCCCTCTGAGAACTGAAACAGAAAATTTCGCGACGGACTCCCTCAAGACTCCGGTCTGTTCCTTCGTCCGCCTTTCTCAATAAAATATTGTCGTCTCGCCGCTGGAAAACCAAAAAGAACGCAAAAAGTTTGCGCTACCCAAGAGACGTCCGGTCCGATATAGCGGACATAGATTAAAATTCGGCCCGCGGTTCTGTAATTGAGGTTATGTCGGTCGCAGGGGATTTCCTCTCGTGCTATTAACTAAGAATTAATGCGACTTTAATGAGAGTTTTAATACCGGGACCGGGTCCGCCTCTTTTACTTTCCTCCGCAATTAGAATCGCTTGGGTGAGGGATGCGGCTTTTCTATTTCGAAATCGTGAGGATTTTATGAGGTTTTTCTTTTGTGGTTAAAGATCGAGATAAATATAAGTTCATTCGGACAGAATGGCTTATCTCTTTTCTATTTCCTCTTCATGGACAAGTTGAATAAAAGAAGGTTTTGAATTTTTGAACATCGCACAGCAAGGCCGTGGAAAATATGCTAAAGCCTTCTTAAGCTTAGTACCAAGTTCGTTCAGTTCGGGAAGTTTAGTTTGTCGGTAATGCATGTAATTGATTTGAAAAAAAAATACTTTCATATAAACAACACCAAAATATCGGCAACCTCCGCACCACACAAGTTTAATTAATTAATTAATCCGGGGCAGCTGCTTGATGGATCAACGTATCCTCGATTAATTAATTAAACTTGAATGTGCTGATACTGTTGCTTGCTATCAGCATTTCATAAGAAAGTTTTCCCAAAGAAACTAAACCGTTTGGTTTTAGTACGTACGCTTTTCCTCCTTCTTCATCTTCTTTTTCTCCTCTCTTCCATATCTAAAGCAACAACAAACAGCAAAAAAATCTCGACGTACCACTTGACGGTACATTAAGCAATTACCTCGCTACCCGAAAACCTAGAAACAAAAGAGCGAAAGCGTCCCCTCCAGTCTACTAAGCTCTCGCATCGCGTTAAGGATTCAGCGTCCGTAGCCAGTTTTGCATTATTTCTTGGGTTCTAAAACGTTAGCCACTTTAACATGATACCGTGACGTATATAAAAAAAGGAGATTCATTTTTCCTCTCGCAACACTAAAAACAAAGTCGGCGACGCTTGTCGCCGCATCGCGCCACGTATACAGCGGGCTATGACAAGCGTTGAGTTTGGCGAACAATAGAACGTCGTACAACAAACGATCCTTTAAGGTGGGGATTCCCCGGAGTTTACCAGAGCGTGCAGCTAAAATACGGGCGTTAGGCGGCGGTTTTTGACGGTAGAATGTGCGTGTTAGATACTCGGGGGAACGTGGAGATTTTAGCGAAGCAGCTTCTTAATCCCGTGAGAGTAAATACGGAGGATCTGAAGAGGGAGTGGCGTATCTTGCAGAAGTGTAACTGTCAAAGTAAGATGATATTTTTATAAAGTTGTATGTATTTATTTCTTTATTGAAATATTTTGGAACAATATTAAAATATTCGAGTTTAGGCAAAGAACTGAGAATCGTTACGATAACATTGAGCGAGTTCTTTAGGTGAAAATATCCAATTCTGAATGAATTTCACGTGCAGAACACGAATAGCACCTTGTGAAGATAGTCACCTCAAAAAATTGAGTAAAGCCATAGATAAGTACGGACCAGCATCAAAGTACCTGCATGAAAAATTCCCTCGGCTCAATGAAACTAAAGTTAATTATTTGGCTGGACAAAAGGTGAAATAATCTGCGTAAACCGTCAACACCAGTACGATTTGCCCAAACATCAGTTAAGAAATCAAGCAGGCATTATGCCTTTCATCCACCCCAAAATATTCCATCAAATCCCGTCTATATTTCATAAATTCCTTCATTACGACATTTCCTCTCGTAATTTGTCGCGATTCACCCCCTCTACCTTTTCCGCCTCGGCGTTTCCACCGAATGAATTCTGTCTGATTTACGACTGATGTCCCGCACCCACCCCGACTTGCATTAGCGTTGACGGCAATTTATGCGGATAAACAATAGCTTCAGGACATGCGGAACGGTGTTTGCCGCAATTCTATTCCGTAATAAATATAGGCCTGCTCGTATGCGGTTGTATTCGCTGGGATATGGTCCCGTACCCAAACGGAACGTTACCCCTCCTTCCTCCCGTGCCGTTATATCAATAAAGTAAATAATGCAACGAAACGCGGTGGTGGACAATCCATCAGCCGCTGTCAAAGTAGGACACGTATAAATTTACTGCTGACAGGAATTCCAAACATGATTATTAGGGTGGATTTTTTGACTTGGATTTTGATTTGGATGTATGGTGGAAATTTATGCCGTTAGTAATTAGCTTGCGTTTGTCAATTAATCACGCAGATCTTTGTTTGCTCTTGGTTTTTGTGCGGTTTATACAGTAGGGTGGTTCTTATTTATGTACACTGCCGTTTAGTGAAGTTCAGTCATACAATAAAAATCTATTATATCACACTGTATACAATTATTAATAGATAAAATTAGAAAAATATTAAGCATACACTCTTTTCTAAGGGATCAAAGCCATAAATTATTATGTAAAGTAGAAATATTGCGACAACCACAATAAAGTCCCTTTTATTATCATTCCAAGAATTTCTCTGGGAAGTACCGATCTTTCGAAACGGGTCGTTTGGGGATTATTAACGAACAATACATTTAGGAAATATACCGCAGTATCACTCTTGTTTATTTATCACAGGCGTAAAGATATCAATTTGCTTCGTTTTACTGTTAAACGTGTGTTGGTGTGCATTTGTCGTTTTTGCGCGAAAGTTTTAAGAAAATTTACCTCAAAATGGCACGTGGCAAGCCTACCAGTGTAGAAAAACGTTCACGCATTATTACGTTATTTGAAGAAGGATATTCGGGCGACAAATTGCTGAAAAAATAAATATGAGAAGTTCAACAGTAAATGACATCATAAAGCGATATCGGACAACTGGAACTATAGAAAATTGTGTTCGCCCTGGAGCATCTAGGAAAACAACAAAAGCTGAAGATTTGAGAATTGTATTATTAAGCAAACGCAATAAAAAATTAACAGCGTCACAAATAGCAGCCGAAGTCAATCGCGGCCGTGAAGAACAAGTTTCAGCGAGTACGGTAAAACGTCGACTTCAACAAGGGGACCTTCATGGACGCATTGCCATTCGAAAACCCTTATTAGGTCGGGGCAACAGAGCAAAACGGCTACAGTGGGCCCGTTCTCATCTAGATTGGTCGTTAGATGATTGGAAACACGTGCTTTGGAGTGACGAGTCAAAGTTTGCAAAAAAGTTGCACGCTGTTGCGGAAATTTTGAACACTCTGTATATTTTACAAAATACGCTGTACTATACGTACCCAAAATCTCTTTTTTCTATTACTTAGACTAGATCTTAGACAGCTTTGTTTTATTAACTCCTTTTAACCTACCCCAATGCAGACCTTCCACCAAATTTATCACTCGGCGGTAAACCCACTTATCTTAGCGATCGTACAGTCGACGACTCCGGGTGACTTCGGCGGACTGCGGGCGACTCCGGGTAACCGGAATATCACGGTCCGGTGCGGCCGGTGTGGACGGTCCATTGATTTACTATCTATATGCAAATTACGAAGCGACCGTTACAATTACAGAGGTGGACCCGAACCTGGCCGTTTGGTTCGATGGATCTCGCGCAAACGGTAGCTTTTTTCGAGCTTTTCCTTCTAACCGGGACGTTGCTTTGGCGTCGTACGCGATGCGTGTAATTCTTGCGGATGTCGAACCGTACCGATGTTATTGAAAAAAAATTCTACGCTTTAAAGGATTTTGTGCCGTCGTTCGAACTTGTTTCAGTAACGTCTATATTTAGCTTATCGATGCCCGAGAAGATGCGAATTATAAGAGGAAAGGAGTTAGCATGCAATCTGCATATGTGCGGAATTGAAGATATTCAGGCAAGAATATTTCAGGGAGGATCTATCGAAGCCTTGGGAAGTACTTAAGTGTTTTCTGGGCAAGAGAATGGCTTTCGTAGAGGTATTGAGAGTTTCATTAGAGATAGCACAATGACGTGCTCACTTTGAATAATACATTTTAGCTCCAAGCCAATAGAGTTACTTATAAACTTTAATTACAGCGTCAATCAAAATCTCCAACATTGATTCCAATTTTCATATAGCTTTTCTTGGCTAGTTTGCTTTTGGTCTTCATCAACCTCTCATTAAAATAGGTTATGTACCAAATTCACCAGCAAAGATCTCACTTCGCCTTTCGACGAAAGCAGTTTGATAAAAAACCGAAAATAACTCACGGAAAGCAATTAAATCGATTAGCAAAGCGTGCAGCAATTCGCGCAGTAAGGATATCGTTACTAAAACCTAATGACACGACGAAATTCCGTTTCCTTTACGAAAAGCGTTCGAAATCAAGTCGCCAATTAACATCGATATGCCATTAAAAGCGACCCAGCGACCTCGAGGCGTCTACCCACCCTCGAAACATCCCCACGCCGTTCCTTACGTTTCGTTCCTCGCTAGCCTCCGGCGATGTTCCCTCGCGTTTCTCATCGCTCCCTTCGCCTCGTTCCACTAATAAAACAATAAATTTTTCCTCCGGAATAATTAGAGAATCTCCCTTTGAAACGGCGAGAATTTCTCAAATGCAAATTGCGGTGATGTCGCCGGGATGAATGCAAGAAGAAGATGGATGTATAGAGAAGGGATCGTGGAATATACAGAGGAATTTGGATAGATAGTAATGTGAAAGGTCTCGTTTTAATTTTAGACAAGTTATTGTTATTTCTTGCTCAAATTTCCTATTCAATACAGCAGTTCTTTTAAATGAAAAGAAATTATTGGTATCGTCATCTTTTTTTGGTCGCCTGTTTACTGTTTTTTTCTTTTTCATTGGTGTTTGCAAATGTTCGTATTAATTTTTGATTTTACGCTTTCAAATTTGTTTTTTTTTCCTTTTATTAACCTAAACAGTATGATTCCTTGTACAACGCCGCTCGCTAAATCCACACTAATTCCATCTACACGAACTCTTTGTTTTCTCCCATTTAAATAGTTCAAAAAAAAAATCAAGCGCGTTGTTACTGAAGGAAGTGTTACTCAAGGTACTAGATTCATGGTTCACGGCATCAAAAGCCTGAGAATAATCTAAGAAACAAGTCAATGCAGTTGTACAACAATGATCAAAGGCCGACTAAAATGGCAGAAAATTGTGAACACGCAAAAATTCCGTTTCCACGATCTTAGACGAAGTTGGAAGGATACCAATCGGCCTTAACTGTTTATATTCGATTGGATTAGGGACCTTAGGAATAGGAAGTTACCACAACATAATTAGAGTTAGAATAACGCTCTATAACCAAAAAACGTGAAGAAGATCACGATTCGTCCGAAGGATCAACTCACCCGTTATAACCATTAAGTACTGCTTCTATCAGTAGTGCGCTTCTATCCAGTGCATCTTATTATCCATCTTCCTTCTTCCAATAGCAAATATAACCCTTTAAGCGCACATATATGGACTAAAGAGATTTATTTGTGCAGAACGCCCGGACGTATGTATATACACGGACATGGAGCTCCGAGATAAATTTCTTTGGCTAATGCAAGTATTTTTGTTATCTTTGTTTTACGCGAAGAGACAGAAACGATGTCGAAACGTTGCATTTTTCCGGCGATTCCGTTTCGAATTTATCGTGCGGAATGCTTGGAGGCAATTAGAGGTTAATGTAGTGTGTATGCATAATCGGAGATGTGTTTGGCAATTGGAAGATGGTGGAAAAGTAGTGTCGAATTGCTATGTAGCGGGAAGGTTTTGAGGGTTTGAGGTTTTCTCGCTACTTACACTTGTATACGGTTCCGTTTCCCTTCCGTTTCGGGGTAATTTCCACGAATAATGAATTTGATTGGATGTACGGGATGTTCAAACTTCCCATCATGTGTTTTATTGGTTAAATGAATTTGTAATAGGACTTATAACTGCCATTCGTAACACAAAACCATACGAAACATATGAAGCGTAATGATTTAACCTATCGAATTTCTGTTACAGATGTTATGGGGAAAATATTATTTGCACCACACCGATAATTTTTTTGAATCAAAAACAAGAAGGCTGCATGTGCGGTGCAATATAGGGAAATTCAATTTGATTGATTATTGTATTCAATAGAACCTTAGTTGCATTTTCGAAGATTTACCTTAAATTTAATAGTAATTTTCCGTGAACCAAGCCACTCAACCAGAATGGTTTTTCACAGCTTCACTTTCAGAAAGATAATTCTATTGCGCTAGTAAAATATATAATTCAGTTGATAGGTGTTATGCTTCTTCCGGAAGCGAAAGCCTGCACAAAAAATTAGTAAAAACTAAGGAAATACTAAAAAAATAACTACCCGGTAGCATTTATTAACAAACACAGAAAAAGAAGATTATTTAAAATTATACATAAGATAGAAAATGCTTGTGAAGAAGTAATTCTGGAAACACCAGAAAACTAAATTACACTAAAATACAATTCAGTGCTACCAGAAGCTATTCAAAATAGTCTAATTGTGGCCTGTAAACTATATAAAAATAACGTTGCACTCAAGTTGCAATAACTGGAAAGACATTTGTACGTAATTTGCGCTCACAAGTGTAGCATTGAAGCCAAAAACCAGCACAACACCATCATAACTTGTGTCACTCTTTTAACTTCGATAATATAAAAACATTGGAAAGAGGAACTAATTACCAAAAAAGAATTATGAAAGAAATATTTAATAGAAAGAGTTGCGTTCTTCAGGGTCAATTAAAAAGATGCCCTGGTTATCCCAAAAAATTGTAACTATCACATTTTTTGTGCTCCTCAGGAATGGGTTCGCTTTTCTGATGCCACTCCATCGTTTCTCTTCAGAGGGTCGTGGTACAGAACAATTATTTTATCCCCAGTCACTATTTGGTTAATATCCGTGTTGTTGGTTTCGTACGGCTCAAGAAACTTTCGGAACAACATTTTGTTCCGAGCTGAGCAATTTTGGGACCCATCTTGCGCTAAAATTTGTCATACCCTATGCTTGTGCGGGGTCTTCCAAACACTGGCTTATAAAATCTTAGCCTTCAGTCGTCGATCATTCATTACGATTCCCTCGATCAATTTAATACCTTTCCACGCCTAAATTATCTTCAAAAGATTGTCTGCCCCAATCAGACAATTTCGACAAATGTTTAACTGTGGCATACGATGGTACAGAGTCGTTATGAACCGTGTCCATTCTTTCGTTGATTTCGGATGGTGTCTTTCCTTTCGAGGTGAGAAGGTTTATCACTGCACGATGGTCAATTTTGGACATTTTGAAAATTTACCGCTCGACTTCCAAATTGTCCCTGCTTAATTAGGCAGCTGCTACAAACTGCTAAATTATTATTAGTGGGTAGGTAGTATTTATTTTTTATTACTTTCTTCCTAGATACCTAAGGTTTAGAATGCGCGGATTGCGTCGATGTGCTCCATCCGCTTCAACTTATTTCAATAGTTTCCCACGACAGAACCAACTACATCATTATCAGTTTTTTTTTAAGTAACAAAACGCTATATGCTAGCTTTCTGTAACGTTTCGCTTTAAAAAAATCCCCTAGGCAATGCGACTAGACAAAAGTATCAACTGCACAGCGCTAAAACATCAGATGAAAAAAATCCTAAGAATATGATTGAGAAAAAGTCAACTGCAGGTTTGTAGTTTCTATGCTCTGAGCTTTTTTAGACGAGAACAAATTAATGGCCAATGGAAGCTGGTAAAAACAGCATTCTTTATACTTATGCATAAGAAGGATGATAAATTATTGTACAATTGTGAGAGTATAAATATTATGTTATTATGCAAGAGTGTTCGCCAACGAATATTAATTCTGGCGTCTCACGGAGCTCAATTCCTGGTCCTTTATCGTTCCTTATATGCACAAACAATCTTCCAGCCAGCATGAATGGAGCAGAGGCATGCCTCTTCTTCAACAGAATGCTGATTTCCACCTTCTGGGAGACAAGTCCAAGGATGCCAAATTATATAGCCACCTGTTAGGTAAGAAGAAAATGTTTCTTCCATGCAGCTTCAAAGCGAAAGTGATGAGTTTGCTGGCTAGATTGAAATGTTACATAATTCAACAGTTCCTGAATCGTAGTGCGTTTATCGTCTCTCTTTTTTTATTGCTTTGGTTTCTTTTGTTTCCATTATCGTTTTCAAAAATTAAGCCAGTTGAAACCTTTCTCGGCAGGGAATATC
>LR737382.1:26100370-26112945 GCA_902655005.2 Marronus borbonicus
GTTTCAAATTTGAATTTAAAAAATTCTAATGCTTTCGTTGTTTCTTTTTTGATACGCTGGGCACTGAATACTAAACCTGCAGAAACGGGTACACTTTCCGTGCGGTTCACGTAATTAGCAGAGACTAGACAGACTCGTGTTTTGTCGACTCGGGGGGAAACCAGTAGGCAACACGAACCCATTCTCATCAGACAAATAAACGCAAGTCTGTCTAGTCTCTGCTAATTTCGTGAATTCTGCAGGCTTACTGAATACCACTTCATCTGGGAATTTTTTATATTATTTTGGATCAATCCAACTGTAATCTCTAAATGCTTAACTTTATTACACACACGCTATAGCTAACCAGGCACGCTACGCTTTGTACAAACTTCCGACTGGCACTTCTGTTTCTTTTTTTTAACTTGAAGAAATTATTTCTGTTAGAATGTATTTGCAACAAAGAAATGCACAAAATTTTCAACTGTGCTCCATCTTGTGCGCAAAAAAAAAACACTATCTCGATATAGAAAATTTCCCATTTTGCATTAGAAATAGGCCACAACCGGAGAATTATTTTCCAATTTCGCGATTCTAAAGCAATAAATATTCCATATGACCAGCACCGTT
Source organism: Marronus borbonicus (assembly GCA_902655005.2). Taxonomy (NCBI): domain Eukaryota; kingdom Metazoa; phylum Arthropoda; class Insecta; order Coleoptera; family Scarabaeidae; genus Marronus; species Marronus borbonicus. The sequence goes on from LR737382.1 coordinate 26,100,980, forward strand.
GCACCGCAGGGACTTAAACACCATGTATAGCTCGTATATGCGGAAGTCCCAGCGTCCCATAGGTCGGCATATCGTTGCGGAGGCAATAAAAACGCGAGATACTTTATATTGCACGCGCTTCGACCGATAAACGTTCGATTCATTTTTATTTCAAACGAACACAACACTTGTTCTACTCGTATGGCGCATTACCATCGTAGCAGCGCCATCTACAACTAAAATGTACGGTATTTGCTACAGCGATCGGTAGAGTGCTCTACGCTCCTTCTCACAGCATCGCTCTAGCGAGAGTTACATAATATATAGTATATTCCAGGGGTTGCCAAACATAATCAGTAAAAAGTAAGCGTGTTCCGGGTTCGGACCATGGGTCCGGAACACGTTTAGTTCTAATTGACTCTGGCCGTGGAAGCCTACGTTATTATTTCAAAAAAAAAATCAGGCACAGAAATGAAAACAACTCTTAAGCAATGTGAAGCTCGCATTTATTGAAATTAAATCACAAGAACCTTCAAACTAAAATACGAAAATACAAAGAAAAACCTTCAAGGACATTTACTTACTTAAATGTGAGGAGTGAGTTTGCTGGTCGCCATCCATTTTCTTAAAACGCGGAGTAAGGTTCAACGCTGCCACTCTCATTTCTCGCTCATTATCGATTTTTGGACGATGCTTGCTTTTTATTACAGCTACAGGTGAAAATCCGGCTTCGCATGAATAGGATGTCGCAAAGGGCCTACAGCTTTTGAACTCGGAGTTGGATGTTCATTTTTGATTGATCTAAATCGGAAGAGACAAACTTTGTTTTCAGGCTATTGTCGCGAGAGTGCCTTCTTCCTACGAAGTTAATTCTGGTGGAGCTGGAGCACGAAAATTGTGAAACAACGAATTTATTAGAGGCCACGTATTTGTAAATTTTAGGGAAACAATGTTGACTTCCGTCCTCATTGATACTCACAAATGTAGCTTTTTCCTAAACCCAGCAATCTTCTCAAAAAGTTTCAAAATGTGCATGTTATTGGCTTGCAGAAGCAGATTCGAGCCATTTAGTTTGCAGTCTCTCTTCATTGTTTACTTCTACTTGTCGATGTTTGGCCATTGTCATTTGAACCGTCGACTTGCTTGTCCTACGGCTTTACGAAAACACAAAGCGATACATTGAAACAAAGCAGGCCCTCCTCTAGTAGCGGGCGTTTTAGATCCGTTTACTTTTCTTCTCAGATGTTTATTCTTCCATTGTTATTTAAGAACTGAATTGGTTCGTCGAAGTGGTGCTGTATTTATACGAGTCGCCCAACCCAAGTAGAACTTTCCCGTAACTTCGACAATATTCGAATAAGTCCAATATTCTCTGCTTCGAGAATCTATCTTATCTTTTTCGAAGTTTCTACAAGCCACAAAAAACGATCTAGTCTGTATGTTCTAGAAGGTTCCATTAGCTTCGAAGCCGTTTCGAAATGTTCATTCAAGAACTGGAGGAGTGCCTCACGGCGTCCCTGTAATTTAAATAGGTAGGATGCTAAATACATTATCACTGTTATCTCGTAGCCCTCCGAGATCCAATCGCTCTCTTAGAGATATTAGTTTCAACCAAAAGAATTTTCGAGGACTCTATAAACTACAAAGTGCACCTATTCAATACAAATTATTCGGCCATTATTCGAAATTTTTCGAACCAACTCCATCGTTCATGTTCCACTCAAGCTTTTAATTTACCTCACACCCCATTGGACGGTGTAGCATCGCCTGGAAATACAGCGCTTCGGCCGTGCACTTTTGAACTAATTGTCCTGCACGCCGGGGTACCATAGCGGACGTAAACGATAAATTTTAGACCGCAAAATGCCCACCAGCAAGAGCATAATTGCCACACGTCGAACAGTAAATAATATATATGCATGTGTAACTACACGGGCGCGTAATACATAGATAGCCATGCCCCAACATTACGCTCTTCATATCGACGATAATGTACCGCACCATTGTTATAGAGGTTACAAGGCTGTCCCAACAAGAACGCAAAATTTAAATTTTGCGCCATTTTTGTTGTGGTCACTATTAAAAATGGATCACTATTCAACACTCCAACGCATTCTTTAATTTTTTTTGAATTTTCGGTTTATTTTTTTTTTTAAATAAAATTAATTTAAATAAATTCTCGAAGCATGTGCATTTCTTTTTTGTTCATTTCCTTGTTATTTATTTATTTATTTTACTAAACGTAGTAATTTTATTGAAAAACCAAAGAAAAAAAAAAAGAACAGGAAATCACAAAGAATACAAAATAAAATTAAATTAAATTTAAATTTAAAAAAATCTTCAAATATTATTTTAAAAAATGAGAGAGACGATCACTGGTATCACATACGTATTCGTCCAGATCGTTAAGCAGAGAACATAACGTGGCCGGAAGTCCATGCTCAAGAATTGAACATTTTAACATGCAGCATTCTTCCACATTTGCACAACGAAGAATACTCGTCAGTTAAATAATAAACGCTGAATTTTCCATCAAAATCATCTTCAGCGATGGGACCCATTTTCAGGATGATGGCTTCGTAAACAACCAAAATTGCCGCACCTAAAATGACGAAGACCCACATGTGTTTCATGGGAACGTGACGTGATGGAATTTTTTCCTTATCTTCCCCGTAACCAGCGCACCAGAATTCGTTATAGATAGTTTGCGTTCTTCGTACATCGAAGTGCTTCCAAATTCCCTTCTTCTTCATAAAGGTTACCAATTTATGGCTTTACTACAAAATACCTTCAAAATGAAAATGAAAAAAAATGGATTAGTACCGAATAATTACCGAATATCCTTCCATTACACCGAGCATCCATTCAACAAACTGAATGGTCATTTGTAACCGACATGGTTTGCGTTCCGGAAACGCAATCAAGGCGACAAACATTGGTACATACGGTCTCTATGCAGCGCCCTTTAGCATACCTCATAATACGCCGCGTCCGCTTTGAACTGCTTCCAAACGAACACGAACGAAAGCGCCTACGGGCACAACCAACCCATTTCGAGGGATGCGATACGGTCTCTGTACATCCACGTAATGGATTCTGATAGTATAGGGTTCCTATTCTGCCATAGATGCTGAGAGTCTTAGTCCGGACCTGGATTTCCGTTTCGTTTATGTACAACGGCTCGTATGCGGGTCCGTGCGTTGGTGGGGATCCATTCAGCATTTAATTAAATTTAATTAAAGCCCAAATCGATCAGATTCGTGTAATTAGTTTCAGGGTTAATTTATAAACACAAATGGGCCTCGAACTGCGCGTACGCCTGCCGAAAAAATGGAGCGATGGAATTATGTATCCCCCCTGCTGATGGAATAACGTATGTCCGGCAGGGAAATCAGTTTTTGAATGATGTTTTGAAAACATGATTAATTAATTCGATGTAGTTGCTTTATAAATGTGATTTTGGAAAATTTGCATTTGAGAATCGGCGAAATTTGGACAGGGGAAGAAGTTATTTTAACTATTTCTTCGCTTTTTGGGATAATGAAAAGTTGATCCAATTATAAAAATCTTGCCAGCCAGAATAAGTGATGCTCATCATCATATTCGGTTACCGGTTGATGATTCGCGTCCTCGAAACAGCCGTCCCGGATTAATTCTTTTATTAAACTTGCGTGGTGCGGAGGTTGCCGATACTTATGTCTTGTTTGTAGCTTAACTATAGAAAACTTGCTATATCGAAAGGAATGTAATTGTTGGCGAGTTTACGTTAGACGAGAGTTGTCATTCAATACCTTTACGAGGGAGAAACCAGTTCGTAGCTTGTTCAGTTTTCGAAAATATGAGCGGTTTTAACCTTAGTTACCTCTTGTTGAAAGATACACGAACCCTATCCATCCGCATCCAGATAAAAATGTTTATTAGCTATATTAGATTAGAATTAAACAACAGCGAAGTGAGATCGACGACTTCCGACATCAGATCAGATGTCTCAATACCCTGGGAAGGACCAAAGTATCCACAGTGAAAAAGCACTATTATGGCTTATTGGCTGCGGGTTTGATCATTAATTACATTTTCGTGTCATTCTATTGAACGGACTTATATTTGTAAACATATTTTCTGAAAAATGCAGCTCGCCGAAGGAGATAAAGAATATGCATTTTAATAGAAAAAATAATTAAAATTATCCTTTTTTCCCTCGCACCATCGAGGTTAGACATTCAAATTAAGGCCAGTCGCTCCCGATAACCAGAAACTGTATGTATGCTGCGTCATGCCAGCTATTCCTGCATGTTACGCTATTCCGGAGTTATCCGGGCAAGAACGCCAAGAGCTGTTACCGTTACCGTTTCACATTCTACACCACGTGCTCTAAATATGGGCATCATTTCAGCTCACTTGCGCCCTCTATATCTATGCTAATACTAGTTATAACCGGAAGCAATTCGAGTTAAAAGCCGTATACCTCTGTACCTATGTAGATCCTTTGTTTAGTTTTACCTTTATTTGGTATTGTGTACCGTTCGCTGACGTTGTCTGGCAAATTTTAGAAATAACAACGGAAAAGTAGGTAATATTTTTCCATTATTCTTGTTAAGTAGTTTTTATCCGCCTATGTTTTGTGTTGTACATCAGAAGAATGTTGATGTTAGCTGTGAATATTGGAAGAAGAAGAAGGCGGCGAATATGCCTTTCATTCGTCCTTACTCCTTTAGTAGTCTCTAAAACAAGCAATAAAGATATGGGAGAACAATCAAAGGGCTTCGTATTGGGAAAGGAAAAGCTTTTATGTGTAATAAATAAATAATATAGTAAATGTAAATTTTACTAAATGTTTTTAAAAACTTCCAGCAAGGCTTTTAATCAAGAAAGAGTCATAAAATGTTTGTCGTCTTCCTTTTGCTTCCTTTAGCACTATTAAATCTTTATGGGAAAGACTGTCACATAGACAAACAGTGAACAATCGTTCTTGAGCGTTGAAAATCTTTAAAATTCGTGGAAAACTACTCGTCTCTTGATGTGCAATTCAATAAGCATTGATTTCAATCCTCAACTTCATAATTTAAAAAGACTGCAAGTTACTTAAACAATATCCTCGATAACATTTTATTTATTACGCCGAAAAAAAAATATTCATTTATTAACGTAACCAAAAGATTTCTCTCATCCTAAAAAAAACAACTTTTAACCAACCTTCCGTGAACAGTTGTTTGCACGCAATTTCTTCACATGCACACCACCACCAACACCACCGCCGCCACCGCGAAGGCAGATGTTTAAATCTAACGGATTCCAAGCCATTTGCAACTTCGTAGCACCCGGTACCAGTTGATGTATCGTCATTAAGCTTAATAGCCTTCTCGTCAGCACGCCCCCAGTTCGACGAACTTTAAAACTTAGAGGAGAGGTGAGCACGAAGTTGAGGATGGATTTAGACCGAAATGAAGGTAATTTTTCTCCGGGAAATTGGATTTTTGCCACGTTAAGCGTGCAACAGTTGCATCGCGCTGAAAAATGTGCTCGAGGGCATGATAAAAAATCGCTTTAAATCCGCTGAGAAAACACAGGTAACCTCGATCGGTCTCTTGGGGTAATCTTTAGCGGCTTTATGTGAAATTCAATTGAATTTTATTTGTTGCGTTTAATTTTTCGAAATGGATGGCAATTTTTGCTAATTTAACAATCACTGGTCTTTTTAACGTGTATTTTCCGTTTCTTTCAAGTCAGTGGCTTTGAAAAAAATACAGACTATTGCTTATTAAGCACCAAACTTCGCCAATTTCAAACATCGGAAACATTATATTTTTTAATATTTTTTCTGTTAGAGATAAAGCGGGATCGCAATAAGCAATCGTTTGGAAACTTAAATAGGTCTGCAATAGTTCTACATTCTCAAACATTCGGTATGAATCAATTCTTTACCTGACAAGATCTTGAAAGGAGAAAATCTAGAAGGGCTTAATTAAGCTAAATAATTCCATAATCGCCAACGCTGAAATATCAAACACGCTAAAACCAACAGAATCGCTTCCAAACAAAACAAAAAAGGAAACGGCAATTTCCCTTCAATTTTTTACCAAATTTCATAACCTATTAAGCGCGAATCTAGCTGATATGACACCGTTTTACCATCGTACCCTTCCCCGCAATTACACCCAACTCGTACACCTACAACGCCGGTAATTTGTTTGACATGCAAAATTTATACCGAAATAGCTTTTTGAACGTTCAACGTGCAAAATGCGGCATTTTAACGTTCGTTTGCCGTACTTCCTGCCCTCGGACCAACGCACGCGGCATGCCAGCGAAAAAATCAAAACAAACTGCAGGCGAGTTGCAAAAAGGAAAAAACCAAAAGCGAACGCCGAACGAACCCACACCTCCCGCGCTTGCATCTCCCGTTTTGCCGACGTTTTTCGCTTAAACGATGTAATTTCCTGACAATTAAAAAACTCATCTGCCTTTGTCACCATCGCCAGACGCGGGTTTCGAGCTGGAAGTTTGGCGGGGGTGGGGTTGTTTGGTATCAAGAAGTCTTTTGGAAGATTGAGATAGATTAGAATGGTGGTTGTATGCGTTTTCAAGGGGTTTCTTTCGTATCTTTTGGGTTTTTACGTTGTTGCGTTACGTTTTCTTAATTTACTGACACCCTGTACATTTGATCTTGGTTATTTTCTTTCACGGTAAGCGTAAAGAATAGCTTTTCGTAAAATTAATAATAAAGATTCTTTTCCATCCGGGGACGCGCTGTATATTTTGAGCTTTATACATTTCTTTGAATATAGGACCTTAAAGCCTAAATTTTCAGTCCACTTTTCAACTTTCTTGGTTTTTTTAATTTTGCATTGTATATTTTACACAACGTCAATAAAGATTATTATTATTTTCCTCGATAACACTTAGAAAGCCGTTGAAAGGGAACCGGAGATGAACCAAAGGACCAAAGTTAAAGTAAATTTCTTCTTCTTTGTTTATGTAAGTTCATTATTAGAACTTAAATGAAAAAAAAAATATTTATACAAGTAATTGCCTCATATATTTGCTCTTTTATTTGACAATTTCAATAAATTGAAAGTCGTCGTTATGCGGAAATCAGTGCAGTCTATATAAAAATACAAATAAAACGTTTTGCGCAAATGCTTTCACAATTATTTATTTAAACAATCTGTTATTCTGGTCGGAATAAATTCTCATCAATTTTTTCGTGAAAACAATAATCCGCAGTACTTTTAGAAGCTTCTGTATATCCATTGTGTCCACTACCATTAGGGGACACTTGCGTTAGAGAGCACATTTTAACATTTCTCGTTATTCTCACTGCCCGGAATATTAGCAGCATGGAATGAACCAATAAAATTTTACAACTATCCCATAAAATAACACGAATAAACTTTTACAACACGAAAAAGTAATCCTCGGACTCCCCCTCCATCGCATCCCCTTCTTTTTTTAACACGAATGCGAAGGGAAATAAAGGTTACAATGCATATAACCTAAAAATTTTAATCAACTTGGAACAAGTGCTATTTGAGCAATTCAATCCACCGGCGCGCGGTTGACGGAAAAAAACTCGTTAATAAACGAGGAGAAAAGGTACGCTGTCCCCTCTTAACAAGCACACCTTTCTTCCACCCCCTCCTAACGCAGATTTCCAAAATTCGTACCCCGTGACCTCCCCAACAATCGTTTTTTTTCTTGTAACAGGAGTCAAGTTAAATGGTAAAACTTAAATTTTACGATTTCTTTTGTAGAAGGGGATATGCAACAAAATTACTCCCTTTAACATCCCCCCGTCCGCATCGCTCCCTTAAAGAGCCCCCAAGCACTCCATTAGGTGGTTTTTTCTTGCGGTAATTCTGCCCTTTTTTAAATATAAGATTTTCTAAGCTTTACTACCGAAGAGGTTGGTAGGGCGATGGTTGGTCGTCCGAAGCGAGATGCTGGATAAGCCTCATTTGCATGCAAATTGAAGTTCGCTTCAAATTGAGACGGAGAACTAAGAGAAGTGTTCTCGTGAAGGCCGCTCGACTTGATATAAATATACATGGTGTTGGTGGAGGTCCAAATGCGTTTGATGACGAGAACAGGAGGTGGGGGTTTTGGACGAAGCGTTAGAAAGTTTTTAAATTAGGGAGAACTTACGGGAAAGTAAGTAAAGAAGGATAGAAAGAAGACGTACAATGCTGATTCGATGAGGAGCGTAGTAGGAATTAAATTCGAATTAGTACAAGATCCACCGTATTCTCCGGATTCGGTCCACAGTGACTTCTTTTTATTTCCAAATTTGAAAAAATGGCTTAGCGGACGATGGCTCACGTCGAACGAGGAAGTCATCGCGCAAACAGATGCTTATTTTGAGGAGAGGACCTTCCGAAATCCTACTTTTTGGGGAGCTTAAAAAATCTGGAGAAACTCCTCGCAATAAACAATTTTATATCTGCGAACCCTTCAAAATTTATTGTATTTTGAACATAAAATAAAATTGTTATTGAAATGAGTAGCGAAGATTAATATGTTAGGTGCTTCAGCAGAAAGTTCTTTGGTGATTGCGATTGTGAACAAAATCAAATGGTTTCTACCGTTTCAACCGCTAATATAAGTCAATACAACAAAGATTTTGAATTGAATGGACCTCTTTCGTTCTACACAGTTACAGGAAATTAATGCTACGTAAGATTTGCTGATAATGGGCTTGGACGTTTCTCCAAAGATTAAATAAATAAAATGTCATCCTTTATCTGGAAGATTCAATTGAAGTCCACCAGTAACAAATCGCTAAAATTTAGTAACAAATATTTTTTACTAATTTTTAGCAAGATTATCATTGCCCTTTTGAGATTATCGGTTTGTTGCTGAATTAAAATTGCATTTATGTTACTTAAAGTAGTAAAAGTACCAGGTCCTAGTAAAGACACAAAACAATGCATTAAGATTAATATAAAATGGATATTCTAACAGAGAAGTTGCTAGAATCTACAATATCTATCTTACAGTGTCATTAAGAGAGTGGCAGTACGATTCCATAGTGTAAAGGTTACTTATGGGACAGGGCGTCGGAGGAGCACAAAATCTGCATTCAACGCTCCAGGTCAGACGATATACGTTCAGTCGTCTAAAACGTTTTTTTAACGATCTTCGTGCAGCCACAGTGGAGTGGTTGTATCTTATCTGACAGTTAGAAGAAGGTTGCACGAATTTGGTTTGACGGCGAGAAGAAGAGCCATATATGTCCGTTATTCACGGGAAACACGAGATCGCTACGTGCCACCGTGGAAAATTCGCGATCGAGAAAGACGACTTTCCTCTGACCACCCTACAGCATATCTTGAACGAAACATGGCTCTACGTGTGCCATTTGCAAGTGGGGGTATTACGATTTGGGGTGGCATATTTTTAAACGGTGGTGATTCTGAGGAATTAATCCATGAATTCAGCCGATCGTTGTGCCATTTGCACGAAATTTTGTCACAAGCACGAGGAAGCCCTATAAAATATTGAAATTAAAGCTATCGCAATTAAAGTTATTTAGCTTAGCTCCCAACACAAGCGACACTAATGATACCTTTTCAGGATCATTTAAACAAACCATTACTTATTTTAATTGAACACACCCCAGCATTGGGCTGAATTCCATTTGAAGTTGCCAGATGTCTTAAAATGACGTCAGACATGACAAATTCAATGGAATTAATTACTATAAAATTTTTTATATGTTCTGTAAGCAATTGGAATGCATTGCTAATAGGTGACTAAAACTTGTAGATCGTTCATTATATTTTCCATAAGCTCAACCGTTCTTCCTTCACTGTGAATATTGGTGCTTTTTACAAATTAAAGTGCACAGTTAGTAATTTCATATTTCCATTAGGATAAACCTACAAAAACCCACAATGCAATACTTGGGTCCGTTAAGTACATCAGATCTCATTTCCCTTACAAATTGCACCAATTAAAACAAACCAACTCGGTTAATTTGAACTTCTGTAGACTAGACGCGGGTCGTTTTAAATTTTAACGAAAATGTCGCTTTATTCCGAAATGAAACACGCCCTACACGGAAGAACGAAAAAATAGGGCAGTAGAATTGCGCGAGAGGGCGTTAGAATCGCCTCGAATTATGACGCTGTTCGACCTGTCCCTTTTCATGTATTTTTTTGCGTCGGGGATTTTTACATGACTTTGGCGTGGCTCCTGTTCCATTTTATAAAGCGCGATGCCATTTCGCTTCTAGCTTTCCGTTTACGGCTCTCTAGCGAAAGAGTTTTTTAAATGCTGGATATGCCGCGGAGTGGAAAAGGTTTACAAGAGATGGTCAGCGTGTAATGAAGGAGACAGCGCTGGAAAGTAAATTAATTCGGTTTCAACTTAAACGTGGAATATCTCCAACGTTTTGTTGTCGGGAATTTATAAAATTGCATGCAGTGACTGTGATAAGGCCTATATTGGTCGAACGAAAAGGGCAATAGGCACCAGATTTAAGGACCGTATCAGGTGTTATCGCTTCGGTGGATTAGATTCGTCAAGTGTAGCCCAACACATAAACGAAACCGAGCATAACATTAAATTAGAAAACTTGAAATTGATTAAGGATGTAACTTCGCCGCGGGAATTAGACGGTTTACATAAAAAGCAACAAAAATTTGATGAACAGAGAGAACACACCGTTGTCGTACTCAGTTCTAACGTTTTGCTTGTGAAAAGCATTTTTCAGCATCTGAGAAGAATTCTTCTGTTCTCTGAGAAATTAAACGTTTCACAGGTTTTTCATAAAAATGACTGTTGCCGTGAATTAAATTATTATTAAGAGTTAATAAGCAATAATAATTGCAATAATTGCATTAAGATGTAGGTATTTAACAAAAATATTGTATGTAACAGAAGAAAAACAGCGTTCCGATTCAGTCGTAGACACAGATACAGAAAACCACAAACCTTCCCGACTATTTCTGCTATTCATTCGTTTATGAATAGTATGAGCTGAGTCCCTAAATTGAAGGAAGAATCCGGCCGGAATTTTTTATGATTTATCGAGGGCGTTAGAATGAATCAACCCGTAGCATATTAATAAATAAACTCGGATTCGTGAGAACGATGGTTGTTGCTGAATGGTTTTTATCGTACTTGTCGGCTCGAGCTCAATTTGTAAAAATAACTTGAACATTATTCAAACTTCTGTCAATCAATTTACCAATTATCCCGGGGTTCAATAGTAGTTAGTATGGCGACCATAGTTACTGGCGTGAGATTCTACTAAATTCATCCTTTATAATCTAACTTTCTATTCAATGTGCTGAGTCCCAAGCTTAGTGAATTGTTCAAGATTTATCTGCGCAAATTTTTACTTTGGGCAAGTACGCAGTTAACTTCACTAGGGTGTTCCCATTTGGATTATCGTCTCTTGCAAACGAGCTATTTTTGGCTCAGAAACGTGTTATCCGTGTGTGGCAAGCACCAGGTCTGCAGTCTCATGTCGATATCTTGCCAGTGGCTAATATCTACATTTTGGAAATTTTACTTTATGTTTTCCAAAATAGAGAGAATTTTGTTAAAAATGGCACCCACAGCAGTTGGAAAACTTTCACAAAATGCCGTGCAAATTTTAGTATCCGCGCAGGTCTTCTAGTCTGTTTTGTTTCCATCGTTTCCTTCAATGGAAAGGTTTAAAAATAACTTTCTTTTTATATTGTTGATGGTAGTTTATATTATTTTTCGCACTAAACAATTAAGTAACTTAAAAAAAAAACTAAAATCAATAACTTAAGAAAGTTACAAGCACACTTTGCCAATACTATTGTCGACAGTGTCGCCTATTTTTTTTTTTTTTTTTTAAAAATGTCTAGACTTTATTTAAGCTAGAAAGTTGAAATAAAATAAATACAATTTGAGGTAAATGAAATTAGGGTGGTGCTTCCACAATACAGTGTGCTTGGTATTTATTTCATTTATTTTATTTATTTTATTTATTTTATTTATTTTATTTATTTTAT
>LR737382.1:26112955-26147589 GCA_902655005.2 Marronus borbonicus
ATTTTATTTATTTTATTTATTTTATTTATTTTATTTATTTTATTTATGATATATTTTCCTTCAATCTATGGCACACATCGGACAATAACAAATTGTGAAGATGATGCTTGTTGACAAAATGCACTGTACCTAATAATGTGCGAGGGAAAAAATGTAGAAATAGTCGATTCTTCCAAATTCGTAGAAATAGGGAGTTTCCAGAACACTCTTTCTTACAGGAACTTTTTCTAACCACCACGAACGACCAAAAATACAAGAAGAACTCTTGCGATAAACACCTTGATGTTGGAAATACAACCAAATACGAGTTACTTCGATCCCAATTTTAGGATACGATTTGCCCTATTTTACCCTACATCGCAAAACAAAGCTAATTTATAAACATTTATTCTACTTCAAACAATTAATTAATATTTCACCGTTTTATTTCCTTTCTGAACGTAGTACAGCAGACAACTACGAAACGAAAAAAATAAAAAAACAAATTGACAAATTTAATACATTTAATTTACAAAATTGCCCTTTTCCGATAAAACATGCTGCAGGTTCCTATATACGCTGAAAAAAGCTAACCAATCCGCCAGCAATTCATTATTTATCTGATGGCCCGTTTTCAAACCGCTGCGCTGTTGTAACGAAATATTCGTTCCAGATTGCCGGGATTCGAACAAAATGGCCTTCGTGAATGCCATTCACTGCTGGCCTGTACATAAGCCTCCAGCGTTGGAATGAAAATGCGGTTTTGAACTAGCCCAAATCCTTCGGCATCGGTTTTCAGCGCTTTCGATAGGCTTTTGTGTACATCAGTTTCCACTTTGAGATCCGACTAACAATGAAATAGACAAAATCAGTTTGAAAATTAGCAGATTATGTATTTGTACATGTAATTTTTTACATTAAATAAATTTCTGTAATTGCCAACTTCTCACGCGAACATACAAACGCACATAATTGCTTTAATTACGATAATGGCCTAACAACATCTTCAAAACGATTCCTTCTAGAGCTTGTATTTTAAGAAGGCATTATCAGTAGCAAAAACTTATTTGGACCCCGACAAGAATGGATCAAGGGTTTCTCTGACAGGATAATAAGAGCACTTACCTAGGTTTTGGACTTCACATGGTAGGGTAACTGTGTCACCTCTTACAACCCTAAAAGTGTTCCCTCTTGTCAAGAAACGTGGTGGGGGTGGTGTTACTCCTCCACCACCAGAATAAATTGAACCTGCAAGTAGAGAAGGAGAAGAATTATTTTGCAATAAATGGGAAAAAAACAATAAACATTTATTTATTATTTTTTAATGGTGTGTTGATGGTGGCATTATAGCAAAAGTTAAAAGTCGTTGTAGATCCGGATTTTGATCCAGAAAGCTTGGGATAATATGTATTTGGATAATTTTGATAAGCATGAATTAGTTGGAACAAAAACTCTGAATTTTTAAGCAATTTAGGAATTTTAAACTAGTCTAAGATCATTTCCACTTCACACAAAGATCCAAAGCATATTTTTCCTTATTCCTTCAATTTTCACAGATACAATTTAAAAGGTTATATACGATGATGAAAACGATAGAGAGAAATAAAAATCGAAGCAATCAAGACACAACGTCCACAAATGGTTAACGTATGGTGTATTATTGGTCGCAATATTATCGGCTTCTTCTTTCGCAATATCAAATTATTCCTCGCCTTAGAGAACTGTTTATTAAGGACGAAAGTAGGGAAATTCCAGCTGTAGCAGTACGATTCTATTAAAAAAGATTTTTTTGGGCAGCAAAAATCACTTTCATGCCGAGATACAACATGAAAATAAAAGAATATAAAAAATTTTAAAAAGGAGCCAGGAAGAAAGCAAATAACTAAGTGAGAGAATAAAAAATTTAGAAAAAATATAGGTGGAGTGAAAAGGAAAAAAAAAAGAAAATAACATTATAATAAATGGAATTGACTAACAGAACAAACAGGAAAACTCGGAGGAGACGGTGAATAAGATAATGAGAAAACTAAACATCAACACTGAGGGAAGTGCTACAGAAAAGACGAAGTCGAAGAAAACATCCCCATTATAGTAGAGCTTAGAACAAAGGAACAAAAAGAAATAGAAATAGCAAAAAAAGTGAGAAGGGTTACAGTAGTTAGAGACTGTCAAATTAAAGGAAGAAATAATGATATTTTTATCAACGAACGATTGACAATTGTAAATACCGTAACCTTCATGTAGAAATTACGGCGTTGGCCCTTGCCGTAAACTATTTAACTCACTTCAAGGTTGTAGGCAGAAATACCACCTAACTCACATGAAAAATCAGAAAGTGGCTGATTTTAAACTAACATCCTCCCAAAGTTTTTATAAAATATTAAAAAATTAAGTTCTGCGTTAAAAATAAACACTCTTTTGATAGTTGCGAATTTATCAGGCACCTGTATATATTTTATGCACGTTCCATTCAAATTTTCACAATTTTGATGTGTAACTTTCTTCGAGTCACTCAGTATACATCAAGAGAATTCTAAAACTTTCCCCCGCATATACATAGTCCCCTAACAAAAATATTTTACCATTATCTCGCCACTTTTCGCATGATATTGGTAAGCCGGTGCGAATGTGGTGCACTGTCTGCATATAAAAAAATCCAAGCATTTATATCAAATAATGTACAAGGTGGGCCAAATTCGATACTTTTAATAGGGAACTTATATTACTAAAGGAATTAGACAAAAACTGGCCTAAGTTTTGCTCTGTTGCCCCGACGTAATAAGGGTTTTCGAATGGCAATGCGTCTATTTTATTTGTGGCGCCGTTAATTTTCTATTGCGTTTGCTTAATAATACAATTCTCAAATCTTCAGCTTTTCTTGTTTTCCTAGATGCTCCAGGACGAACACGATTTTCTATAGTTCCAGTTGTCCGATATCGTTTTATGATGTCATTTACTGTTGAACTTCTCATATTTATTTTTTCAGCAATTTATCGCCCCGAATATCCTTCTTCAAACAGCGTAATAATGCGTGAACGTTTTTCTACACTGGTAGGCTTGCCACGTGCCATTTTGAAGTAAATTTTCTTAAAACTTTCGCGCAAAAACGACAGATGCACACCAACACACGTTCGACAGTAAAACGAAGCAAATTTATATCTTTACGCCTGTGACATAAATAAACAAGAGTGATGCTGCGGTATATTTCCTAAATGTATTGTTCGTTAATAATCCCCAAACGACCCGTTTCAAAAGATCAGCACTTCCGAGAAATTCTTGGAATGATAATAAAAGGGACTTTATTGTGGTTGTCGCAATATTTCTACTTTACATAATAATTTGTGGCTTTAATCCCTTAGAAGAGAGTGTATGCTTAATATTTTTCTAATTTTATGTATTAATAATTGTATACAGTGTGATATAATAGATTTTTATTGTATGACCGAACTTCACTGAACGGCAGTGTACATCTAACCTCGGTTATTTTTTCACTGAAAAGCAGAATTTTTCATAAGGAGTAACATTTCGTCGTAAAATTAACAATAAAGCTTTTTCCCTCTTGTCAACTCCTCGAATCTGCGGACATACTGTATATAATGACTACAACGAAACTGAACAATTTGCGTATCTCAGCGGTAATCAAGTATGTGGCTCGTATTTTATCGAATGATGTGAAGCACGCTTCTATTTTTAAGGTTAGTCCTACGACTACCTTTAGCGTTGATAGGATAAAAATTACGTTATCTATATTGTTACCTCGGGCCGTGATAAGTGCTAACAAACATGTTGACATACAGTAACATGAATGATGAACTACTAGTGACACCGTTCAATTAAAGCGATAAATTACTTTCGATATTGTGCCAAAATCAAGATGCTTTCGAAAGTATTGTTATTCTTGGTGTTCATCGCTTGCTTGAGCAAAATAAGTGTAAGTTCTTATTAATTACTGCTGCAAATTAGAGAATAAATGTTTATATTTGATTTATTGGAACTTATATCTGCAATAATTTTTTATTTTGTTTCAGATCCAGTCGGAAATTATCAACTGCACAGTTAACTTCAATTTAACCGAGGAGACCGCGGATGAAAAATATTTAGAATTCATGGGCGAGTTAGAAGAAATCACGTTTAGTCTTGTAGATGATTGTCCAGAGCCCACGGTTGTTGGTGATCTAGTATGGAAATACAGGTAATGAATATTAAATGCTTTGGAATAATACGAGGGTCGGCCAGTGAATCCTTATAAAAAAAATAGAAAAGTTATTGTTTGTCTTTTTTCAAATAATCGGTGTAGATGATTACGCGTGCATCACAAAAAAGGGGGGCCATCGTCTTGCCGGTCGATTTCACCATCTTCGCCTCCTTCGGAGCCCGCTCGCTTTCAAAAACCCACTCTTTCGACTGTTCCTTGTCTCCGGAGTGTAAAAAAAGAAGAAAAATCTGAAAACAGCTTTAAAGTCGACCACACAATTGCGTTTATTCTCCACTAAGAGCAAACGCGGCACCCACCTTGCCGAGATTTTTTTCACACCCAACTTTTCGTGCAAATTTGAAAACACTGTAGCTTGCGATACGCCTGTGGCCTCAACTATTTCGCGCACTTTGATTCGTCGATCATTCACAATCATATCGTGGATTTTGTCAATCATTTCGGGGATAGTCACTTCTGCTCGACGTCCAGAACGATGTTCACCTTTTGTGGATGTTCGGCCACGTTTAAACTCATTTACCCAGTTGTAAACAGTTGCTAACACAGGAGCAGATGTACCATGAACTTCATCCAACTCTGATCTCTGTCGGTGTTAAGCCTTTCAGATATAATGTTGAAACGTGCTTTTTTCCATTTTTCTACATAAATAAAAATTCTTTGCTTAAATCGACAATAAACATGAAACCGTGAGACTTTGACGGCTGTCTAGTGACTAATGATCCTTACCAGAAACAAACCATTTTCAATTCTACGAGCGCCATCTCTTAAATTTTCTAAGGACTTCTTGAGCCACCCTCGTAATTAGTTTAATCGGGCACGGCCCTATGTAGTATGGGGAAAATACAAAAACAGTTAAATTGAGATATTGTTCAACCTGAACCAATAAAAGCAAAAAGTACAATGCAAGTTTTACATAACATTCAACGGAACAGCCTGTACATTTTTGCGCAGTATTAATGACTTTATTTAAAAAATCTGGGCTTAATTAGGAACTTTAGAAGAAGCAACAACGCAGTATACATTAAAAATTATTTTTCATTAGTTTAATCGTAATGCACGGCATTTTAGAGATTCCCAATATTTTCTCAGACGCAATCGATTAGTTGAACATACAGCTCATTGCTTACAGAACAGATAAGAAATTATCCGCCAATCTTAGATAAAATTATTGTAACACGTAATTCTACAATGTCCTATCTGAAGTTATCACACAATTTTAAAGAACATCATGTAAAGTCATAAAGTACTTAATACCCAATGCGGAGCTCCTCAGGGCTGCGCTTCCATAATCTAGGACCACTACTCTTTATATTTACCATACCTTTCGACTACAACGCCGTCTGTATTTCGCCGTAGATTGGTCGTAAATCGCAAATACGAGGACGAGGTCGCCCGATGTCGTTGTCAGGAACAACAAGACGATTTCGATCTGTGCATGATAATAGTGTGGGAGATGAAAAAATACGATTTGCAAGTGAAACGGGCCGAATACTACGGTTTTTGTGGCGAAAATTACGAGAAACTGAGCCAGGACAAATACACGAAAATCGGTGTGTTTCCGGATTATGATAAAATTAGTTACCCACTTAATTGATGATATTATCTCATCCATTGTTTTATTGTGATTAAAATGTCTAAATTAATTAGAAATAAATAGCGTCTTTAACATAATTATTTATTTAAAATATCTGAAAATATCGTTTGCGGCGTTGCTAAATTTCGTAAAACAGTATGTCGCGTACGCGATACGGTAGACTTGAGAAAAGAACTGCCGAAACTACTACAGTTGTTGGAATTCGTCAATTAGAAAGCTTTCACGAGGAACTAATTTGTGATATGGGACTCGTCAGCGTATTCTTGAGAAGAGATCTCGAATTGTGCAAGAATTCAGGTCCATGAAATCACATGAATGATGATTAGAGATGGCCAAGGCAGGTGAAATTATTACTTTTTTGCAGCGACTAGACAGACTCGTGTCTATTCGTCTCATAAGAAAGAGTTGGTGTTGCCCACTGGTTTCCCCGAGAGTCGACAAAGCCCGAGTCCGTCTAGTCGCTGCAAAAAAGTAATAATTCACCTGCCTTGGTCCTGCACCTGCGCAAATCCTTCCTGTTAGACGAAGCTTGGTTCCACCTTAATCATTTTATTAACAGCTCGGTGGCCCAGTGGTAAGAGAGCCTACGCTTGATTGGGCAGAGTTGTGTGTTCGAGCCCCGCTAGGACCAACAAGTTTTCTTAGTGGGTCCGATACACTCCCGAGTCACCATTCACTGTTGGGGAACAAGTAACTGTACTTCACCCTTTACGGTGAAAGGGTGACAGTAACAAGGCCATGGAACACAACACACAAAACTTACACACTAAAAGGCTCCTGATGTTATAACAAGCTTGAAAAAGCTTATACACCCCGTTGGGCCGTCACCACACTTTAAAAAAAAACAAACAAACCATGCGCATATGGTCTAATGAAAACCCTTATGTCACGATACAGAAATCATTGAATTTTGAAAAGATTGCTGTGAATAAATAAAAATCTCAACTATTTGCATTATAAGCTACGAAGTGAATACTTCCAACCATAATATTTTATTTACCATCACTCACGTTCTCCTGATGTAACTGCTTTGAAAAATACAATTTTTACAAAGTACATCACCGAAAAAATCGAAAATATTTGTGACACGATGCGGCCCCAACACTCCGTCAATGCATTTAACAACACGAAACGACGAATAAGGTGAGCAGCAACAAGCTGCCGCGGCCGGCAGCTGCAAGCTGTCGCAGTTCGACGGACCAGCGCCAACACCGGAGCTGCTGATCTAAGCTGCACCTGTCAACTTGCTGCTCAACAGTTGACAATAGCGCATCGCACACGATTGATGAACTGGTTAGTTTAAGCTGTCAGAAGAAAAGAAACACGCGTACGTTTCCGGTAACCACCGATTATATAATAATTGTGTGCACAATCCAACAATTATCCAAATGCGGCATGTTCACTTATTTATTGATTAGGATTAGAAGAACATTCAAAGATCAATTGTGATGTTCTTGTAATCTTAGCCTAAAACATGTGGGACTGATTATATGTAACACCCACACGAAGCTGGTAGCTTCTTCATTGAATAAAGATGTTTGTGAGATTTGGTCCTCTTTTTCGGCTGTCCACGTTTAAGTAAGTGCAAAATGATGAATAGAGTTTGTTGATTATTTAGAAAGTGTAGATGATTAATTTCTCTGTACAGATCATCAGATCTCGCTGGTTGCCAAAAGAAAGCAGAATTTTTAAACAGATTAAAGTATTAATTAATATGTATTGGGATACTTACAAACATACATTTTTTCCTCAAAAAATGCGCAGTCTTACAAAGAAAGGGTAGCCAATTCAGCTTTTTCTTGATAATCGTGTTCAATACATTGAATTCGTTAAGAAATGATCTCTGATTCTCTTTTTTTTCGGGGTTTTATCGATTGTTTTGTTTAAAGAAGAATGCTTTTACGTTTCGAAATTTGTTTATTCCTTTTTCAAAAAAATGTTTTTCTTTTTCTCCCTTTTCCTACTTACTCAAGTTGTTTGCCTTCTTTTTTATGTTATACCATACACCGTAAATTAGAAACATTTAATTAATCTAACAAAAAGAAGGCAAACAATCTGAGATGTAAGTGGAAGAAGGGAAAAAAAAAATTGAAAGAATAAACAAATTACGAAACGTAGAAGCATTTTTATTTAAACAAGACAACCGGCAAAAGGACACTTTTCGACATTTTGCTGCCTGTTGAACCTAACGTAACACATATACCAGGCCCGGCTTAAAAATTTTCACAATAGTCCTACTATTTTTTATTTTATTTACCTGCACACTTATTCCAGTAAAAACTACTCAATTTCCACTATTTCCTTTATAGATTCAACCTTTACGACGACTACAAAGACGAAATTGTTGAATGTCAATGCAAGGAAGACAAACCTGAGTTTCTCCTATGCATGAACGCTATCAGGGATACAATGACGGAAGCTGTAAAGAACAAAAGGATTGAAATGGAAGACGAATATTGTTAACCACCAAAAGCCACGGGGAGGATAAAAGATACCCGCATTGATCTAAAACAAATACAAATCTTGTAAATATAATTGTATTAAAGCCATAATTTATTCACTAATAAATTTCTAAATAATTTTTGTTTAAATTCTTTGGGGATTCGCAGGGAAAATAAAGCAATAACCAATCATCGAACGCCGATACACGCTTACATCATTAATACGCCATCACGTTTTCCAATGAGAACTTTTTTAATTTCAAACGGCGACGATGGTTTCTTTACTGGTTCCGCAACCCGGGCGGAAATTTCAATTAATCACGCGTGTTTCCTATAAATATTTGGGGAATATTGCGCGCATATTATCGCGCGGGGCAAGGCCTACGTTCTTGTTAACCGCGTGCGATTGATTTGGCAATTATTAATGCACGGGTTCATTAATATCGGTGTGAAATTAGCCGGTTATTATTCAGAGCTGGTATCGACTGGTAATTTGATTTGAGGTTAGGGTATACAGCGCGTTTCGGAGTAAGGTTTACATATTGTGGTTTGCCCGATTCTTGAAGGAAAAAATTGGTTTGGTATTGATTTTCCGAATAGAGATGAAATTAAAATGTGATAGAGGGTAAGCTACTCGGTTATTGGATGGTCAAGGAAGCTTTTTCTTGAAATATTTCTAAAGTCTAAACTACTTTGATTTAGGGAAAAAACAGAAGTGCTATTGGAGATTGAAAGTGTTTTTTTGGTTGTTCTTTCTCCAATGTATCTGGCATATTGTCTTCTCGTCTTCTTACCTTCTTCCCTATTGACCCCGATCTTCCTGGGTCTTTTCTGCCCTGCATCAGTTTGCAACTATGTCAAGTAGTTATGAAAGGAAGATGGAGAAGAATGGGACTTACACTCTTCCTGGAAACAAAATTATCGTATCCTTACAATTGCTAAAGAACCAAAAAAATAAACGAGTATGTGCCATCAAGGTTTTAACTTCCAAGCATAACCGCATTCTTTGTTTCACTTCTCTATGAGCATGTCCTTCAGTATTATCTGCGTCCAAGCTGATGAGCGACGAGTGTGTCCTCTGCATCAAACAGCCTACCTGGTTTCCACAGTACTCTTAGTCCTTTTGTCGGGTTTCAGAAACACTGACTTACTATAGCTTTACCCTATTCGATTTAAGCAAACGTAAGTCTTTTACGTTGCTGATTTTTACCTAACGTGGGGGACATACAAGGCACTGGCAGATAACGATAATGGGCAACAACGCACATCTATCCTGCTCATCCGCTGGATTCTGCTAGGCTCATTGGAAATACTCTCGAAAAAGTCGAAAATAAAACAATCGCACAGTGAAAAAGTTAACTTAAAATAATTTAAGAAAAACATTAAATCAAAAGGAACCAATATGGTGTAATGTCCAAAATATTTAGGCTGCAGTTTATTCGTTTTTCCTACTTGTCGTAGCGTTCTTATTTTAACTTCATTTTCCCGTTTCTGCGTTGTTGGAGTTCTTGCACCGCATTCTATCGACAGTTCTTGAGTTAGCTGCGCTTCGGTAGGCAAGATTGGCTCTTATCCATAAACCAAACTAAATGGAGGGAATTTTGTTTTTTTCCTGCCTCATGGTGTTAGCAAATATACAATGGGGCAGGAATACATCGCGGCCCCTTTGCAAGGTAGATGTGTACATGCTAATCATGTCTACGATGCATTGCATCTGTCAACTGTCATTTCAGTTCCTATTAACCGAAAAACCCTTCACTAAGTTAGTGATAAATACGCTGCCTCGGTCGCTTAATAGTTTCTTTAGTCCTGCGCGTTTTCTTCTTTTCTTTTTCTCAGCTATTTCTTGCAAAGCACGCCTATGTTCAATCATTTCTTGATATTGTTCAGCAGTTATTGTAAAAGGGAAGCTATCACATTTTCCTATTTCTTTTCATTGTGGGGCTTAGTAAGAAAATTTCCCGATACTTCCTGCCTGTACTCGATCGAAGTGATTGCAGTCAACTACAATCTTCACGTTGAGGTCTTTCGAACGAAAATTTTTTTCTGCGGCAATTCACGCGGGTAGCTCACTCATATTCGGCTCCTTGTTCCGTACTGTACACAATGCGGTAGAATCTACATGATCATCTGCTGCAGGTTTAACAGCAAAATTTTGAAGAACATTAAATACTTTATTAAACTGCACGATCTGCTCAACATTTTCGTGTATTCCGTTTCTCTTTAATCTGATTTTGAAACATTATTTAAACACGTCTTGGAATATCATCAAGGCTTTCCGCTATGCACCTAAGCATTTTGAGAAGTCAATAAGGTCCGGATTCAGATTTAACGCTTAGCTTAATTACTCTTGCCAAGCCATTTTTCTTGACTTATCACTTAGTAACGCTTCAAATAATTCCGCGTATGCAGCAGAGTTCATTTTCTCGTAAACCGCGGCTAGAGAATTGCCAACCATAAGAATCATTAACCTTTTCTCATCTGAAGAAATTACTTTGTCATTCAGGATCCTACCAGCTTCTGTCGACTTACTTCTTTTGCGCCATTATAAGTTATAGTTCAGCACGAATCTGGGAAGCGACCACGTTGAACGGACGAAGTACCAGATTCAAGGAACTTATAGCCCATTATCGCTATGGAAGAATTGAATCGTCAAATGTAACAGAACGCGTCAACGAAACCAACGAGACGCTTAAAATGCAAATCTGCACTCACGGACATCATTTAACACATGCATTTCGAATTTCCTGAACCTTCACTCCTAGCAAACCGAGCCATACGGCACGACGAAGGTGCAAAAAAGCACGGCGCCTCATTTATCAAGAAGATCCTTTCACCAGTCGATACTTCGGATCTTGACAGCGAAAAAATTGGAAAACCTAGCCAGACCAAAGAACTAAGTCTAGAACTGTTTCCTATGGCACAAATAAGTCCAACGCACAAAGATTAAGATCCATATAGAAAAGAAGAATACACATATGTGGAGAATACAAGGATACCACGGTATATCTGCAATGAGAAGAGAATTATATTTTGTTAAGTGTGAGAAGACGTAAGTCTCAGATTAATCGGTGAATTATTTACGGAAGATAAGACAAGGATATTGTTGCTGACGACAGCTACAATTCTTCTACGTGGAATTAACATTTTTCGTTTTACACCTCTCGCCAGGACATTTAAATCTTCATCATCATTGCTAGATCTGATTGCTACTAAGCATAATTTGATATTTCTAATCATTTAAATTATGCAGATTTTACTGTTATTTTGTACCGTTTAACGTATTTACTTCAGTCTAAAAAAAATTACATAAATGTATGGAAAATTAACATAAGGAACCCCATTAATACATCAGCATATGACAGGGAATTTATTATATTTCATATATTTCCCTTTCTTTATTTGTTTCTCGTCTGGCGTAACATCGTGATAAAACAGAAATGAATTTGCTTCACCTTCTTTTTTCCCTCTACAAATACTATTTATAGGTAAATAAAACACGTTTTTCTCTTCCACCAAGAGATGACAGAATCCATATTTCATCCGCCTATATTTGACGTCTCGCCCTCGCTATAGTTTATATACTTTCTTCAACCGCCTCTTCCCCTAGTTTTCGACGATAATATTTTATGAAATGTGTCGCTTCTTTTTTAATATTTTAGCAGGCCGTTACGCGCTATATCGTCTTCCGCTGTCGCCCATCAAAACAAATAACATGCTCCCAAAAGGGTATGGCATTTCGAACGAGAACTTATAGTACAGCTTCTAAGTAATTCTTGGTTTTAAAGGTGTTAAGCGTATGAGGACGAAAATTCTTGCGTTTTGTTTTGTTACAGCAACTTTTGTTTGGGAGATCGTTAAGGTTATGGCGGATTTTGTAAACAATTGAAATAAAAACTATTCATTTTTTGAAACTGATCTACCTACTATAAACATTTACTTTGTCAAATGAAATCTACTGCCTCAGAGGTAAGGAATCGAATGATTCCTCGGGGTTCTAGGTTGATGGCTTATCCACTAAGTTTATAAGTCAACCCATCAAAAATGCTTAGAACTGATAATATAACAATAGAAGCGCTAAAACAAATTTTCGAAAAAATGCACTGTTAACCTACTTGATTAGTAAAATAATAAAACTGTCCACTGCCTACGCAGGTAATAAAAATCCAATTACTAGCCAATTTATTAAGTACGTAACAAACATTACAAAAATATTGAATGAAATTAGTTGAGTGTAGGCTTTCACGACCGTAATCCATAGTAGAAATGTCTTTCGGATGATGTCGCGTAGTTAATATTTTACTTGGCGTTTCGCTGACCATCCTGTCAGCTTCTTCAGAAGATTTCTGAAGACTCTTCAGTCTTGAGTCTTCAGAAATCTTTTGAAGAAGCTGACAGCATGGTCAGCGAAACGTCAAGTAAAATATTAACTACGCGACATCACCCGAAAGACATTTCTACTATGGATGAAATTACGTTATCTTCTTGGTTTCCGAATTGGAGCCGGGTTGTTTTGTCCACACCCCTATTAGACATCTTCAGGGCCCTCAACGGGTACTTTATAAATTTCAGGATGGAATCGCTCCGAGTTTGGAAGCAAGTGTTCCTGAAATTCTCACTATTCTTCGCTTTTACAAACTATATCTGCGGCTCTCTGAGAAAGCAACTGTCTGCATCCCCATAAAATGCCTTTTCAACTTAAGGAACAAGATAAGCATATTTCACCGTGCAGTTGTTAGCGAAATTACATAAGGCGAATTTCGAATTATATGAGCGTGTTAAAAAGACACAGGCGCTGGAAATGTGCAAAAAACAATCCAAATATTAGATTACAAGAGTACAAGGTGTTAACTATTCTAGTGTTAAAATTTCTAATAAGACCATTGTTATGTTTATGGACAATGAGCAGGTGAGATAGATCCCACTATGCATCATCAACCAACCCACTGCCTTGGCGTAAGATACAACGTACTCCAGAGGAATTGCGTCATCTAGCACGATCCTTCTAATTGATGCCAGCGTCTGGCACTTACAGAGGAAGGAAGGAATTCCAATATTTCGTCTTCAACTTGGCAGCCCCTACGACAGGTGTTCGGCTAATTGCGTCTTATGAAGGTAACTCTTTAACCGGTAATGTCCAGTCAGAATCCCAACAGCCACCAGAAGGTCTCTAACAGGTTTCAATCTTATTGCTGAAGGAAACACACCAAAAAATGCCTACAAGGAACAACCAAAAAATAATCTCAATGCAGCTTCCTCACGACAAATGCAATGGGAAGAGGGAAAAAAAACACACTAACCACCTACCCAGCGTTATCGGCATGGCTGCGAGAGCGCTGTTTAGAAAGCAGCGACAAAAACTGGGTACGACCCAAGCCATCGCTCGAGCAGTTCTTGGACTGCCAAACACGATATCGCGTGCACAGGAGCGCTTTGGGGAAACGATTCTACACCCCACATAGACAATGTAACACTACACGCAACACATTTGGCAATAGTGTATTCAAGCTTGCGTTGTAAGCCACCAGATATGAATCCTGCTGAGTATTGGTTATGGCACTACCTCATAGCGGATCCGCTACTCGAGAAAAACTGAAGCAATTGATGCCACATGCCGCCTGGGAATGCTTTTCCCTACGCCGTTCATGATTCAGAAGAATGGTTGCCTTTAATCGAACATACCGTATTCATTTTTAAGCTTTCTCGTTTCTGCTTTCAAAAATAAAACCCAATTTCTTTACGATGCAATCCTTTGCAATCGCCCTGTATATATTAGACTCGTACAGAAAAAAGCTTCAACAAATCAAAACCAGTCGTTAGTTTAAACATCCACCCCGGAAAAAAGTCATCAATCAAATGAAATCATAAAAAAAACTCGTACCGACCATCAGCAGTGTGTCACGTGTCCTCTCTCAGCTATTCCCAAACGACGTAGCCGTGCTTAAGCGGCGTGACCGTCGAAGAAAGGGGTCGAATTATCGTGAAGTTCGAGCTTGTTTACCCTGTCCGATAACCAGCGTACGCCTAGGCCTTTTTATTAGCTGTCAAAACTGTCGGAAAATGGGGAATGCCTAACACGACATGCAATTTGCAATTATCACGCTATCTAGAAACGTTTGCGTGAATGGTTCGATATTTCGTTGCGATTGACACGCTTATTAATGAGATATGTTAGAGGCACGGTTTAATTTTGAAAAATATATACTTAGGGCAAATTTAATGCAAAGGGGAGATAAAGATATACACGGATAATAATTTGTAATAAGAAGAAAAATAGTTTGATAAAAATATCGCAAATTGCTTTGGATAAGAGCCAACGTCATAAATGATTCGAAAGATGAACATTTGAGCGTTAAAAATGATTAACAGGAAGCAAGCGACTTGTTTGCCAGTTATACAAATGCAAATTAGAATAAATAATGTTATTGGCGTATCATTTACTTTCTAAAAAAGATATCCGTAAAGAAAGTCTCCGTTTCTCGAGCTACATGCTGGTATATACACTGCCGTTCAGTGAAGTTCGGTCATACAATAAAAATCTATTATATCACACTGTATACAATTATTAATACATAAAATTAGAAAAATATTAAGCAGACACTCTTTTCTAAGGGATTAAAGCCATAAATTATTATAAAGTGGAAATATTGCGACAACCACAATAAAGTCCCTTTTATTATCATTCCAAGAATTTCTCGGAAGTGCCGATCTTTCGAAACGGGTCGTTTGGGGATTATTGACGAACAATACATTTAGGAAATATACCGCAGCATCATTCTTGTTTATTTATCACCGGCGTAAAGATATAAATTTGCTTCATTTTACTGTTGAACGTGTGTTGGTGTGCATCTGTCGTTTTTGCGCGAATGTTTTAAGAAAATTTACTTCAAAATGGCACGTGGCGAGCCCACCACTGCAGAAAAACGTTCACGCATTATTACGCTGTTTGAAGAAGGACATTCGGGGCGACAAATTGCTGAAAAAATAAATATGAGAAGTTCAACAGTAAATGACATCATAAAGCGATATCGGACAACTGGAACTATAGAAAATCGTGTTCGTCCCGGAGCATCTAGGAAAACAACAAAAGCTGAAGATTTGAGAATTGTATTATTAAGCAAACGCAATAGAAAATTAACAGCGCCACAAATAGCAGCCGAAGTCAATCGCGGCCGTAAAGAACAAGTTTCGGCGAGTACGGTAAAACGTCGACTTCAACAAGGGGACCTTCATGGACGCATTGCCATTCGAAAACCCTTATTACGTCGGGGCAACAGAGCAAAACGGCTACAGTGGGCCCGTTCTCATCTGGATTGGTCGTTGGATGATTGGAAACACTTGCTTTGGAGTGACGAGTCAAAGTTTGAGGTTTTTGAGCAAAATCGACGAGTTTATGTCCGAAGATCTAAAACCGAAAGTGATCCCGAACTGCATTGTGTCTACAGTGAAGCGAGGGCGTAGTTCTGTGTTAGTGTGGGGATGTTTCTCCTTTACTGGGACGGCAGATTTATTCAGAGTGCAGGGTGTAAGGAGGAAGGAAAGTTATTTTGCAATACTCCAGAATCATGCAGTGCCATCAGGATTGCGTATAATAGGCCGTAACTTTACATTCATGCATGACAACGACCCAAAACACACTGCGTTAGTGTGTAAGAACTATCTAAAGGAGCAAGAAGAACAGCACACCCTGAAAGTAATGGCATGCCCTCCACAAAGCCCAGATTTGAACCCGATAGAGTTGTTGTGGGATGAACTGGACAGGGGGATCCGAAAAATATGCCCAACTTCACAAGAACATTTACGGAATATTCTGCAACATGATTAGATTAATATTCCACAATCCGTTTTAGCAAAACTTATCGAAAGAATGCCGAGAATAGTTCGAGCGGTGATTAACAGCAAAGGAGGTTTTCTCGATGAAAAAAAAATATAATGTTCAGTATGTTATATTAGACCAGAATAACTTTTTATTTATTTATTTTTGTCTTTTTTACCTGTACATACAATAAAATTGCATTTTGTTTTTAGTTTCGTTTGTTTCTGTAACCTTTTCATGTTTTTTACTAACCGACCGAACTTCTCTGAACGGCAGTGTACATGCTTCGGACAAGTTTTCTCTTTACATGCAATTGCAATAGAACGGATGAAAGGGATGTTGGGTTGTGAAAAAAACGTTTTTCCTATTTTTGAATTTGAGCACAGGACATTGTTCGTTTAATGTTAAAGGCCAAAGATTATTTTATAATAGCAAGGATGGTTTTAACAAATTGGTTTAAATAAGTTTGCTAGCTTTCCGACACGTATGATTTCAATTATTTTCTCATTTTTCAAAGTTTTCTCTTCTAATTTAATGTACGAGGGGAGTTCAACAGTTACCAGCATAATCCACTTTGATTACCTTGAGGGCAAGACGATTAGGAGCCGATGTTTTGCCAACTTACCAGATCGTTTTAATGATGCCGTGAAAGAAAAACGTATACATTTGGCGAAGAATTTGAATTGCTCCAATAGTGAGAATTGTCCTTGTTTAACAAGTCTAGTTCTTGTAAATTTGTTTTCATTTGTCCAGGTAACATTGTCCAAAAATAGTTCGCGCCCATATTAAAGTAAATTCGTAAAAACTAAGTTTTTGAATTTTTGCCTTGACCGATCTGTTCTTCAAATGCTGTATTCTTCGTTTAACTGTGTTTGGTGAAGTGGTAGCAATGAGACGTATTTGTCTGTTTAGGGCTTTTTCTTTAGGTATGGCTTATATATTTCAATAACATTCCGCTGCCATATTTTGTTACATTATCCTCCATTTTGCCACGAGCCTCGGTTATCGAGCTATACTCCTATGTAGTCCATTCCTTAGTATTTCGTCAGCAATAATTGTTCCTGTAACTCATCGGAAGAAGCTATTAATTCCAAATCCTGTCACGGTAGGGTTCTTACAGTAAGAACCAAAAAGCGATCTTCATTCAACGGGTTAGCAACTTTTTGTTTGAGTTAAGCCTTCGTTTAACCATCGCACAAATTATTTCAAATTCAAGCCGCAAATGCTAACAATCAATAGAAAATCTGTTAAACGTCCCACCATTGAATATGTCAAGGCAAACAAAGGATTTTATTTAAAAATAATTTATTATTTTTGTGACAGATTATTACAAATATTTTAGTTCAATAGCATGTGTTGGCTTTAATGTACTGTGAAATTTTCAACATTTTCTATTGTATAATTTTTCATGTGTTCATCGACGAAGTTCCCAGACTCAGACACCCTGTATAAGTGACTTAGACACTATTGAATACTATTATTTTCGATCATTTTAAATGCTTCGGTTTGTTATTATCTATTCCAATATAGCTTTTATTTCTGGCCATATTTATTTTCTAATCATGGATAAACCAATTGCTATGTTATAAACACTAAATATTTTTTTTTTTTATTATTTAAATAACAACCTAGCCTCAAATCCTATTATTATTACATTATTACCTATTATACAGTGTTTCTTGAAGAAGACTTCTGGTAAATCGTTTTCCCCTTTCACCCAACGTAAAATTAATTTCACCCTACCCTTTGACAATCACCCACAATACACAAAATAACAATAAGATTCGTTACGATCACACTCCACTCTAGCACGCTAGTTCCATTCTACGACCGCAGATGGCCGATTGGATTACCTCACATGTATCTTTTTATCGCTTCAAGCGATTACACGGGATGAATCGGATCATCCTCGACGTCCAAATAATTCGCTGCAGAATCCCCGATATCTCAAATTTCGCATCTAGCATGCATATGCAATCTCCAAGCCTCGTATAACAATACGGTTATCCAAATGGCGCATCCTACGCCGTCGAAAAAAGATTACGAGCGATTCAACGGTCCAAAGTAATATGCGGTGGTTCCCCAGGGGGCGGGTTTTACTATGCGAAAGGAGAAAAATACGAATATCGAATTACGGACGTTTCTGTATCTCCCGCATCGACACGTAAGGATGGGAGGGTGGAATGAAGGGAATGGGGGAGGGTTCGGGTGGCAGGCAACCGCAACAACGGGATAGGGTTTTGAATATTTCATTCGGATACGCGTGTTACAAGTTGGGTTAAATCGGTGCCGGTACACGATGGGTTGGTTTCCGAGAATCTACAGCAAGTGTAGAATGATATGGGGGCACCGGCATGTGGTTTTAGATCTGTTACAAAGACTTAGGAGTTGGTGATTTTTTTTTCTGAGCCGTACACGAAGCAGTAGATGTAGTAATTAATTCTTTAGAGCAGCGGTTCTTACATTATTTTGTCGATGGAACATTTTGCTTCCAAGGCTTCCTTTCATGAAATATGTTCTGAGCAAAAGGACCTATTTCATGTTTTCTAGTTTAACGATTTGTATTTACTGGAACGAATTGTTATCACCACTTTTTTTTTCTTTTTTTAAGTAAAAGAATTGACTGGATCATAGTTCGCTATCAGACAGGAAGAAAAATCTAAAATTTAGCAAAACACTTATAAATTAGATGAAAAAACAAATGCGAGCCGTAACTGCTGCAGAAAGAGGAGCATTGCTTACAGTAATTACATCTATGAATGTTACCGGAGAGAAACATGGAAGCCGACCAGTTTGGTCAGTCGTTGACTATCATCATCCTTCACGATGGATGGAGAACCACATCTTTACGCGATGGATGATGAAACATTTCCTCGACCACGTAAAACCTTCAAGAGAAGATCCCGTGTTACTCATTCTTGACGACCCCAACAACCATGGACGTTATAGATCCAGCGGTTAGATTTGTCTCCATTCAAGAGAAATCCAAAAGAAAGGGAGTTTTTCAATATTATTGAAAGAAGGTCAAAGTATTATAATGGAAGGAAGTAATCAATATCGTCACAAAATTATTGGCGTGGGGAGGGTGGAGTATTCGCTGATATGGAAGTAATGGAGAAGGACAACGCAGTATTGTATAACTTCAAGCGATGGCACATAAATGAAAATGTTTCAAGATGGCCTTATTCAACAATAGCAAGGTTGAAGTTTGGACATCGTCACTTGCCGGCGCGTTTACATGGAATCCATCTAAAATCAGATCCTTATTGCAATTGCGGTAAAGTGACTGCGGATATCAACCATCTAATACTTAAATGTCCGAAATACGAGCTCCCAAGACAACAGTTGATCAAAGACCTCATAGAACAGGAGAACCATTAGGAGAACCAGTTATCAACATTTAAATTGGCGATTGGTATCTTAGATAAATACTGATTTCTTGGTGTTGGTGGCTAATAAGCCCGAACAGCCTTAAAATAAAATATGATTGTGTACGTATCGTGGTTTCAATGGGGCAACAACATATTTAAGGGTATTCTCTACCAGATTGTGGTATAGGGAATTACATGCAAGTCTGCGCCACCCTGTGTAAAAAATAGATCCAACAAGTTCCATTTTTCTCCCGCCGAAATATATTTTTTGTACCTTTTTTCTGAGATTGGACCGATTATATTAAAAAAATTATTAAAATTAAGCCAAAATAATTAATTTCAAGTCATTTCGAATGGAAGATAAAAAGCTATTGATTTGAATTTTTTATGTAATTGAGAAAAATTTTAAAATTTTATTTGACTAAAATATATTAAAAATTAATTAAGATCTCTTGGCTCGGATAATTAACACATTTTCAGAAATTCAAACTTTACGACGTGAGGATAGAGTAAAGGCAATAAATCACCTCGAAGCTGACATTATTGTGGTATTTTAGAGGAAAAGAACCCTGGATTTTTATATATAGCAATTTGAGTTTGATTTATATCCTGCTTGGCCAGTATAAATTGTTTTTTCTTCCACGAATGATTATTTATTTACGTCACCCACATCACATATTTAATTTTCTTTTAATTCAATTTGTTGATGTCTGAAAAAGTTATATGAAGAAATACATTTCTTAATCACTATCAAGAATCTTGCGCGAAATTAAAAAATGCAGTTTCTTCAGTTCTTAATTGTACGAATAGCTGGTTTCTGCTCTTGCAGCCAAGTAGCTATTTTAATATTTACATTACTTTGTACTAATTTGCGTTTACAAGAAATAAACGTTTATTTTTTTAAATTATTCTCGATTTTAATGGCGCAATTAATTTATTATTTATTTAAGTAAAACTATCAAAATCAATGAAAATTTTAGGTTTAAACAATTTATTTACTTTAGGTTTCTTCTCAGATATGGCGCTCCTTTGGCATGAAGGTATTGAAAGAATTCGTTCCTACAAGAAACTCTGTGTAGTGAGTCGAAGATTCAAATCCTACCGACCTTTTGAGATTTTTATTTAATTAATTAAATTTAATCACATTGCTAAATAAAATCAACATTATTAAAATATGTTATTTTCGTATTAAACAAATATCGATAATTAGGCAGTTGTCACTGGATTAAATCGGTGCTAAAGTGTTTGCGTAACGGATTATATTCCAGTTTGTCGTGTTTGAGTTTCAGATTTCACACAGGTGTTAAATCTGATGCGTTGGCTGAAAGCTTTTTTGGATAATTCATTTTTCCTCATCACGTAATAAATAAGAATAAAGGCCATATTTCAGAAAACATGGCAACACCCATTTAAACATTTTTTATAATTCGAACATTAAAATTGAACTGATATTTTTTATGGAGGCTCTTGTGAAGCTTGAATGGAATCCCATGCTTTAGAGGATCGCAATTTTATGTATTTATTCAACTTTAAGCTCAGATGTGTAACGAAGGAATAAATTAGTAAATGAAGATGGGACAAACCAACTCGTAAAGCTTTTATAGTTTTGCATCATCGTGTATTTGCGTGAAATATACCAGAACTGCTCAATGGGAAGAAATGTAGGCTGCACAATTCAATTTGAGGTTATTTAAGTTGATTGAAAGTCGTGCAGCAATCAAACATCAATCATTCATACAGTTCGAACGGTTCAAGAACTGTTTGCTTGTAGCTGTTGTTAGAACAATCATAATTTCTCTCTGTACCTTGGCCATTTAAGAATTGTTAGAAAAACGACTTAAAAAATATCTATTATTCTTAAAATAAAATTACACCGCTTAATTTACGTAAATGATATTAAATACTAATTTCTTTCCGAGCTGTAATAGGGTTTGCCGTCTGACGTCATCGCGAAGTGCCCATCACCATTACCTGAACGAACGTCAATGCATGTGGCTGAACAACGCTAATTACGTGTTAATCATACCATTTATAACGCTGGCTATATAATTAATCTTCGTTAAGACATAAAATGGGTGATTTTAGTTCACTGAAACTAAGTTTTTATTCGATGATATGTGTGTACACTACCGACCAGAGAAGTTCGGTCGGTTGGCAAAAAAACATGAAAAGGTTACAGAAACAAACGAAACTAAAAACAAAATGCAATTTTATTGTATGTACAGGTAAAAAAGACAAAAATAAATAAATAAAAAATTATTCTGGCCTAATATAACACACTGAACATTATTTTTTGTTTTTCCCGTCCCAGCAAAGGAGAAACATCCCCACACTAACACAGAACTACGCCCTTGCTTCACTGTAGGCACGATACAGTTCGTGATCACTTTTCGGTTTTAGATCTTCGGACATAGACTCGTCGATTTTGCCCAAAAACCTCAAACTTTAACTCGTCACTCCAAAGCACGTGTTTCCAATTATCTAACGACCAATCTAGATGAGAACGGGCCCACTGTAGCCGTTTTGCTCTGTTGCCCCGACGTAATAAGGGTTTTCGAATGGCAATGCGCCCATGAAGATCCGCTTGTTGAAGTCGCCGAAACTTGTTCTTCACGGCCGCGATTGACTTCGGCTGCTATTTGTGGCGCTGTTAATTTTCTATTGCGTTTGCTTAACAATACAATTCTCAAATCTTCAGCTTTTTTTGCTTTCCTAGATGCTCCAGGACGAACACGATTTCCTATAGTTCCAGTTGTCTGATATCGCTTTATGATGTCATTTACTGTTGAACTTCTCATATTTATTTTTTCAGCAATTTGTCGCCCCGAATATCCTTCTTCGAACAGCGTAATAATGCGTGAACATCTTTCTACACTGGTAGGCTTGCCACGTGCCATTTTGAAGTAAATTTTCTTAAAACTTTCGCGCAAAAACGACAGATGCACACCAACACACGTTTAACAGTAAAATGAAGCAAATTTATATCTTTACGCCTGTGATAAATAAACAAGATTGATGCTGCGGTATATTTCCTAAATGTATTGTTCGTTAATAATCCCCAAACGACCCGCTTCAAAAGATCGGCACTTCCGAGAAATTCTTGGAATGATAATAAAAGGGACTTTATTGTGGTTGTCGCAATATTTCCACTTTACATAATAATTTATGGCTTTAATCCCTTAGAAAAGAGTGTATGCTTAATATTTTTCTAATTTTATGTATTAATAATCGTATACTGTGTGATATAATAGATTTTTATTGTATGACCGAACTTCACTGAACGGCAGTGTACGTTGACATTACATTTGTTTAGAATGTAAGACCATTACGCTTTGATGATACTACCTACTAAAAGGATGGATGGAAAAATGCAATACTGGATGTTAACAAATTAACGAACAGTTTAGCTGAAATCGCGTATCTAAAATCATTTACTCCCACCCACAGAATTATCGCGAAACTGAAATTATAACCGAAACAATCAATCAAACGCCTACTGCGAATCCATTATTACCGCACAGCATTACGTACAAAAAACAGTCGTCCTCTTGATCGGAATTATGTACCCCACATCGCCGAACATAGACTTATAACCATGACTATTACACGTCGATGAGAGAAAGGCGAAAACTAGGTTAGGTTGTCTCTGTTTAAAGTGAAAAGCGCTTCAATTCTGGAAGCTGTGTGTTCTGCGTTCTGGACTGTAGCGATCGGCTCCGCATACAATGGGAAGCCAAACATCCATGATAGCCGGATTAGCTTGATTAGAATGGAGTTGCGGTCATGTTACGTTAATAGACGTATAGATATGGCTATGGATCCGGATACGATTATTGGAATCGGTTGGAAGGGAGGGGATGATGCTCTCTTAATAATATCCGATATAATTTCTCCCTTTCAATGGTTGCAGATATTAATGTGAAATGCGTTCTCGAATGATGTGTGTTGATATTCGTTGAGAATCAAATGCTATCATAAAATGAATGTAAAGCAGATATAACGTATTGAATAATTTCTATTGAACTCTCGCGATTATGAAATAATAATAATAATAAAAATAATAATCTTTATTGGTGCTATTACACAACAATAGTGCTTACACAAGTCACACAAACGAAAAAAATAGAATAAATCTAAATGTACACTGCCGTTCCGTGAACTTCGGTTGGTTACTAAAAAACATGAAAAGATTACAGAAACAAACGAAACTAAAAACAAAATGCAATTTTATTGTATGTACAGGTAAAAAAGACAAAAATGAATAAATAAAAAGTTATTCTGGCCTAATATAACATACTGAACATTATTTTTTTTTTCATCGAAAAAACCTCCTTTGCTGTTAATCACCGCTCGAACTATTCTAGGGATTCTTTCGATAAGTTTTGTTAAAACGGATTGTGGAATATTAATCCATTCATGTTGCAGGATATTCCGTAAATGTTCTTGTGAAGTTGGGCGTATTTTTCGGATCCTCCTGTCCAGTTCATCCCACAACAACTCTATCGGGTTCAAATCTGGGCTTTGTGGGGGCCATGTCATTACTTTCAGGGTGTGCTGTTCTTCTTGCTCCTTTAGATAGTTCTTACGCACTAACGCAGTGTATTTTGGGTCGTTGTCGTGCATGAATGTAAAGTTACGGCCTATTATACGCAATTCTGATGGCACTGCATGATTCT
This sequence comes from Marronus borbonicus, assembly GCA_902655005.2. Lineage (NCBI taxonomy): Eukaryota > Metazoa > Arthropoda > Insecta > Coleoptera > Scarabaeidae > Marronus > Marronus borbonicus. The sequence goes on from LR737382.1 coordinate 26,137,046, forward strand.
GGAGTATTGCAAAATAATTTTCCTTCCTCATTACACCCTGCACTCTGCATAAATGTCCCGTCTCGGCAAAGGAGAAACATCCCCACACTAACACAGAGCTACGCCCTTGTTTCACTGTAGGCACAATGCAGTTCGGGATCACTTTTCGGTTTTAGATCTTCGGACATAAACTCGTCGATTTTGCCCAAAAACCTCACACTTTGACTCGTCACTCCAAAGCACGTGTTTCCAATCATCTAACGACCAATCTAGATGAGAACGGGCCCACTGTAGCCATTTTGCTCTGTTGCCCCGACGTAATAAGGGGTCGAAAAATACGGCATAAGTGTAATATTTATCCTCGAACTTATTTAAAACTGAATTTGATAGGTTACTGATGGCAAGAGTAGCTGAACATTTGCTCCTAAAGCCATATTGACAATCGGTAAATAAAAAATTACTTTGTAATAATTAGTTATTTGATATTTTAAATTTTTTTCAAATATTTTTGAAAACACTGGTGTAATTGATATAGGACAATAGTTCTTGATATATATGTAATTTAATATATATCATAGTATATAAGGTTGTGTTTGTATTCAATTTTCAATTAACTATTAGAGGGATATTATGGATACAATGAAAATATGTAATGAATGCATTTATTAATCGTAATATATTACGAGGGTGGTTCAAGAAGTCTTTAGAAAATCTAAGAGATGGCGCTCGTAGGATCGAAAATGGTTTGTTTCTAAAAAAGATCGTTAGTCACTAAACAGCTGCCAAAGTTAAATGGAAAAAAAACGCTAATTAAACATCTATATTTAAAAGGCTTAACACCGAAAGAGATCGAAGCTGAGTTGGATGAAGTTCATGTCACTTCTCCTCTTATGTTAGCAATTGTTTACAATTGGGTAAATGAGTTTAAACGTGGCCGTACATCTACAAAAAATAAACATCGTTCTGGACGTCCAATAGAAAAGTAGGTACTTCCGAAATCCACGATATGGTTCTGAATTAAATGAAGATTATGTTAAAAATTAAAAAAGAATCTTTTTCTAACGACTTATTGAACGACCCTCGTAATTTACACGGCCATATATAGTAAATACACGAAGTTGACGTGGTGCAAATCTCATTATACCACGAGAAACTATTGTCGATACCCACACCGACTTGATATAAAGACCTCGTGCTTCAAAACACAACCCCTTCATCGTTAAATATTCGCCATCCACTACAAATGCGTTACATTCGATGTTATCAGCAACTCTCGTAACTCCCGTGCCGCTCTCTTCAAAATGCGCCTGGATATCGTGTTGTTTGTTGCAGTTGTCGCTGCTGTTCGCGTTATTGTTGTTAGAGCTAACGATATACTTGTTGTGCTTTAAAATCTGACTCCAGGCAGTTACCTGGTAGTGACAGCTCGCTTATCCCGTAACAATTTTCGCTCCACGTCATCCTCCGATGCGGAGGACAAAGTTAGCGTAAACGAGCGGTGTAGCGACGCGAGAAACTAACAAAAAATCATACGTAGACTTGGATATTGGTGAATGCGATAGATGGGTGTATTTTAAATATTTCTAAATGGTTTCGTTGTGGGTATTATCGCGATCGCAAATTAATTATATTGACGTAATATTATTTCGCGCTTCGATGACGTATGCAATCGGTTCCGAGATTAAAATCGGAGAATGGTGATGAGTATTTGGGAGTTTGGAAGCTCCATGGGGATTAGGGGACCGCTGCTTAGTAGTGGACGCGGAGATGTGGTGAATAGCAGTAGTGGCCGTTGGATATTGGCAATTTATTGTTGCTTTGATGTGCAAGCTTTGATGGTTTGAAGATAATTAAGGGGTTGACGGTGTGAAATTGGTTTTCTTTTTTAAAATGCGATCCACATAGGTAGAACTCGTACTACGTAGAGGACAACGTTTTCCGATTTCCAATCTACAAAAGTCAATTTCCAATTTAAATTTTTAACTCTCGCCAACCCACTCTTTCGACTGTTGCTGAGTCTCCGGAGTGTAGCAGCGTATCCACGCTTCGTCCATAGTTATGTATGGTCGGGGAAACTCGTCAAGATTGCCACGGAAAATCATCAAAATAGTTTCGAAGTCGACCACACGATTGCGTTTATTCTCCACTGAGAGCAAACACAGCACCCATCTTCCCAAAGATTTTTTTCACACCCAATTTTTCGTGCAAAATGGAAAACGCTGTACCTGCGATATGCCTCTGACTTCAACTATTTCGTGCACTTTGATTCGTCGATCCTTCAAAAGCATATCGTGGATTTTGTCAATCATTTCGGGGGTAGTCGCTAACACAAGAGCAGATGTGCGGTGAACGTCGTTCAACTCAGCTTTGATCTCTTTCGGTGTTAAACCTTTTAAATATAGATGATTAATCGCCGCTCGAAACTCACCTGTTTCCATTTTTTTACGTAAACAAAAATTCCTTGAATAAATCAACTGAGACTGACGGCTATCTAGTGACTAATGATCCTTACTAGAAACAAACCATTTTCGATACGAGCGCCATCTCTTAGATTTTCTGAGGACTTTTTGAACCAGCCTCGTAAAATATGGATATGTCGCGTTTTGCATAATAAGAAATTATTGTTGGAAGTAACTGAAAAATTGATAAAAAAATAAATTTTTCATACAGAAGACCTCTTGCTCTACATCAATTTCCTCTATGCCTGAGGTTAGCAATGTTGGTTACTGCTGACAGGACTCTCTTTAAAGACTTTCTTGAAAAATTTAAACGTTTCAATGGTTTCCCATTAGTGTTCATAAAGCTTCACAAGTAACTCATCTTTTCCTTTCATCTTCTTTGATTTAGCTCAATAAACATTTTCGTCCTTTGGGTACCAATCAGCCTTCCGTAGATAGATCGTTTCTATAGAAATGTTTATTATTTACTGAAGACCGTTGTCGGTTTTTGAAATTATGATTCATTAAACATTCGAAATTGAAAATGCCACTGTGATGTTGGTTTCTCTTCTTCCCAATTTCCAATTATTTTAATGTACTTTTCTGAGCACATGATTTGAGTTCTCTGTTTGGTAATCTTTTCTATCTGACCGAAGAGTTGATCTGAAAGAATATAGAAATACCCTACCTTAGGGAAGATAACTTGGATGTTTTCTATATTTGGAGGGCTGAAGACATTATTCGAATTACGATGGAGTTCTTTTGTGCTCCACAATCATCACAAAACATAGGAAGGTTTTCATAGTGAAAGATGTAACCTAAACGTATTTTGACTCAGGTTTCCTTCCGAACATCCTTGAATGAAGGCAAAGTGGTAAAAACTCTGTTGCATATTGGAATTTTAGGCAACGCCAAATTAATTTGGCAGGCAAAATTAAACGATATCAATACCTTCATTCTCTCAGAATAACTTTTTATTTATTTATTTTTGTCTTTTTTACCTGTACATACAATAAAATTGCATTTTGTTTTTAGTTTCGTTTGTTTCTGTAACCTTTTCATGTTTTTTACTAACCGACCGGACGTCTCTGAACGGCAGTGTACATTTTCAAAAGTCAAAAATAAATAGGTTTCAAGTTAAGAGTGCTTAGGTACTTTATTTTCGTGCAATAAAAATGTTATAATATAATAAAGTTGTTAATCTTGGTTATTGGAGTGATAACCAACGTAATTTATCAAAAAAAATAATTTATTATTTAATGTTTAACAAGGCACCATAAATAAACAAATACATATTTCATACACACATTAAGACTGAGCAAATCATAATACACTGTACCACGATGTAATCCCACCGACCGATCACACATACATACAACCCAAGGTCGACTTAGTTTAGAGATAATTAGAGATAATTGCGCAAAACACGTTATATTTACCCAGCATCCATTCATCCGTTAACAGTGACAGTGCCTAGTACACAAAACACGGTATTTTCGACGAGGAAACATGCAAAACACGTTAGAATCTATCAAGACCGCTTTGGCGTCGTCTAGGAACCTCGAAGATTGCGAACTAGTTTCCGTAGAAGCTCCACGAGACGTAGAAGGAGTTATAGCGGTTATAAACAGGGTGATTTTTAAAGGAACTGATTTTGAAAATGAAATTCGTGCGGAGAATCTAATCCTGAAAACGGCGCCAAGGCACGAGATCTACAGGACGAGTTCGCCGATCCACGAGATGTACGAGAATGAAGTTTACGCTTACGAAACAGTGTTGCCAACTTTGAAAGAAACTTTCGAGCGATTTGGGTCGAAATTTATTAATATTCCGAAACATTACCTCTGCAATATCGAAGAAGGCGACGAATATCTGGTATTGAGGGACTTGAAAAGTGATGGTTTTAAACTGTGGAGTGCGGAAAAGACAATGGACGATGTGCATCTGTTCATAGTCCTTGAAAATCTAGCGAAATTCCATGCAGCTTCGATTAATCTTAAGAGAAATCAAAAGGAGACGTGGCACAAGTTAGTAGGTGGTCTAAATAATGTTTGCAAGAAGTTCTTTTGCGAAACCGACTTTTGTGATGCCGTTATTGACATGGCTAATACTATAGAACCAGTTTTGGACGGCCAAAACGATGCCTTAGAAAGATTTAGAGCATTCAAACACTTCCAATTGAAGCAATTCATATGTAGCATATGCGACGATGTTGATTCAGACTTCGTTATAGCCCACGGCGATTTATGGAGCAACAATATTTTGTTTAAATACGAGGTAAGCTGCATTAAATGTTCAACAATACTATTTAACTCCCTCCTACATTCTAGGACCAATCAGATCCGTCAAAACCAACCGATATAGCAATTTTGGATTACCAAACCATAAGATTGTCTTCAATTGCTATTGATTTATCTTTTTTCTTGTACGCTTCTTGTTCGAAGCAATCCCTATCTCGTATTGAAGATTATCTACAATATTATTACGAGAAACTAAGTCAGAATTTGAGCGCAATGGATCTCCAACCTGATATTGTTTTCCCCAAGTCATCACTTTTATGCCAATGGAAGAAATATAACAAGTTTGGTTTGATTATGAGTTTGGTGACATTGCATGGCATCAATAGTGATAGTGATGAGTTCCCCAATTTGGAGGAAGTGTTGGAATGTGGGAAAGGATTTTGGTTTGCTCTAAACTTCAAATCTAGAAATGAGGGAAGGTACCAGCAAAGGATAAGAGATGTAATCGTCCATTTTATTGAAAATGATTATATCAGGAAGCTAGAGCCATGTTTATGGAGCAAGAAGAGATGAAGATGGCACAGATGGTGGATTTTTAGCAGTTTCTAATTGAATAGTTTTTTTATATTAGACAATTTTCGATTATGGGGCAAGCCAAACTTTTGATACATCGTCTTTGGTAATCTTAACATTTTCACGTTCAAACATATTTAAGAACATAAAGGTCAAAATCAACACTTGTAAGCTTCTTTTTCGATTAAAAACCATCAGCAAAGTTCAAGCCATCTCCTAAGATCAATACATCAAAATCGCCTTTCCATTTACGAAAATAACAAAGGAGAAACACGCCCATCGGCGCAAAGCGATGGGGAAGAGCTAATTTCCATAAGTGGCTGGCAATCAAATTTAAAAATATCTCCGACTCCGCAGGGCCTTCTTCATTTAATAAGGAACAGAAGGAAGGAAAGAAAAAACTTCGCCGCGGAGAGGGCAAAAACGTCAAACTAAAGGTTTTAAGTGGCAACCCCCGGTCGTATTTTCAACTTTTTTCTCCCGTGAAAGCATTATGTATCCTAAAATATTTCATGGGAAAGAAAAAAATGAATGGAAAAATAAATAGCCTTATTACAGCGGATACGTTTCTGCCAATAAGAAATGAAATACGGCGTTTTTTGTTTGTTAGTTTAATACATTATGTTGGATCTATTTTTTCGCAGAAAGTATGAAGGAATTTTAAATAAATACGTCCATATACAGTATGGTACGGCTTTTCAAGCTTATAAATAAATCGCCTCACGACCTAAATGCAAAAGGCACGCCATCGGTACCAAATATTGTGCTTCAAGTACGTAGTGAAATTTAGTTTAGTACGAGAAAGGCAAAAAGGTTTCAGTGAGTTACAAGAGTGTATAAAGTGAAGCTGGTCACCATCGTCAGGAGAGCCGCGGACCAGAGCTACCGCTACCAACAGGAGGGCGAGAAGACGCTATCCATTTCCCGCCAGCAAGACGCGGTCGATTTCCCGCCAACGGACCGCAACCATTATCACATATTTTCGCTTGTTTATTTTTATATTCATATTTGTTTAAAACTTTGTGCTCTAAATTATATATTCTTTTAGTCATAAGTTTTAGTCGTTTAACAAAATTAACATTTCTTTTACACTATCTTCAGGGGCCTCGCATTCAGTAATAAATTCTTTCATTTCTTGCCGCATATGATTACTCATAATTATGTAAAAAGAGTTTAAATTAATATTAAAAATAAGCATTTCTAAAGCAAGTAGTCAAAAATCATTAGAATAATTTTTTCAATTCCACAAACGGAGATTCCTTAAACTAATTTGCACTTAAAAGAAAACAAAAGTAGAAGTAACACTCCACTGTTTTCCCTTAATTCTAAACACATTCCACTGAGAAACAATTTGATTCCACCCTTTAAACAAATAAATCACTTGACTCCTCAAAATTAATCGAATTAATCTCGGCCTCTTCCTAGCGAATGCGATGCTGTTATAGCGGAGCGTTCGCGAACCACATCAAACCGCGCATTCAATGTTTACTTGTTGGCGAGAATCGACGTCGATCGTGTTGAAGAGTGGAAGTGTAGCAAAATGCTTTTCTGGACGTGACCCATTAAAGTGGCATTTCGGCATGTAGGAAGATACACAGCAGAGAATTGAAAGAAATAAAAAGGATGGGTTGCAGATACAATAGAAGACCCCTCTCCCTTTTAAGTATTTCCAATTACGATGGCGCAGGAAATCGAATTGTTTTCTTAGGAACGCGTTTACTCGAAAGTCGTTGTTTTGCGAAATTTGTTCGTGAAAAGGATATAGGTACCTATTGCGGATGGATTTTCTTGTAGAAGGAAAGTAAATTAAAATGTTTAATCTTCTCATAAATAATATTTTAAGTTAACCCCTAACTTCTTTTTATTATTTTTATTTTTTAAAAATACTTAAAAAATAAAAGATGATTTTTTAACGTGGCCTGATAATGTGCTTTAGATGCGCGAAACCGATCGCAATATTTAACCGAATAAGGAATTTGCGAGAGAAGGGACCTACTTTATTATTTCCAACCTTGCAACATGAATTTGTCCGCAGGAAATCCGCTACGACCAACCTCAGCTGTTTCATGCAGATTCAGGTAAACAAGGGTAGTTGTAATCTACACCGTTACCCAAAAATGTTTTATTGAAGCAACTATTCGAAGTTGGTTTCTTTCTTTATCTGTTCGAGCCGATCGTTGCTTATCGCAATTTGGTGTTCCGCAAGGATCTAATCTGAGACCAATTTTATTTTTCTTTTCGCGGGTTTTAGAGCAATATTTCATATCAGATTAGGCCTTTATGAACGCGTATGTAGCAAATCTAGGAATGCCTATCAAATGTATTTCCGGAAATGTTAGAAAAATTCGTCTAAATACGTTTGTAACGGGATATTAGGGTATAATACATAAAATGCATTATGAAAAGGAAAAATAATTTTAAATGTTGACAGAAGCAGAAATAAGCAAAAATACTCACTGTGGTTATAACATAACCTCGAATATCATCGAAAACCCTTCTTTCTTGCACTTTGAAGTGACCTACTAGAGCAATTCTGTGGCTGAATTTAGAATCAGTTCAAAAAAGAGTCTACGAGGAGTGGCTCGTTTGAACGAGACAACCAAAGTTAAGCATCGTGCAAAAGTAAAATTTCTCACCTTGGAAGGACATCGTCCGAAATCAAAGAGAGTATGGACATGGTTAATAGAGACTGCACCATCCTATGCCACAGTTAAACGTTGATCAAGATTGTTTCGTTCGGGCAGATAATCTCTTAAAGATCCCAGAAATTAATATAAGATGATATGAAAGCCAACAGGAATTGGAAGATGCTGCATCAGCATTCGGGTATGACAAAAACTAGTGCAAGATGGGTCCCAAAATTCCTCAGCGCGGTTCAGAAGAAGTAGCGTGCGGAATGTAACCGAAAGCTTCTTCAGCTCTACAAGACCAACAACGCGGCAATTGATGATTAATTCTTGATTAACCAAATAGTGACTGGGGATGAAACAATGCTTCTAGACCGCGATCATTTGCACAAAAAAGGTGATGGCTGAAATTATTTAGGATAACAAGGGCGCCTTGTTAATGGACTTCAACGCAGACTTCCTACGGCAGATAAGATAAACCATCATCGAGAAACCTGTCTGCACAGCTGGAATGTCAAAGGTTACTGTGGACCAGTACGAATTCATGGACTCTGATCTTGCTCCAAGTAATTATTTCTTATCTTCCTAATTAAAATCGGAGCTAAGAGAGAGAAACGCCAATAAGAAGATCCATAAGGCAGATTGAAAGCATTTTAAAGACAAAAAGCTATCGTGGCGTTGAAGCGCCAGTTAAACAACCCAAGGAATTTTTTGAAACAGCAGGAATTTATATTGAAAAATAAAGATTTTTCTAAATTATTTATGGTACATTGTTACTTTTTACCTTAAAAATTTAACGAGCATTCCATAAAAGAGCAATAATAGGCAACATACTCTAATTTAAAAGAAAAACGCAACTTTGGACAATTGCAAACTTCTAAGGCGTAAGGTGTATGTTTTAATAAAGCTTTAAACTCTATCGAAAAATCGAACCTCATTACAATCTCTATTTAGATAAAATTTGCAGAACCCACTGAGACGATTCATCCTGCAAATGCCATTCCATGAGCTTTTATTTTGACCGACCTCACCATGTTAATCAGTTCTACCTCACACCTTGCAAGTTCCAGAATTAAAATACATTCAAAAAATTAACAATATTCACTTACCACCACTCAAAATTCCATAACACGTCGTGATATTTTGCAAGAAACACGCGATTAACTTTAAAATTAAGAGTATTCTCATATTGTCATATAAAGTTACAATGTTGCACCAAGTTCTTATTCGATTAACCTCACAGTTCTTGTTTAGTAATAATAATTGTTTCTCTTCACTTCACAAGCATCACGTACTATTGCAAACAATTAAATTAAATGCGGTATACTTAAGTATACATATGCTATCGTAACATTGTGCGGGTTTAGAAATTGATGGAGATAATTAGTGGAAAATGGTTTCATTTGTTTATCTATTTTGCCGAGTGATTGTATACGGTAAAGGGGAAAAGGTTAATTATGTTTTTAATGAAAGAGAAAAGAATTTCTATAGTTGGTTGATGATAAAACCTCCTTTTTTAGGTGTACTTCAATACGTAGGATTAAAAACTAATATTTTGAAAAAAATTACTTGAGTTAGTTAAATTTAAGTTAAGTCGCAAAATAAATTTAAAAAATATTCTTTCAGTTACTAGAAAGGATTCCTTGCAATTAACCGTCTTCAAATGATTCTAAATTATCTTCGTTCTCAATCTTTTTAAATCATTACAACGAAGCAATTTTTTCCCAAAAAAAAAAATCAATTTTTTTTATTTTTTTAATCCCCCTACATACAATATTCTCTCTTACATTAAAAACATCATTTCCCCAAAAATAGCCATACCGAACTAATTAGAATAAAAACAACACTGATTGTCCGAATTTCCCAAAGGACGAATTGAATACAAAATCACCAAAATGCAACTTATCCTCTCCAAAAAAGTAACCTAACGCCGGGAGATCCCCGAAAAAGACAAACAAGCGAGTTCGAACTCGGAAATGCAGCACGTGGCGCTCGGTAAAAGTACGCAAAACAGGAAACTATCGCGCTCCGTCGCCTACTACTGCTCTTCTTCGCCGATCGTGCCATCAAGTGCGAATGATACGTCGTACATCACGGTAGACCAGTCTCGCACTCACCCAGCGCCCTCGACGGCAGCTTGCGAACTACTGCGAGAGGTGAAAGCTCGCCACGGACGCAAAAGCTCGAGTTGCCGTTTTGAAGCGGTAAATGGTGAATGGAAGCGTTTTGGTGGTAGGATCGACTGTAGTTTGACAAACTGGGAAAACCGGTCTCGTTTGGTGACGGTGGAAAGGGGTAGAGGACGATAATGTACTCTATAAGCTCGTTTCTTTTTTGTTAAAGTTTAATAATTTATATCTGTCTGTGTGTTACGTATTGTACGGTTTTCGAGATTTCAATGCGATGAAAAGTAATAAATTCATGTAGCTGATGTCGTCTTCGATTATTCAGAATAGCTCCGCACCTTCCGGGTTATCCGAGTATGTTCAGAATAAGATTATCCAAGTCTTAAAGAGGAATGGAGTGCCGTTCTCGTCGAAATGATCCTAACAGCTGTGGCTGCTTCCTCTTCGATTTACCCAAATACTTCACGGAAATATGTCTTATATGTGCTCAATTGGATTTAACACTTGAGATTTCCTGCTCAATTATTTAAGACAGCTTCACACCTTCCGGGTTATCTGGCC
>LR737382.1:26147599-26248449 GCA_902655005.2 Marronus borbonicus
GATTTAACACTTGAGATCCTTCAACGGAATTTAACTCTTGAAGTGTCCTGTACGATTATTCAGGTCAGCTCCATACCTTCCGGGTTATCTGGATATGCTCAGAATTATCCAAGTCTTAAGGAGGAACGGAGTGCCGTTCTCTTGGAAGTGATTCTCAGAGCGGTTGTCGAAGAATTGTTGAACCCTTTTCGAGCTAACAAGATTGCTTTTGTTATTTCAACGCATTTCATTGCAGCTTACGTGCTACACGTTCAAATTTTATAAGTCCATCATAAATTAACTTCTTAATATACAAGCAATGCGCTTCTATACGCAATCTTCCCTGACGGAAAAAGGGGTGAATTCGCTGGTAAGCGTCAGGATAGAGAGAACGGGTGTCTTTTTGTCGATCCAAGCAGAATTCTCCGCGTGGTTGTGTAGGCTGCTTAGGGCCGATGTTTTCGATTGCGTTATGCCGTGATGTTACGTGTGCTGATAGCGCTCTTTAGGGATTTTGTTATTTTTGAAGATGAATAACGGGATGGCGGGAGTTGATCCTATTGTTTCTCGTTTCGCTTTTGTTTCCGCGAGAGAGAATAGGAGGAAAGCACGGCTGGTGTGTGCGTCTTTTTTATGTAATCGTACGTAAAAAATGATTACTTAAGCGCGTATCGACATCAGAATGTCAGGAGTGGAATGGCAAAGGGTACCTAGTTGTAGGATTTTTGTTATTATGTATATGGCAGGCATGTATAAATTCAAACTGATCGCAAACCTTTGTTGACAATTACGCGAAAAAAACATTTGCACAAGCCACGTTTAGGTTGCAACGGATGTTATCGAAGTTATTAAAATACGATCTTGCTACATTTCTACTATGGATCACGGTCGTGAAAGCCTACACTCAACTAGATGTAGTATTAGATTATCCGGAACTGGATGTTGTTAGGTATATGGTTTCCAAACAGTTGGCAATAACACCAGAGAAAAAGACAGATTTTGCGAGAAGCTATAGATAAAGATACGGTTCTGCAATAGTTGAAATTGAATGAAGTATTGTCAGCAAAAATTGCCAGACTGAAAATATGAGACTCTAGATTGTATCAGCCATTACTTAAAAACAGGTAATTCCAACAGATTATATTGCAAGAAATACACGAAGAACATCCAAGAGATCGGAAAGTGCGCAGTTGAAGCTCAATCAGCAGTATACTGGCCAGAGAGACAATTAACAAGTGTAGAATTTGTCAAAAATTTCAACACCAGAATAGAAAGGAATCGCTTGTATGAGAGCATAGAAGAAGGTAGCTGCTGACATATGTACGGGGTGGCCAAATAAGAAAGTTAGTCGGCTATACCTTAGAAACTAGTAATGACAGAGCTTTCGGGTAAAATATTTTGAAATAAATTTAATTTAGGAGTTTGTAAGATGACCAGCAGATGGCTTAGCAGTTACCACTAAATATAGAATTAAATTTTCGTAGCATTTTGACTAATTAAGATCAAATTATCGAAACTATGTGCATCTTATTTCCAGCCCAGCTCGCATTTTTTTTGCGTCAAACATATTTAGCCGTAGTTGAGTGTAGGCTTTTACGACCGTAATCCATAGTAGAAATGTCTTTCGGCTGTTGTCGCGTACTTGGTGTTAGACTTGACGTTTCGCTGATCATGCTGTCAGCTTCTTCAGAAAATTTCTAAAGACTGATCAAGTACGCGACAACGCCCGAAAGATATTGGCGTATCTTTTAGTGTGTGAAGTGGCGGTGAGACGTCGGCCGCCTTTTTAAACATAGTTACTCGTGTTAACCTTAATCCTTAAAAGAATTTCATTTAATCTATCAAATGTAAACTTATGAATTGTACTCTCACCACTAGAGTAACAAACGACACCATAATGTTAAAGCTTTTCTTCGGGTATTGCATCGACTCTGAATAACAGGAAGTGTTATCTCCCCGCACGGGCAGTGTTTCCAGGTTTGGTGAAATTTCACCAGTTCTAGTAATTTTAAGTCCAACTTAGTGATTTGGGCTTCTTCAAAATACCAAAAATCTGGTGATTTTTTAAATAATAAGAAAGTATTATTTCTTCGTAGCAGCAAGCGTTACCTTGTAATATCAAAAGATAAGTCAAATAAATAAATATCTGCTGCCATCTAGTATTTAGTTGAAGTTTACGAATGATCTTGGAGATTCGCAATAAATTATTCTATCTTCGGGTTTTTAAACCTGGCAACACTGGGCATAGGTCGCAGTGAAGAAAATGTTACTAACGTCTTGGCTTATGTAGAATTCAATCCCCATATAAGTACTACGGCAATTGTAAGAAATTTGGGCTTTTGGGGGAAATATTCTTAAATCAGCATTTATTTTTCAAAACTATACCTATACCTGGACTAGGCGAGCCATAAGTTCATAAGTACGATCCCATTGGACAGTTCAAACATTTTTTGTTAATTTACTTTTAAACAAATAAATTTAAGGACATACACTGAATAAATGTCCTTGTGACATGCGTGCAAAACGAATGGATATTAAAGGTAAGGGCAAAAATAATTGCTATCTTCTTTCTGTTGTAAAAAAAAAATATTTTCAAATTATACTGCCCAGAGTCAGTCTACGAAATCAATCCTAAATTATATCTTATATAAGGTAAAGATTGTAGAAAAAATAAGGCACGCGCGATGCTTTTAAAGACCAAAACGCGTATGTAGTTTTGAGATTTGAAGATATTTTTTACAAAAACGGAAGATAGGATTAATTTTTATAAACCTCCTCTCTGGAGAGCAATTAGGGCTTCGTTACGACATTAAAGCAATATGTTCAATATTTTTTAATCAGGAAATGAAGTAATCTTTCGATGATAATTACGAACGGATAGCTTAACCACATTTTTCTCGTTAATTTTAAGTTGAAATCGCAAAAGGCCTGAGATTCAATTTATTTATAAGGCATTATATAATTATCGATGAAATAAGGTTCGTTTTTTTTTTAATTTTTACTGATGTGGTTATATTTAGATGTTTAAATAAGATAGCGGCTTGTCAGCAAAATCGGGGAACAAATTTTTAAATCTTTTCGTTAATATCTCCGCTCAGAGAACAGATATCGAACGCGGTTTTCGCTGACATGCAAAATTTTTAATTATCTACTTTTCCGCGTGAAAAGAAGCACATTATTCCATTTAAACCTTCGACTTCGAGGCTTCGAAGTGTGCTACCCTCGCACATTCTGCGGCAAATCCTGCCCATTTCTGTAGACGTCGATATAGCAGTATAATTCGACGGTTGCAGTGATTAGAGTATCTTTAATTAGATACTATGTTAGCTTGAACTTCGTATATTTACGCGAACTTGAATTACAGCTGCTGCCTTCCACATACATAGGTGTACTGATGAGCTGATACAGCGAAACGCTTATACACATAGTGGTTGGTAATTAAATATATTCCGCCATTGATATTCCTAATACAGACTTAGCTGAAACCTTACTTGAAACCTCACCTGAAACATTACTTAAACTTGCCGGAAATTTCAAAGACTGAGAGTAACGATTGACCAAAATCGGAGCATATAAGACCAAAAAAAAAGCTTAATTTAATTAGGGTTAAAAGCTAATTTAGTCACGTGTTCTTTGTTTTGTTTGGAAACTTTTCCGGTTCATTGTTCAAATGGTAGGTCTATAAATTCAGCATTTGCGTTTCGTTTACTTTCAGCTATTTTACGTTTTCGCAGGTCATGATATATAAGCCTTGGAATTCTTTGTATTGTTTGCTAAAGAAGCTCAAGTATCCGATGTGAATGAAGTGACATTCTCTTTGAATTGATTCAAATAGCAGCTGTAGATTTTGAAATCTTCACCACCGCTGATACTTGTCCCATATTTGTTTAATTGGCTCTAGGCCTCAGCACAAGAGCAAATTTTTTACTTCTTTATCTAAAAAGAATTTAAGGTACACCATTTATCACAGCTACATATCATTTGTTAAGGTTAAAAAATTGCAGTTTATTATTATAATTTATATTAACAATATTGTTATTGTTGTATACATGTTTATTTTTAATTTTTTTTTATATTGGTGCTTGGGGTCTTGCGAAAAAACAATTATCTTTTTTTTGTAGTAAGCGGAAAACAAAACGGAAATAAATTGTTTTTTTTCCTAAGAACTCAAAACGCAACATTAAAAAAATTAAAAATTTGCATAACTGAAAAGGCATATTTTAAAAATGTTAGAAGTAGGCCAAAAATTGTTTCGTTGTTTACTGAGCGTCGTTGTTTCCACCAATTTGTTTGTGAAAAAAATCTTTCCGCATTTGCAGATGAATATGGAAGACAAATTATATAGAAAGCAACATTTTTAATGTATTAAACGTGAGGGTGCCATCGGCTAATTTTACTTCCGACGCTCGTTCCCAAAATTGCTCTATATTTCCGCGAGGTCGTGGAAACATTTTGCTCTAAATCCAAGCGTGCAGATGTATTCTGCAAAAATTTCCAGAATTAACAATTGTGATGTATGCAAATACAAGAATTCGGTAGATTTTTTTGATACATCGGTAAAATCTTCCAGAATCAGCCAAAATCGGTAGATCTAGCAGCCCTGGATGTGCTAAATACTGCTCGACTCCACATTTTTTTTATTCTCTCACTATTCCTGAAAACATTTTCCTGGTAACTTGGATACCGCTAAATTTCTTTTAAAAATTTGGGTTTTAATTTATTTAGGTCAAAACGTCAATGCTACACACAACCCATGACTGAAATCTCTATATGCATAATTTAGGATCGACGTGCGTTATAATGCCAAATTGCTTGTCAGATGTTGTAATTAAACGCAATATGCGTGTGTTGTGGCTAGCATGAAAGCGTATCCGTAGACAGAGACAACATGAACCGTGGCTATATGCCACGATAACAACAGAAAGTAGCGAGAGGTTTTCGATTTATTACAATTGCGATGTTGCGGCAAAATGTAGAATGCGCATAGGCATTTTATTAAAATTCAAATCAGCCGAAAATACCAATTAAAATAGATGTCAAAAGCATCGAAATTTGCGATGTTGTTCCGAACATAGATATCCGTATTTGTAATCGTTAATTTGTAATTGTTTCCGGTCTATTATAACCGTAATTGTGGGTGTCCTGCAGGGCGGTATTCTAATCCCACCATCACCCACACCTATGGTGTGTACAGTTTTGGACAAATTAATATTTATTAATGAATATTTTTTCGAGTAAAACAAATAAACATCAGCCGCTTGATATCAAATAGGCTACAGAGGTAAGAGTCGACGACAGGGTTCTTTCATGTTCAACACACCTTTTTTATGTGAAGCCCTCATCTTCTTCCCTATTGTTTCCTTTTTGGTCCACTGCCAATGATGAAGTTATATTCATCTTTAGCTAGGATCTCTTCATCGCCAAATTGTTTTCTAAATCATCTGAGATGGCTTCCCTCCATTTCTTTCCGGGTCTCACTTTCTACCTTTTCCCTTCTGGTTTCCTCCAACTTTTTTTCGCTGTGGTTCTCTCATTCTTTCCAAATGCCCTGCCCCTCGTCTTGCCTTAAACACATCACTGATCATTGGTTATACAATTTAATCATTGGTTACGTCAGTTTTCCAAAAAAAAAGAAAATTCTACGTAGCAAGAATAAAATACTTTATTTTGATATAACATTTTGATTTTGAATTGAAAAAAGGAAGACGCCTAACTTATCCATCCGCGAATCAGAGCGATTATTCTGGTCTTGGCGGCTATCATCTCCTCAGTGTCAGTCACGGAAATTGATCCTAAATCGGCGCAATGTGAAGCTTCTACGAGATGAAAATTTTATATTAAATCTAGTTAATTAATGAAACCTTATATCTGAATATAGTCTATTCTATAGCTACAGAGCCTACAACCAAAGACAACCATCCCAAATCCATAAGAATTCATGTAGAAGTTATTTAATTAGCCTAAAAGATACGTAGAATTTCATAGATTTAGAATAGGACAGAGATTCGTTCCTTGGCTCTTCTGAGCTATTGTATAGATTATGTGACTTCAAGTAGCAAAGTCAAATTAAAAAAAAAAATTGAAAGAAATATCTGAGAATTGCTGACCCCAGTTCTTCCCATTTGAAACGCCCTGTAGAATCTGAAATTTAAAATTAAAAACTAAAGATCTAACATACCTGGAACAATAATAACCGGTGCTTCTTCATTAATATCACTCTGTACACCAATTGAGATCCAGGGATCCAGAGTACCGTGAACAGATACTAATCTAGTTACCTCTGGATATACAGAGCCGTAGAAAAGATTGGTGCGATTAACTGCGACGTTAAGAATACCTTCATTTATACTAGAATGTTGAAAAAGTATATAATCGAGCAATTCAAATTTTAAAAAGTACCCAACCTAAATAACTGATCGCAGATCTCCACGAAGAACTTATTGCCCCACTCACCAAACGGTTGATCCCCAGATCCCGTTTGGAGCCAACCAAACTCGCTGCAGCATTGATATATCCATGCACGTTCTTAAAAGAATAATTTATCATGTGAATTGCGTCAATAATCGCTAAAAATCTCTCACCCATATCTCCTGTTATCTGAGTGCCACCGTAATATTCTATGAAAAATTTCAGATCGCTGATACACCATCCACCATTGAAGTATCTCATGTACCCGGCCATCTTGTCAAGGCTAGTAGTGCCGAAAGAATTGAATAAATCGCATTCCTCCTGAATGGTGGCGCTGCCGGCAGCGTATTGTATAGCCCACGCCCAAGGATTGGCGAAATTACTGAAGAAGTACGAAATTTCCGGCTCGGTGGTGTCTATGAGATCGCAAGTACTAAAACCATGTGAAAATAATAGAAATAATTTCTCGAAATTCGATGCAAGGGATTACTTGAACAATTCTGACATTCTCTGGACGCCTTCCTGCGTTAATAAGCTGGTCGTCACTTCGTCCATGGCTTCGGTAATGCTGTCGTGACATGCTGCGTCAACGCGTCTTATTTCTTGGCCGATATGTTGGAAATATTCTGAAAAATTGCGATAAATTTTAGATATTTGTAGAACTCTGAAGATTGGAAAGATTACGGTAAAAATCTGCAGCTGCTGTTAATGGTCCGCTTGAAGACCAAGCAGCGTCGATTAAATGAGGATACTTAATCCTGGCCCAGGTGGCCATGGTACCAGCGTAAGATCCACCTACGAGTACCACTTTACTATTACTGGCTCCTGGGAGAATAGCTTTTTGATATTCAATAAAATAAGCCAAATCCGCCAAGGACTGGTCGATACTCAGATATCTCATATTGTCAGAGCTATGATCTCTGCAATTTACAACAGAAATATGGATCGAAATTACTCTCCAGCGATAATTGTGATTACTCACGCTGTAGGATGTGTAGCTCCATAATACCTATGCTCAGTGTAGAATAAGAACCCGTTATGTTCAACAGCCATATCGAACATTAAGCCTGTCATTAGGTAACCTGGGCTGATCTCCCATTCGCCGCCAATCATGATGAAAATCGGGCTACCTTCTGTATAGAATTGATCATTGCTGTAATATCTCTGGGAGATTAAAGACAAGCGTTTAGAATTTAGAGTTTTCCAAGTTGAAGCAAATTTACCATGGTGAACGTTCTGGTATCCCTTGGATTGAAATGGTCGGCTCTTTGGGTCAAAGTCCTGAGTACCGGAGCTCTTGCTCTTGCGTTGGGTGCACCGACAGGTGGTAAGCCATGTTTCCGTTTGAGGAATTGGAAACCCTTTAAGGATGAGGTTTAGTGTAATGCCAAATTTAAATGGAAAAAAAACATTTACTTACAGAGCTGGCATCTAACACCAACAAGAGCAGTACCAGGAAGATTATCTTGTTCCTCATTTCGTGAGCAACTAAATTCACCAAATAGCAGGTATATGTTTGGTTACTTTAAAGTAAGTGCCAAGGGGAATGACAAATATCTTATCTTAACTATCATATCAGATCTTGGCTGATTTTTTTTAATTCGAACAGATTTAGGACAGTAGCAACAAAAACCTTATCAATATTTGGCAAATTAATGAAAGCACTTATGTTCTCATTGATAAGTGAAATGATCGATTTTGTAAATCCTCTCATTGGGCAGTTATCGGACAGATCTCACATTGAGATATTTCCAGGCATCTTAAAGACTAATTAAGGTCACTATTCTAAGATATAATCTCTCCATCTTCTAAGATCTTAATATAGCCTTGGTTGGCCTAACCACCATCTCCAAACAATCGATATTTTTTTGGAGAGAGCTGTGTCATCATCGAATATAAGGTACAGTGGGATAGAATAATTTCTAAAAAAAAAGAACCAAACCTTCATAATACCAATGGTCTATCATAATATTGACAAAAAGTGTAAAGTAATATTATCTACAAGTATCTTGCACCTTGAAGCAAGGCTAGATTGATATCTCAAGACCACAGAGCAAATTTTAATAAAAAATAAAACATATCCAAAATAATTTTATTTAACTTATCAGACATACTCGTTAATACTCGTTATCACTGTTGCCCTAAAAAAAAAGCCCCATTTTAAATACGATAGGTTGAATTGTTTATTTAAAATTGACCACATGTTATTATTTATTTCATGCCCAAACGCGATTATTAATAAGGCGGAAACCGGATAGCGCACAGTTGTCTTACACGATGGGTTCAGCAAACATAGTATGTGCATTTGCTGCAATCATTTTGGCTGTTGAAGTAAGTGAAATATATTTTTTTGAAATTGATCAAAATCATATTTCTTTGCATTTTTTTCAGAGCAAAATTATTTTACGTCATTTGGGTCCACCACCAGACGATTTTCCAAGCAGCAAAGCCAGTATGGCATGATATCACTCAAAGGCGGACCATTTTAACCCAACAGATACTAGAACGTGGTCTATGGTAATATATTAGTAACGATGAATTTTTCAAAGGAGGCCAAATCTTCATTTTTCTAAGCGGCGAATGGCCGATTTCAAAACGTAGTTTAAGAACTGGCCAAATATTCGATATGGCCGTCCAACACAACGGTTATATGTTGTACACTGAACCCAAATATTATGGTTACAGTTACCCAACAGACTAAGTTGAAGATTTTGTTGTGATTCCTCTTTGGAAAAAATATTTTAGAAATACGAGTACTGAAAATTTGACGTATTTGTCGTTAGACCGAGCTATAGCCGATGTCGCTGATTTTATTCAGTACCTCAAAGAAAACATCCAAGGACTGGCTAACAACAAGATATTCCTATCCTATTTGTATTTCATTTATAACCGCTCTTTGTTAATTAATATTGATTTTCCAACCTAGGTTGTCGTGATTGGTTGCATCGATGGCTACTTGGATCCGTTTCAAGTACCCTCACCTTATTGACGTTGGATACGCGTCCAGCGCTCCCGTTAGGGCAGTTGCTGATTTCTACGGTAGGTCCAAAGACATCAAAAACATTTTGAACGCCATTTATCGATCTTTTCAAGAATATTATGAAGTGGTCGGCTACAATATTGGTTTAGTCTCCCAACAATGTTTAGATATCTCGATTATTGTTTTTTTTTTTTTTTTATGGAATAGTACTTGTGGGCCAATTCAAAATAAAGAGCCATTCAGATCATTCCTTTTTAATATTGTTATCGCTGAAATTTGGGCGGCTTAGTTCAATTCGCTGGACCTATATTAATCCAATAGAACTGCACCCAATTGCTCGGATATCCTGGTGATTCCTTGGATAAATTGATTGCTTATGTAAGGGCTTCTTACATGAAGGATTGTATTGACAACTACGACGAGTTTATTCGAAAATATAGTGCTGTTGAAAATAGAAATTATACTAATAAGTACCATGCGTAGTTTCCATAATTTCTTGGATCAAATTAAAAGTTTTTCTTAGGGAGACAATGGCTTTATCACACCTGTACTGAATACGGCCATTACCAGACGACAACGTCCAATTATCAACCGTTTAGCGAACCTTTGGATTGGATTTCTTTGTGAATATGTGTACCGATTTCTTTGGAGAAGATAATTTTGAAAATTTGATGTTTAACTGAAGACCAAATCTTACTTTAGCTTTGGAAATGAGATCGAACGAACATCTTTTACGGTTCTTTAACACCTGAAATCACCAAAGTAGTTTCAGTTCATGGCACTGTTGATCCTTGGCACGCCGTAGGTATTCTAGAAGATTTAAATCCTCTAGCCCCAGCTATTTTGATTAACGGTAAATAAGACCAAAGGTGATGCTTCATTTCGCTGACCTAATTGATCTGTTTCATGGGTTTAGGAACTTCCCATTGTGCAGATTTAAGCTCCATAAAAGATACTAACCCACCTGAATTAGCTGCAGCTAAGAGAAGAGTACAGGAGCTGGTGGCCGAGTGGTTAGAATGAAGCCAAAAAATAGACGGATCAGAAATTATTAGAATTAGTAAAGAAATAAACCGTTTTGACTCCTATTTATCTTTTTTTTTCTCTCTGTGTTCACTTTTGCCTAAAAAACCTGTTTTTCTGTACATTTGGCGTTTAGTAACTGTGAAAATTGATGTACACGTGATGTTTGCGAGGAATGTAACTAACGAGAAAGCACTACTTTTTTATTTATTTATTTTCTTGAAACGAAAATCACCTGAGATATCACAAAGTTCATTTTAGAGGCAAAAACGAAAAGTTTTTAGTGATGAAAATTATTATGATCATTGGAATCATCAGCCAAGTTGGACACTCATTGTCCTGTTCAACAGTCATTGTTGCCCAATGTTCCTTTTAAAACTAAACGCGTTCCAGGTTCGGACCGTGTCGTGATTAAACGAAAACTCGACGTTTCACCCACGATCATATGTACCTGCTTCAGGAGAGGAAAGGGTGGTAGGCCACAGTTAGCACGATAACTCAACGTGACGAAACTAACTCTCCTGAAGAAGCGCCATACGATTGTGGGCGAAACGTGGAGTTTTCGATTAAAATTAAGGTAATAGCAAATAAAACAACGCTCCATATTTTTTTTTAACAACTGTCATTTTTTTATTAACCACAACATTGATATAATCAAAAAAAATATTACATATAAATACAAAGATTGACGTGGATATTGGCAAATGGGAAAACATTTATAGGGATTACTCGTGAAGAAAAAAAAAATAAATTCTATTATTCTTCTCGTTATATTGCCTATTTTATATATTAAATTTATACGTATTTATATATTTGTTTATGATCCTTATGTAGGTATAAATTGATAAGATGCATTTTATATACTTACATAGTAATGCTGGGTATATACGTAGGTAAAAAATTTTTTTTGATGGGAGGGGGGGATCATAATATATATTACAATTTCGTTTGTTTCTTCTATTATTCACGATAACTAAATATACTTTTAAGGGGAAAAAAAACATCTAAAAATCTATTTAATTACAGATATTTATAAAGTATAAATATATATTTGTCAGCAAAAAAATATACAATAAAATACAAGTATTTTCATTTTTTGTTTAAATAAAATATCGATTAATTAAACTGATTAAAGAAGAAAAACCTCAAAGAAAAAATGTAATACCATCGATATACTAGGTGTTTCAAATTTAAACGAAATTAATATAATAATAATAATAAATATAACAAAGAAAAACAACCTTTTTTCTCCTTTTGAAGAACGGTAATTTTTGAAGCTCCCTGTATATCGATATTAAATAAATTTGTTCAAAAAAAGGAAAAATTAACATGATTCAGCTGTGGATGTATTTATACGAGGAATGATAATAAATAATATTTCTCTTAAATTTCTTAAAAATTATTATACAGGTTGAGCGAAAATAATCATTACAAAATTTGAGAAATTATAGAAATTATTTTAACCATCCCCCGTAGTATTTTACATTTGGCTATTAATATAAAAACTTACTTCAATAGAAATAATTTCTTCTTCCAAAAAAAAAGAAATAAAAAAAAAATAACCAGATTACATTTTTTCTCCAATTAAGTTATATATCCAATTTCTATTGAAATATAGCCTGGAATTTAAATATATGTATATATGATTGGCTCTATATTCCGCCTAAATTTCTATCGGATATCAAAATATATATAATAGTACGATAAATTTAATTCTATCAATTTTTTTTTGATTATAGAAATAATTTCTACGTCATCTTTCTTTAAATACGATATATCTTGTTCCTAACTTAGAATATTGTGATAATATAAATACCTAAAATTCAAATTTACATTTTATACACAATTTTCATGGGGAAGAAAATGAAAGAAATCAAGAAAATTTATAAAGTTCTATCAGAAAGAAAATTAATTTGTTCGTTTCATATAGCCCTACATTTATCCTATTATGTAAATTGCTAATAAAGATTATCTATTTAACCTAAAAGGATTGAAGAAAATGTAATAGAAGAGAAAAAAAATGTTTTTTTTTTATACAATTATATCTTTAGATAAAGTAAAAGAATTAAATTCAGTCAGTCTTGTATGATCATTACGTTCAATCAAACGGTTAGCCTTCAGCGTCTGGCCAAAAAACGAAAAAAAAATGAAAATGTCGCGTTGTGTTTGGTGTTTTCGTTCTCATTCGATCGTGTCCATAGTACGTTAGACATATTGCGGTTCGATAACTTCAGTGTCCTTTCTGCAGAAGGTCATCGATAATGTTCTGCAGATGTTAAGCGCTACTCATGCATACGAAGAGTCTTTCGTTAGGTTGCTTGAGGTGCTTGAACGGCTTGTGTTGGACAATCTGTAAAATGAAGGGAAAGATTCAAGCTTTGAAATGAAGAAGCGATTTAGCAAACATCTGCAGCGACGCCCAACTACGAGGGATATCTTTTAGTTTTGCATACAACCGCGTTGAGGGCGCCACCAACGAAACGTCTCTTTAAGTTCAATATTTATTAGAAAACCAGAACCAGAAAAAAAAATTGGGAATGTTGGACATTCTTTGAACATTGAGCATTAGTTCAATGGGACATTTTGTAATAAATCCACAATAATGCAGGCTTCCACAGGTAGAGTTAGTTATATTAAAGGATTGAAGTTGACTCTGTGTGAGTTCATCTTAATGGAAAAAATTCGAAAGAGAGTCCTTTTTTTTCACACAAGTTCTCCCAAGAACTTTGTGAAAGTTTCAACAATAAAAGAAAATGATAGATACCTTCTTTGGCTTTCAAATTGCATCGAATTAGACTTGCTTGTCATCTTATGATTGGCCAGGAAGGTGTTGACGGAATCGTCCGAGCTATAGCTATCATGCTCACTAAAATCCAAAACATCAAATTACCAAAACCATAAAGAAAGAAGCCCGGAAAAATTTCTCACCTATCAGAGTTTTCCGTGCTATCTTCAAGATCGTTCTGGATAACCGCTTGTAAGTCCTCAATCCTCTTCAACGCCAGCCGCAAATCGGCTCTTACCGTTGAGGATTCCGCCTCCAAGGCTTCGTACCTCTTCTCCAATTCTTTCCGCTTCAACAGGGATTCGCTTTCTTTCGTTAGAGCGCTGTTGTGTTCGTCTCGGAGTTCCCTAAAAGAAAAAGATCGATTGGTCGGGAAAATTACGATGAGGACCGGTGACTGGCGTACCTCAAACTCCTCTGCAGCTTTCTGATTTGATCTTGGGCGGTTTGCTCCTTTGTTCGCGAGTTGACTAGATCGTTTTGGAGTTTCTCCATCGTCTCCTTTAATCGGGATATTTGGACTTCTAATCTTGTTCGTGTCGTTTGTTCTAGGTCTAGTTTTGATTCTAATTCTTTGACTTTTAACTCGGTTCTGTTAGTAATAAAAAGGAATTATTCGGAAACATTTGCAACAAAGAAATTACCTTTTGACTAAAATATTAGACGAAGCATCTCCAGCATTCTCCAAAGAATCCAATTTGCTAGCTAATTCAGCTAATTGTTCCTTGAGGCTGTTTCTCTCCGCTTCCAATTCACCAACCAAAGAAACTTGCTCTTGCAAAGCTAATTGGTCCAGGGACATCTGCTGGATGGTCGTCTTATATTTCTTGAGGACTTCGGCCAATTCTTCTTCGTTTTCTTCGACTTGCAGCTGCAAATCGGCTTTCTCACGATTGACTATATTGGCTTTTTCTTCCAATTCGTTCTTCTGCCGGACGGTTTCCTCCAATTGGGCTTGCGTCTCTGACAGATCACCTTCTAATATCTGCTTCGTTTTTACCGCGGCTGAACGGGCACATTCTAAGTCTTCGATTTGATTCTTCAATTGTCGAATTAAGGTTTTGCCTGGAAGAAGTCAATTGAATTTGAATTGATCGAGATGTCTTAGATAAATAATTCTTACTTGGATTTTCGGCCTTTTGCCTTTCCAATTGGGCTTGGGTATCTCTCAAAAGTGCCTTGGTCCTCTTCAAATCCCTCTTCAACCTTTGAAGGACGGCTTCATCGCAAGCCTTTTCACTCCTATCATTATCCAAGGCAGCTGTTAATCTTCTTTCAAGCTCGTGCTTTTCCCGAAGCAGAATGGTCCGTTCTTCGTGTTCATTCTCCAGTTGGGCCTCCAAGGCTGTAAAAGAAATGAGGATAGTCGCCAAGCTTTCGAGCAAATTTAATATAACAGACCTTTAACTTTCTTTTGGGCATTACACCTAACTTCCTCTAATTCTTCATCGTGTTGTTGCGTTTCTTTTTTGGCCGTCTTCCTCTGTTGTTCCAGGCTCATCTCCAGTTTCAATTTCGCTTGTTCTAATAATTGGACTTGTCCGGCTAATTCGTCCAGTTCTTCTTCTTGTTCGTGTAATCTTCTCTCGCAATCGATCTTTTGCTTTCTGAGCACGGTGACCTCTTCTTCCGTTTTACCACCGTACGTTAGCTCGTCTAATTCTTTCTGGAGCAGCGTCAATTTCTCCTCCTTCAATTCAAGTTCCAAGCGAAGGTCCTGTGAAAATAAAGTTTGAATTTGCAAAGAAAAGAAAGACAATAGGGATTTTCTTACAGCAACATTGCTTTCTAGGGTAAATTTCTCGGCTATGGTGACCTCCTTTTCCCTACTGAACCTTTCCTTGGTCTGTTTCTCTTTCTTGAGTTCGTCTTGGAGCAATTTGAGTTCAGAGTCGAATTTTCGTTGTTTCTTCTCTAGGAGGTTGTTACGTCCGCTTTGCTCTTCCAATAGAAGCTTAAGGTCGTTCATTTCGCCGTTTAACTTCTGAACTTTGCGTTTCCATTGTCCTACGACTTGGCGTTGCTCTTCAACTTCTTCGTACGCATCTGTAAGCTGAACCAAAAAGATATTGTAATATTAATATTGATATCTCTAACTTGCAGAAAATTGATGCTTGATTTGCTAATAATCCAAGGAAGATCATTAGCTGGACTATGATGGCATCATATGTGATGGTATCATAAGAAGAAGTCATTTTACTTTTAAATATCTCTCCAACACGCTCACCTTCTTCTCCAATTGCTTCTTCAACCCGACCAATTGCTCGAGGTCATCTTCGTGCTGCTGCTGAAGCCTACGCTTGGTGAACTCCAAATCCCTCATGGCCCTCTCGTAGCGTTGCTTATACACGGCTTCACCATCCGGGTCTTCATCATCTTCCGAGATCCCGTTCAATTCCGACCTGGCGTACAGCAGCTCCATCTCCAAGCGTTCCGAAGCATTGTGCAGATCTTTGTTCTTCTGCTGGACTTCGGTAAGTTCTCTTTCGAGACGTATTCGGTCCGCGGTTTCAGCGTCGAGACGCTCTGCCGCTAACGTCGAGGTAGAATGTTCTTCGGCGAGATCTGCAGTCATCTCGCTCAGCTAATTTTAAAGCGGAAAAAAAGAGGAGGATGAAACAGTTGTAAAATGGTGAGAATTGGACAGCACGTGCCCGTTAAATAATGTGTATGTGGATATAAATACGAGATTTCGAGTGGAACGCCGCGAAGAGAAGTGAAGGAATGTGAATTTTCGTTAAATGGATGGAAAAATAAGTTATTTTATTGGAAAATATAGTGATTTACCAGAAAATATTTAAAAAATGTTAGTATTTCATTTATAAAGCAAGATGTAGAGTTTTGGGTCAAAAATAGAAGTAGAACATAGGAAATATGTGTATCAAAACAGCTTTTGTGGCCATAGCAATTCATCATGGCTTAATTCCTTTGATAACAAGAAGCTTATTTAACAAAGCGCTCCAATTCAAAAATTTAAAATTCCAATTTGGCCCAGGACAATGTTATTTACTAAAAATTATTTTCAATACATCATTGTGGAAGCAGCTCAACAAACTCTAAAACCGCTGCATCTAACACCTAGAAAACACTCATATTAAATATTAAGAGTAATCGTAAATAAAATTCAGAACAAAATACATTGAATCCTGATTATAACGAGTATTTTTGACGCCAAAGCACTTCGTCGTTTAATTCTTTTAATAACAATTCGCCTCCTTACCAGAAACCTCAGTTATGCAAACATTAAAGATGCATTATCCTTGAATTAATTGGAATTGTTTTGACAATGTGCTAGCGTTTTTTTTTTGTAAAAGCAGGTAAAAACAACGTCTAAAGACCTTGAAGGACTTCATGCTGAAAATTTAATCATGGAACTAAGTATTCACAAACTGAAGGAGTTGAAAATGTTTTTACCAAAATCTCAAGGCAAAAACAACTGACAGGCAAACTATTCCCAGAAAAACACGTCCATACTGATCGTGATAAGCACCTTCTGGCATTATTTGATCATAACCATTTTGAATATGTTACTTCTTATCTGAGACTTAAAATAATCGAGGCTAGGAATTATTCTAAAAAGAAGCTCCCCATCGCATAACTTCATCAGAAAATTATATTTTATCAACCCAAAAATTTCAGTTGATTACAAACAATATCTTCACACCCAGCTCCTCTAAAATAAACCCATGACCTCAAATACGGACGTCAACAGCTAATTTATAGGCTTCGGTCTAGATATTTAGAAGTATTGCCAATGTAAAAGGTTTCAATTACCGTCTAAATTCAATACGGATATATTAACAGCATCAAGCGTCAAACGTATTGGAAATAAACAAGTGTACGTCACGTGAAAAGCCACATGTTATTACATGTACTGGGGGATCCCATTTATAAAATACTAAAATTTGGGAGTAAAATATTGATATATAACATTGAAAATTAGTTTATATAATAATTATTAAAAATATATATTTTTTTTTTTTTTAACTAAAGGGAATATTGTTTAAAATTTAAATTTCCCGCGAATTTTAAGTTGCTAGTAAGGTTCCGCCATTTTACGATTTAACTTCGCAAACTTTTTCAAAAATAATAGATAGTTTTATTTTGCTCATAATTCAGCAGTTGACGTATTGAAAGAAGTGAGGTTGTGATAACTATGACGCAACTTGATTTTCACTATGACGTAACAGTGGTGATTGTCAGGATATTCGACGTCACAGACGAGTCATATGACAGTTGCCCCTTTTATTATAATTTATTTGATTATATTTATTTGTCTCGACAAATTGCATCTATTTAGTGGCTCTTCATCTTCATTTTTCGTTGTCTTAATTTTTTTTTGAAAAATTTGGGTGAAAAATAAACTCTGTGGTCTAACTTACATGACCCCTAACACAACATTAAAATTAACTCCACGTTTCGTTTTTTTTTTTTATTTAAAATATTTACCTAAATATCAGGTACGTTCAAAGTCACCCTAAGTACCAAAATAAGTCCATTTCCTCCAGAAACCTATAAAATCTTGATTGGGAAATCAAAACAAAATCGTAAAAAAACATCTTTTCAAAAACAGAATTCTTGCCAAACGTAACAATGTCTGTTGGTGATGTCTTCTTAAAGGGGGTTAATGTAAATTCCACACTATTGTAACAGATATACAAAAAAAAAATAGTGTTATTTACAAAAGAAGGGGTGAAAAATAGAAAAAAAATTGTGGTGGAAACAATCAAAAAGTGCGTTAAAAGAAAAAAAAGTTAGTAATCAAAAAGTGTTTACAAAAAAAATATAAATATAAACAATTTCCTCGCACATTTTTTGCCAATTCTTTTTATTCGCCGTTCGTAACTGAAATTAATAGTAGAACAAACATAAAAATTTCGATTTTTTTAAATTCATTTATTCCAATTTTACACCAAGTTATAATTCACTTATAAGATTTACCAAAAACAGAAAGACGATTAATATTCAAGACAATGACAGAATGACAGAAAGACAATTGACAATTGACAGAAACTGGGATTATCGACAAAACAGAAATTTCGTAACCTCAAAATAAAGGAAAAAAAAAAACAAAGGAAACTCATTCCACTAGAAACTAGATAACTTAGTAAACAAAAAAAATCCACATAAAATCGACATTTAATTTGCTGGTAACATACAGGCTGATGTCGAAGGAGTTGGTATATTATCGCTATGTGTCAATACCTCGTCTACTTCCGCTTCCGTAAGGTCTTCGGATAGATCTTTGCCAACAGAAGATCTACTGCAACTGTTTGCTCTGCTGAACAATTGAAAGCCTTTGATCAATATATTAGTGGCGCTCTTCGATCTCCCCATCAAGGCCCTTTCTTTGACACTCATATTGTTGTTGTCGTCCCTTCTATGACCTACTGATTTCCATTCATCCATAACATGGTCGGTTCTCTTCAAGAAATCTTGAATCTTATCAGTTAAACAACTGCTAGCTGTATCTTTCTCGGCGTGGGCTGGAATTGGCGTTACATTTTGCTTTAATTTCCCTTTCGAACCCAAGACGAAGGTGAGATTCGCATCAAATACTACAGGAGCTTCCTCTTTACCAACCAAATCATCTAGATCAACCGTTGCACTTGTTTGAGGGAAGATCCTCCTAGGAGCTGGGGTTGTGGACTTATTAGATCTCCAACTAATTGAATCTACAGGACTTGGGGAGCGATTCACGCTATGCATCGGCGTTATAGACCTAGAAACAACAGTAAGATTTCTCAAGGGTCTACTCTGGAACCTCGACGAAGCGCTGTCGCTGGAGAACGGGGCAGATTCATCGTAATTTCTTCGCTGAGGTGTTATTCTTGGAGGTAGCGGCGGTAATTTAGAAGATGTGCTCCTTTCGGGCGTCAACAAGCTTCTATCGCTAGCCAGAGATGTCCTGGAATCGTAGGACGAGGTATAACTTTGACCTTGAGGATACGAAGAAGTTGTAGTTCTTGGATATGAGAACGATGTGCTATTCTTCGAAGTTAAGCTGTCTAAGTAGTTTGATGATAAGCTTGAGTTGTACGACGATCCACCGGGGGTGCTATAGTTTAATTCCGGATGGCTGTCGAGGTAAGCTGAGGTTAGCATTGGAATCTTCTTGGCGGTGTAAGTTGAGGATGTTGCAGGAGGTGTATAGCTTGAAATACTTGTAGTGACACCACTGGAAGTACTTGGTTTGTAATCCAAATCGTCATCAGCATCGTCAGCAGGAACTTCTTCGTCGGAATCATCTTGAACGTACTTAGATTTGAAGATCTTCTTATACGAAGACGGATTTAGCGGCATTTTCTTCTCGTTTTTCGATTTACAGCAAAACAAATTATTTCTCAGCGGTTATAAAAAAAAATGAAAAAAAAACTTCGTATTCAGCGAACACTATGCATGGCCTAACTGCTTAAAAAATCGACGCACAACTGACGCCAGTTGTAGTGCAAAATACTAAAATTAAGCGTGGCAAGTCCAGTTTCGAAGACGGAGACTACCAAACAATCCTAGCTCGCTCCTCGTCGTTCGAGATTTATTTTTAACGTTGCAACGTACAGGCACCGTTCAGTACGCGAGTTTTGAATACGAACGAGATTTTTTCCTTTGCAAGATAAATTTGATATTACAGTAAAAACGCGACCCTTCTCCATGCTAGCATATTGACGATCTGAAACACGTAGAAAGAAGAGCAGCAGGTACGGCGATATTTTCGGGAAGTTATAAATTTTAAATGGGAAGATCTGAGAACTGAAAATATTACATTTATAGGCGGCGGAGATTGCCGCGGGCGAAAGATATATTGGGAAGCTAAAAATAGTCGCTGTGGAAGATTATACGAGGGGCGTTCGAGAAAATTAAATGCGAAGGTGCTTCGGCGACTCGGTACTAATTAATGTTAAGACAAAAGATTGCCGCAAATTTTTTTTTTCTTATTTCATTACGACAATTTTTTGAAATTAAACGATATACAGTGCATTTCAGATAACACTGGCCAATAAATAACAACCAGTCCGAATTACTTGCCTCTTTGTTGTGAACCGCTTGAATAACACTTGATTGATACAACACGGGAGATTTGCAGCCGCAAAATTCTTATCTTATCTCTGTTAAAAATCCTGAAATTTCCGCTAAAGTTGCTAGAACAGTCCTCTTTATACCCTACACCGAAATTTCAGAGTAAAAAAGAGACAAAATTGAGCCACAGGATTTCGTTTCGCCAGTTAATACTTAAATTTACATTTAGACTTAACTTGGAAGGAGTATATGTTAATAGTGGTCCACTCCCAAGAAACCACATATAAAAAAAAATAAAAGAACTTTATGAAAAAGCTCTTTGATGTACGCTCGCCCCTGTAAAATCTTCTAATTCACTCTCATATATTTTCTGCTTAGTTCTAAAGATTTCCACCCCCCGGTGAAGATCTTCTAAGTTGTCAAACAACACCTTAACACTTTCAAGACCAGCATCGTTAAAATGTTCTTATTCTATCCTTACATCCTCCTTGAAAACAACAAAATTCCCCAGTTCTTGAACTAAAAGTAAGCAAGTAGGCCTGCCTCTTCTTAAAGAGTAATTATGATCTTCATGCTGAGGAAATACTTTTAATTTTTTTTTTTTGAAGAAACGGATCTGATTCCCGCATTCGCAACATTTTTATCGTGCCTATTCCTGCGATTGGAACTGGGAATAGTAGTAGGTATTGGAATAAATGTTGTGTTCCTGCTTTATGCTTCCGCGAGACCATCTGTGCTAGTGGAGAAAGTAACAGTAAGATGAACATTTGTCACGCTTTTCTTTCTTTATGACTATTTCTAAAGTAATTAAAGTTACGATCATAAACAGAAAATGTACAAGGTGATATCAAAGTTGCACCGCTTCTTTCGAAGTTTTCTAGCTCCATTTCTCCTCAACAAAATTCCCCAGTTCTTGGTTTAAAAATTTCGTCTTACCATGCTTCATAGAAAAAAATCACAAATTATCATCCATCACACGGAACACCGACGACCTTGGGAAACCCCCAATCCAACCTAGGATGTAACCTAACACTAAACGCCAGGCACATTATTTGAAAAACATGTCGAACAAGTCGAAAGCACATCATAGTCGCGTTGTCCATAACTCGGATTGCGAGGCGCTTGAAAATAGAACGGGGGGATAGGAAAGTGTCTCTGGCCGATGGAACATAGCCAAAAGATTTTATTTTGAAACGTTTAGGAGGAAATCGAACAAGTGATACAACGTTGTAACCGAAATGTGAAATCTGGAAGCGATCTATTTTAGAACGTGGTGCAGACGGAAAAGAGACCTTGTGAAAGGTGTCTGATATTCTGGATTTGGGAGGCATCGGAATTTTCTTGTTCCAGAAAGGGAAACAACAGCAAATGTAACTGTCATCAAGGTTACATAGCTATTTGTACAAGGATTGTTGAATAGAAACCAGCCAACGCGAGGTCTATAGGGCTGCAACAATTATTTATTTTTAAGAACAAAAAAGAAAACAAAATATCTTGCCATCCAAAAAAAAAAAAAAATTATACGCTCCAAACAAAATTCCAACAGTCCTTCAGTATTTTCAACTAAAAAATTATTTACATTTCCCAAATTCCATCCCAATGAATATGCTTAGTTGATCCAACACACCTACGCTATATTTCCACCTTCCAAATTTAAAATTACAATCGTACGTTCGCCGTAGTTTATTCCCCAATTCATATTAGTTAATGGAACGTCTCAGAAATATCTCTCTATGTATTACCGCCAACTAGATCAACTCGAACGTACGAAATGGACAGAAGAAAAATGAGTATTTTAAACATTGCGCCATTGAGAAAGATACATCGTTTAAATTTATCAGCTCCATCAAGAGATACTAACATAAAAAAAAAAAGATAAGATTTAAATTGTTTCTCCCCTGTATATTTATGTTTGTTGTGCTACGCCACTTGTTTTTCTCCACAATTTAAGAGACGCTAGTCCCCAAAGACCGAGACGTGGAATTTCACTTTTCCTGTCAAAATAAAGACGTTCAGCTCGAGTATGTGACGTCGTCTGAGAATTCCAAGTACGACACGATTTTATTTTGTTTTGTTTTTTCACGGGGAAAAAAGTAAAAGTCGGATAACTTCGTGTGGTAGCCTAGCTACGTGCACGCAATATTTTAGACGTAGGCGGGGTATGGTTAGTCATTTGTTTGTCGGATTTCGCGGCCTATTATGATTTTTACAGTTTTTTGTACACCTGTACATTTAGTTACGTTTTTGTGCGGCTGTTGCCTTTGAGGTTGAGGCGCAATTAAATTCTGCGCAAAGGTACTTAAATGTGCTTTTTTAATTACAAGCAAAAGGCAAACGACAATTCTAACAAAACAACCAAATAAGAAAAGTTGGCATCCGGTCTTAGCACTATTTGGTTACGCCGACAGCGGTAAACTAAACATACTGATGTTGAAGTTCCAAAAATGACCGAACAACAACCGATATTGCAACAGAACATAACGTTGTTGTTCAGTGAATAGTCGTAAAGACCATTCAAAACATCTCTAACGATGTGGGATTATCTCATGGATTTTGTAGGATACTCAAATGGATCTCTAATTACCTTTCTTGTGTCAATCAAAGGAATTAAGTGTTCTTAAATGTTAAAATTGGTTGCGGGATAATCCAAAATCCCTCGTAAAGAAACTCAAAATAATAATAAATCCTCTTACCTTCGCTTCTAATTTATCGTTCTGATGCTTCAAGCTGATCCTCTCCGACTCCAACTTCTCCAATTTCGCCTTCAACGCCTCCAGTTCTTCCTGCGAATCGTACACAGAACATAAGCTGGATATTCGCCACCAAACACAAAGAAACAACACCAAAACTAACTATGCAACTAACAAGTTAATTGATCTAAACGTAATAACAACTGCTACCCGTTAATAAGAACCAATCTTGAATAGCGCAGAGGCCAATTTAGACCTACAATAGTCTTGATACGTGTTCGAAATGAATGAAGAATCTTTTTTAAGCTGGTAATGTGGGACAATTTACTACGTCCTTGCTGCGAGCGGCTTTTTGCTATTTCACACGATATGAAATATGCAATAAACATTTTTATTGTTATGTAATTTGCACGTAAGGACTAAGTGGAATGGGTCTAATTGGATTAATGCCTAGGTATAAGCAGAAATTTCTTTCATCTCGGTTAAAAGGTCTATTTTAATAAGCGTTACAGTAATTCTTATATGATAATTATTGTTAAGTGTTCTGTTTGCTTTGTTTAAAGAACGTGGATTAATTGCTGCAAATTAATTGTAAAAACCTTACTCGGGACTGTAATTAAATCATGCTGCAGGTGTAGGTTTAATACGTTTATTAAATTTGCAAAACGTTTCAAGAAAGATTTTCTTTATTCAAATACCTCAAGAAGTTGTAGAACTCATACTCAAATTCAGCAACCACAAGAAAACGAGAAGATCAGAAAATGTCTCTGATTGAAACATCTTCAAAATCGTCTATTTTAAAAGAAAGACTTACCGTCTTCAGCTTAAGTTCTTCTTCAGTTCTATGAACGTTCAACAATGGCGTCACCCTCACCAACAACCTCCACCATGGCCAATCCCTAACGAGCAAGAATTTTCTGACATTCCTTTGGATGCATCTGACTGCTAAATCCTGTAACTTCCTCTGCGATAGTTTCTTCCTTGCCAAATAACCCCTGCAGTGAGCCTGAAGGTTGACGACCATCCCGGCCAATTTTTCATCCCTTTGCGATTCTAGCTGCGTCAAAACACCACTCCTGAAGAATATCTGTAACAAAAGAATTAAATGTTAACATCTCACGGTGACAGAAATAAATTTGAAAGATGGTCAAACCTTCTCATCGCTTCTTGCATCAGAGTTTTTGCTTGAGAATGATTCTGGACTTGAAAATGTTGTTCGCGATCTAGTGACCGACGGAACATCCTCGTACTCGAGTTCTAATTCGTTGGAGATATTCCCAGAATCGTCGCTGTTGTCATCCGAAAGGTAATCTTTGTGTTTCTCGGCGCAGTCCACGTCGTCCATATTCAGTTTCGGAATGGTTCTCAACACCTCTTCATCATCCCTGACATCAGCTTCGGCTATTTTGCTCAGAGCTAAAGCGGCCTCAACGATCAATACGCAATTGGCTTTCAAATAAGGATTGTTATTCAAATTCTCGCAGCTTGAAAAGCTTGTATTGACGGAGAACTCCTTGGCGGTCTTCAAACTTTGCTCAATCCTCTCTATGGCTTGGAATTCTTTGATCCTTTGATTCTTGCTGTAAGTGTCTGTTCTTTTTAACGCATTCTTACGCAGCGTAGACATTCCATTGTTATTGTGCTTCTTTTTAGGGCAATCTAATTCGCAAAATTTTGCTTCCGTACTTGATTCTTTTAAACCGAAAATGTCAAGTTTCTTGGCCACTTCGTGTTTTATATCGGATGACTTATTCTTAGATTCTTTAGCTTTCTGATGCTTTTTCGGGTCGGTTTCTTTTGTATATTCCTCCTTTTTGAATTTTTCCAGGAATTGCTTAACAATATCCCTCTCTTCATCAGTAACTGTTTCCGGTTTTACCTTAATTATGTTAGTGGAAATGGTGTTTTTGTTATAAGTCAAATTCCTGGCCAATTTCCTCTTTGTTTCTGGTATTTCCGAGTAATTTTTCAGCTTTGGAGAATCCTTGTTTTCAATTGGGCTCCTCCTAAGGTTCTCGTTTTCAACTCTTATGCTGTTGGTACTGTTCTGGCTGTCCATGACATGCTTCTCGATATCTTGGGTAATCTCAACTTTATTGATAGCGACAAAATCCTTTTGAGCATCAATTTTAGTCTCTGAAAGCATTTTTTTACCTTTTTTAATACCCCTATTCCCACTTTCTTCGCTGTTTTTGAGAGTCTGGCTAGAAAATCGGGCAGGTTCACCGCTATTGTTTCTAATCAGATTCTTTTTACCATCGATTTCAGACGGATTACTTTTGACATCTTCTTTGACATTTCTAGACAATCTCGTTAAGTTCTGGCAGCTGACGGTGCGTTCTAAATCTGTCGAAATCAATCTTTTCTGATTCGAACCAAATTTCTTCTCATTCTGATTGATTCTGGCGGTCAAATTTTGAACGCTCTGACATTTCTCCTCGTATTTGATCGTAGTACATCGCATAGTCGAATCTAGGAATTGATTTAGATTGCCAGGAGTACTAGGGAAGGTCTTGTTCAGATTAGTTTTGACTGGAATTTTGCTCGCTAGAGGTTTCTTGCTCAAACCTGAGATGTCGTAACAGCTGACAGCTCGGGGTATCAAGGAAGGTTTGATTTCGCCACTTTTGAGGTTGTCAGTTGATGATTTGGGCTCCATTTTCGGAGATGAGGAATAAATTTCTCTGTTTGAATTTGAATCTTTTTTGACATCCTTAGACTTGGATATTTGCGTCTTTTCGGGTTTGGTAGCCTTCAGAATTGATTTCCTCTCGTTGCTTAAGGATTTTTGCAATGGAGGCTTCTGATTATCATTTCTAGATGAAGATCTTGAATTACCTTTTTCTTTCCCATCCGATTTCTTCCGTGTCAACACTTTATTTGCAGTTTTCGTATATTGTTTGTTGGCAACTTTCTTGGCACAATTAGATTTTTTCTCTTCATCACCTGAAAGACTATTTAACCTCTTAACGACGTCTTTGACCGTAATCGGTTGAACATCTTTAGCATCAATTTTACCTTCCACGACCTTACATTGCTTCTCATCTTCGATTCTTTGCTTTAAGTCCTTCTTTTTGGTCTCTGTCACTTTCCAAAAATCAATTTCGCTTAGAAATTTTTGAGTTTCAACCAGATTCTTGCAGTTTATCTCAGAGTACGTGGTTTCCAAATCCCGATCAAGCCGGCACAAGCTTTTAGTTGTGATCTGCGTCAGATTTAAGCTATTGAATGACATTTGAGTTGAAGTGGAGTCAGATAAGGCTTTCTTGAGTATGCACTTAGATTCTATGATGCTACACGTCTTGGATTTTTGCAGCTTCGGCTTGGGATTTGGAGGCTTTGATGTTGGTGTGTATTCGTTCAAGATCTTATCGAAATTGTCGATGGCCGTTTTTAATTTTTCCTTGACGTCATCAACTTCTACAATTGTGATATTCTCTATATCAGGGCTCGAGTTATTTTGTACGAAGATTTTGAGGTTATCACATCTATTTTCGGTTTGGGAAGGAATTGAGTCACTTGTGGGGGTCGCGCAGCTTACGGAACTTAACGAAGATTCACTTTCGTCGTAATTCGTAAGGGTTGAACAGTCAGAACTCAACGCAGGGTAAGACCTATCACTTCCGGCATCAATACAATTGGTTGTATTGGAGAAACTAGCTTCAGCGTCCAAGTTTAAGCTGCTCAGTGATAGATTGACACCAGCAAATACTTCTTCAGAGAAAGATGTTGCTTTTTCGCTTGTAGTTGCAGGGAACGATATATTTTCATAAACATGGCTTTCGCCATTTGAGGTTTGAAGGGGTTTTGGAGAAGTTTGCTTGGGTTTAGAGATTTCCTTTGCTTTATTCTCCACTTTAACCGGAGTACTGGTCTTCCCCAAGAACTTCCTATGGCTATTATATAGTTTCTTGATCACAGGCGCTACCACGCCGTTTTTAGCGCTAAATTTAAATTTATCCGACGGCATTTTGATCCCTTGTCTCGTTTTAACACATAAATAATGCTAATGCAGCATTATTTTCTTTAGTTATTGTATTGTTCTTATTTAGTAAAGGAGGTGAGTCACTAGAATTGATAGGCGATTTTTAAAACGATCTTACGTTGGCAATCTTTAGAATTTAAATATATTTTACACGATTACTCTTGTCATAGGAGAATGGGCATTCTTTGATGTTGATTCATAGGGAAGCGTTAATGAAATGCGCGATGAATATGTAATAGGCGGAGACGTGAAGGAATATGGAATGAGGTAGTTGAGGTGTGATAGAATTTAAATTTTAAAGCCGCGAATCATGTTTGAGTGTTTTTGGTGACGTTGTTCTTTGAAAATTCTATTGTATTTAACGATTGTTTTTCTGGTAATCTTCGCTGAGGTAATCTAGATTTTTCCATGATTAAAATAACGTCAATCATATCACTAAAATTTATCAAGAAAACATACAGTTGATCACTTACAATATCTATTACATAATTCCTTCGAAATAAGTTCTTAACTGTAACCAACATATGCAATATGAAGATATTTTTTTAGGCTGAGATTTAAAATTGATTAATCAAATAAAATAATGATCTTGGTTGGTTGTGCAGCAAACCGGTAGTGTTGAAAATGGGGACCATAAATATTATAAATGTAATTGGTTCGTTGATGGGACACCTTCGAATACCAACGAAAAACAATTGCACGACATAATGTAAGATATCCTTCTTGATGCTGGAAATTGAGAAAACCCTCGAATTGTTTCAACCACACAGACCACTTTGCGTAGAATTTGTAGATAAGGCGAGAAGAAGCATAAGAAGTAATAGAAGCTGAAGAAAGAGAGTGTAAAACCAGAAAAAGGGGGTAAATTGTAACTTTAGAATACAAAATCAACGCTGTTACGTATTGGAAAAGTGAGAAGAAAAGACAACTCGCGTTGAATACCGTTCAGCAAAAGCTTCGCAAAGTTCCATCTATGCAGCAAGTGTACAGAGGTAAATGGCGAAGTAATATTGTGACATAGCAACGATTTGTTCCTACTTGTATAGTGTCTTTAATTTTTTTTTGATTTTTTCTAAGCGGGAAGAAGCAATAAAGAGAAGTGATACACGACGAGAAAAGTTAGTATTCATGATTTGGACCGCCAGCTATGGCCATTACACAACATCAGCTTCCGGAAAATTGCTCTCGCCTCTATTCATTGTCCTCAAAGAGTAAAGCGGTAATTTCGGTCCGCGCGTATCGCATATATCAGCCCGTGGAATGTTCATTTAACAACATCCACACCTTGCTACAATTATGCAAATTCTCGATAAGGACATCGAATTAACAACTTTCTAAAGATAATATCGCAATCACATCTACAATAGAACATCAAATCTTTAGTCAATAGTACGTAATTAATTATTCTAAATGTAGAACATGTTTGATAAGCAATAGAAACTTGGGTAACGATTCTATTGCCACTTGTGAAAGTAAAGACATTTTGCAATCTGCAATTACATCCTTTTAAAGAACTATTGGCTGAGTTAGATGGTCTTTATAGGTCCTTCTTGGAGAAAATTGGATTGAAGGTGAGATCCTATAAAGTTTCAATGATACATGCTAATGCATAAAGACTAATGGAACGTCTATTCAGAATTCCACAAGGAGTCCTTCGTAGTCCTTCGTAGTCCTTCAGAAGGAAGTTCTATTCTTTTCTAATAAAGTTGTATTAATTTAATGGTTATCACTGTGCCAGTTACAATTTTACACGAAAGAGTGACTGAAACAGATTCCAAGTATTCAACTTACTTAAAAAGAAGCCTATATATATCAATCAATTCGCGCCATTCTATTTAATAAACACCATTTATAACAAACTTAATTAGATTAAGATCAATTACTCCATGGTCTGTTTATTCCAACTTAGTAGGGCACTCAACCAAGCGGATATCTCACGATCTTCAACTCTTATTTTCTTTTTATTTACATTTAAACCCAATTTCAAGATTAATCACTAAATTTCGAAAAAAGAACCTCTTTTCTTCGTCCGAACCAACCCAAAAAAAAAAGAAGAAAACCATTCCGTATAATCCAATTAAATACATATAAAAAAATATATCAGGGGGCCATTTACGAAAAACGGGGACCGCTATATAAAATAAAGTGTGCATGGAGCAAATTCGTCTTGCTTCGCCTCATTCGCCATTCGGATAAAGTAGGTCGTGTTACGGTGGTGGCGCGAGTGTGTGTGCATAAAACAAATACATGCCGCCGCATTGCGCGCATGCTACAGAGTAGGTCACTGTAATATCGGCTCGCAATGTCCCGCATAGTAGGCTTCGGATTGAAAGAGCGAAACAACGGCTAATCAATGATGACGTATTTGACGTACGCCTATTGGCGAATAATAAAGCATCAGGAAGAAAGTAGATTGTACAGAGACGTCAAAAGACAATGAAAAATAAAAGACGAACGACTTCACGCTCGATCCACATCGTAGGGGGAAATTACACCGGATAACCATTTAGGGCTTGTAAGTTACACCTTGCAAGTATGATATGGTGATTTGGGTTATGGGAGCTATGTTATAATGGCTATGTATATGGTTAAATTGTACTAGTCGCGACTAATCGTCATACTAATGATGATCTATTGACCTAGGAGCAATTGTCGCTAGTAATTAGGCATGGTTTGTTATGGAAATCGATCAAATGGTTTCATGCTAATGGTTTACTTTGAAAACCAATTGCAAGACGATTTAGTAATTGTCGCAATCTAGTTCTCTCTAGCTGTTAACTCCAACAAGCACCTGTTCTTTGCTGTCAAGTTAATTGACGAAGCGTTTATCGCGCTGTGGACTTGCTTCCTTCTGCCAAGTCAATATGGAAGCAGATGTTTTAAAAAGAAAAATGTTATGTTAACGAGCTTCAAGGATTTATTGCAATCATTTTATTCAACATTTTTATGTAACTTGTTTGTGTGTAAAAGCTGCTTCTTTTATCAAATAGATCGTTATAACAGGGTGCGTTATAAGCATAAAACATGGCATTGATAAACAGTTTTGAGCAGCTATACAAAGTTCTACAAAGGATCATAGAAAAACACCAAACAATCAAATAAATCAAATGGAAAGAATTTATTGAGGAAGGAATACTCAAATAACGGAGTCGTAAAACATTTATACCAAACGCAGAAGAAATATACGAAGAATACAACCAAACAGAATGTTACCAACGAAAATGTGAAGCCCACCAATCCAAGCAGAATGTGGACACCGATAAATTAAGAAACGAATAAAAATAGGGAAGAATGTGAACAGAGGATAGCAGAAATAGAAAGCAAATAAGGAGAAGTAATTAAAAAGACCAAGAGATAATAGCCAATGAAATAAATAAATTTGGAAGTTACGGAAGAACTCGAGCGCTCTCACGAGCCTACAAAAATTCCATTAAAGAACATTCCAAGACCGCTTGTAACGAGCTAGTGGACAGTCCGGCCAAAAATACATGCTACGGAAATACGAGTGAAAATATATTGATGCCGTACCTCTGAAGAAAGATCAACATTAGTCAAAGTTCGAGCGGTGATTAACAGCAAAGGAGGTTTTTTCGACGAAAAAAAAATATAATGTTCAGTATGTTATATTAGGCCAGAATAGCTTTTTATTTATTTATTTTTGTCCTTTTTACCTGCACATACAATAAAATTGCATTTTGTTTTTAGTTTCGTTTGTTTCTGTAACTTTTTCATGTTTTTTACCAACCAACCTTTGTTTGGAGAATAATTTAACGTTCCCAACCACCGACTTAATTTGTGTATTACTTTCAAATTGATTTGTTTTAATTGAGATTTTGCTATACCCGGGTTCGTTATAAGCGAACAATACGATATGTAGAATTTAATAAAAGAGAATATCGGTGACAATTGCCGATGTCACCAAAAGTATAAATTGATGGAATACATCATTCATCAGACAATTTTTACAGATTTTTATTTCTTATATTTTGTAGAAAGACCTCCGTCGTCAGAGCCAGCATGTTAAGTTTGCTAATGTATCAAGACTACAGTCACAGGAGTGGCCAATCGATCTTCATACGTAATGAGATACAATCTCAATAAGGTCGATGACATAGTTCCTCCTTCATTATTAACATACCAAAGTCATGGTCACAAAAAAAATTTGCGTCATTTTAACAATCACCAATTATAACACCTTGAAACTTGTATAAAAATTCATCACATCAATGCTTTCCAAATTACACCTAGCACAGAGTTACCGCCTCATGGTATGTGTATAGAAAGTTATGTTAGAAATTTTCGCTAAGACACTGCTTCTGCGAAACTTTCTGCCTTTAGGCGATTCGTCAGTTTAAACAAGCCAAAATTAAGCACCTCATAATATCATTTAAAATTACCCAATTGATTACCAGAAAATGAGGTAACCATCTCGAGAAATTTACAAATAAATTTAGCGGAAAAATAAACGTACGAAGAAATTAACGGAGACGTTTTTCACATTCTCTTTTTTTTACATAAATAAACAGATCGCACCTTCTAATTCAAAGAGGCAACGTTAATATATGCACATGCTAACTTTCATATTATACCGACACACCTCTACTTGTATAAATCTAATAAAAGCACTTTCTAACGTCAGACACAGACATTGTATGTTCGATATGTTCATACATACATTTAGCGATAATTTACAATAAGTCTCATCGTGTAATGGCTCAGCGCATAATTCTAACCATTACGAGCGCTTTATCTGATCGGCTGTACATTATACATGTAGCATTGGAGCTTGGTGAAAATGGAAAAATCAACGATTGTACAACAGCCGATCGATAATTTACTTTCACAAGTGCCAAGAGAATGAATTTAATTGTTTCTTTGATGTATTGTTAATTGCACGGCAAAAATTAAAGACATATGTGCAAGGTCTTTTATGGTAAAGTGAAAATATTTATAGATGAGATACATGTGATATGGTGTCATAATTTTCACACGTAATTTAGTTAAAACATCATTGAATTCAGTAGAACGCCAAATGCAATGGAATAAAGATTAGTACTGTGACCAATAATTGGAAATTTTCACAAAAGAATCATTATTCTCCATCTTCCATCGTCTCATGTTATTCCAACTAAAAGGGGCAAAATACCGTGATGGATAAGTGCGTTTACATCTAGAAATGTACCATGGAATCTTAACCAATAAGAGCAGCAAAAGTGTTTGTTAGTATCATGTTAAAACCGGAGCACCTTTCATAGTCTTTCTTATTTTTTTACTGTAGAGCATTAAATGCTCGAAAGTTACTTTTTTTCCAGCAAAAGCGAAGTATTCGATCATCGAAAAATCTGGTGCTGAGGTCACCTTTACCATAGATGATCCAATCACTAAGACCAGAAATGCAAAGGCCTTTCCTAAATACATTCCAAACAGAATTCTTGATCCCGATAATACGGACGCCATACAGAAGGAGCACATTCTAAAACTTGGAACGACCAGTAGAATAGAATAATTTTTTTTAAGATCTCCAAAATAGAGTTTTTGAGAGAGCATATTGAGAACACTCAAAATTATTTGCGTGCGGCTAAAAAGATGCCACTTACATGTTGTGAAAAATCAGTTTTAACGGCAGGTCTCCTTTAGCTCTCCAGACAGTCTTACACCAC
The DNA here is from genome assembly GCA_902655005.2 of Marronus borbonicus. Classification (NCBI taxonomy): domain Eukaryota; kingdom Metazoa; phylum Arthropoda; class Insecta; order Coleoptera; family Scarabaeidae; genus Marronus; species Marronus borbonicus. Next base: position 26,180,127 of record LR737382.1, read on the forward strand.
CACGGCACTCCCTTTCCTTCAGAGGCTATCACAAGCAATGTACCAACAGGATGCTGCTTATGATCATGTGTATAGGCATTACGCATATGATCAAGATCCAAATAAACGTGGATAAGGTAAAAGAATTAAAGATAAAAATTGATGCTAACGAAGTAATATCAACTGACTATTGATAATAAATCAGAGAATTCAAGGAGTTTCGTTATTTGAAAAATGTTCTAAATATGAAAAGAGGAACTGGAGAGGACATTGGACCGAAACTTGGGAAAAGCTTGGTTTTGCCATATATCGTTTCTGGTGATCAATATTCAATAGCATATTATTGGAGCTTCCCCACTGCACTTAACAAGGAACCACACACTGAATTGGTTTAATTGGTTCTCCTCGACGTCTAAGAGGACCAACACTAGTTCTGTACGCCCCAAATAGAAACTACGAAGAGGAATTATGAGAAAGTTTCAATAATGAATGGATTGCAACGTCTCAAGACAACATTCGCTCATACCTTGACAAAATGCCAAAAAAAGAAATGAAGACAACAAATTGAAAGTGCCGACTTGCAAATACGCAAACAACAAAGAAAAAAAGGAAAACCATGCAATGTATCATTGATTTTCTAAATCAGGCGAAATGTCAGCTAAAAGTGTTACAGATTCCGCATAATTTCATTTAGATTCCGCTCATGCAACGTAAGTTCCCTTTTAAACGAACATTTACCTACATTTGACGCGTATCTGCATGATTTTGTAGGCAAGCAAATCGTTTACATAAAAGCGATAGCCGAATAGGAAATTGCCAATGTTTTATTCAAATCTTGCACCTACTTCACTTTCCTTCTTCGTTGGTAATAGGAGGCGTTGATCTTTCGAGTTTCCATGTTTATTTTGCTTTTATTTGTTATCGTTTTAATTAATGTAACACCTTCAGATGCTTTGAGAATTGTTTATGTCATTATTCAGAAATAAACGTTGAAATAACGGGTTTATTCGGGCGGATATTCGCATTATAAAAGCATTTTGATTCGGATTAAGAGATGATCTGCTTTAATTTATTGCGTGATGAAATGAAAATAGGTCGCAGTGAATTATAGATTCCAAGGAAACTACCTGTACACTGCCGTTCAGTGAAGTTCGGTCATACAATAAAAATCTATTATATCACACTGTATACAATTATTAATTCATAAAATTAGAAAAATATTAAGCATGCACTCTTTTCTAAGGGATTAAGGTTTTTTCGATGAAAAAAAAAAATGTTCAGTTGTTATATTAGGCCAGAATAACTTTTTATTTATTTATTTTTGTCTTTTTTACCTGCACATACAATAAAATTGCATTTTGTTTGTAGTTTCGTTTGTTTCTGCAACCTTTTCATGTTTTTTACCAACCGACCAAACTTCTCTGAACGGCATTGTACATTTAATACAATTTTTTTTCAAAGATGTATCACTGAGAAACTGAAGATGACACTGCGATATGAACAGAAACACACAAAATTAAAATATTAATTCTACACAAAGGATCGGTAAATAAATAAACAAATTATCCGTTATATACTCGATTATTATAATTTATGCTTCTTAATGCAGTAAAAGTAAATGGAAGCGTTTGGTTCCTAAAATGATGCACTCATATGTATGGTAGAATCACTCGCAGACCCACAGATGTAAGAACATACAAGGTGTTCCATTTAAAAAATCAAAGTTGGAGTAATTTCCGGTGAATTGGTGCAGTCAATTGTTTTTCTCATACGAGATTCTCAATCTACGATAAGAAAATCGATTGTTTTGTAATTTAACCGTCCTTGTACCTTTAGAAACAAAAAAGTTACCCGTAGAACGGTGTTCAAACTAATGCAGTTCTTCGCGAGATACCCTGTATACATAATTAACCTCTATTAACTTGTGTAACACATAGATATCTCTAGCGGTGTAAAATAACAGTAATTAAACCCAGATAATCTGTGCATAATTACGCTTGCAGGATCAGTTTAAAAAATTTCAATTAGCAATAGTAAATATGACCGTTTATGAATAAATTATGCAACAGATCTTGTACGGATAACATGCTAACACGTGCGTGATATTCAGAGCGAATAGCTCAAGTTTGTTCGAGGGAAATGTGTGTTTCTAGTCAACAGGAAACATGTATCAAGAACAGAGGTTGCCTCCGTAAAAACGCAGCGCGGTTATTTATACGCTTTAACGGATCCTTGATCCATTCAAGATTATAGAACTACACGGTTTGGATTTTAAGGTAATCGGAAGGATTTGAACTTGAAATTTTTTTTAGAGTTCACCGTATTTCTTATAATCCAATAGTTTATCAGATAGTGAGAATTATTGAAATAACTAGCATAGACGCAGTATTATGCAAACATTTTATTATGGAGTAGTACGGAATATGCAGATAAAGTCTTCAAAATTCAAGACAAACGCATAAGAGCTATTTTGAATGTATCCCGTTCAAATCATCGCCAGCCCCACTTCATACAATCGGGGATATTAACAGTTTAATGAAGGAATTAAAGAGGTCCTATAATTTTGAAGAAAACTTCCATTTCGTACGAAAGATATTAAAAAATTCTTTCAAAAATTACCATAAATCATTTGCAATGGCTTTATAGCATGATTGCACCAATGCAATCCATTATGGAGAAATAAGGTGAATTATATTTATCATTTATGGCCCAATATCCTAAAAATCTTGCGTATATATCGTAAATTCAAATGAGTTATACACCAAGAGAGCTTTAGAGCAGAAGAGCTTTCCACGTAGATCAACATGAAAACATTACTTCGGTTGCTCTAACCGTTCGAAAGATCGTTTAAAGTTTTCGGACAACTAAAACGTCGTCAGAACGAGGCCTGCAATGGACGTCGCTCTAATTTTCATCAATTTTATGTATGCATTTCTGGTCGAGAAACTTGACGGTTTTCGATAGAAAATTACCCGCCGAATCGGCTGCGATCAAGCAGAGCCTTCTAGCTCTTTTAGTTTCGGTTTACAGCCTTTCAAAGTTACAAAAAGGAATCTGCTTTTCTTAATATTGGGACGTCGTAGCGTTAAGGCTAGACAGTCGAGCTTTTTTTTAATGTGAAAGCGCTCGTCGAGATCTTTCGAACGGATCTAAGCTTAACCTCCTAGCTCCTTTGGGATGCCGAGATATAAGAGAACTATTAAAAATTTGAACCCAAACTGATGAAATTTTTAAAAGCCATCAAAAATTGGTCGGAATTTCGCCAATTTACAGCTCTATGGTCGTACATTTGCTCGACCTCGACTCAATTGACGTCCCGAGATAAGGAATGCCAAGGATTAATGCTGTCCAATTTGCAGAAATTCTTCAAGTAAATCAAAACAAAGTCAATATAAATCCGCTAGAAGTCAGTGTAGTGTTTAATTCAATATCAAAACGACTGCAAATGCCATATAAAATTTGAAATATTATAAAAAATATCAAAGACGATATTACGCGATGATTGGGCAGCCTTAATAAATAAATTTAACGCTTAAAAAAAGGATACAACATACGAAAAATAAACTTATAAATAAAAATATAACTAAACAATCGTTTTTCTTTATTCCTGCCACAGAGGGCGAACTGATACCTCTAAAATTAAATTTTAAAAATAAAAATAGCTCTGGCATTGACGAAATTTCAGTAACACAACAAGTCCTCTATTTACTTAGTGTTTGTGTAATAATTGGTATATTTCCTAAGAACATACCTAAAATTATTTTCAGTAAACTTTTTAGAATGTTTTGGTATCAAGGCGGATAATTGATTACTTTGAAAATACGATCTTTTCAATAATGTTCAACATGGCTGCTTACCAGGAAAAGGCATTCACACGACTTTATACCGATGTAACAAAGCAATCCCCTCAATAATAAAAAATAAGAATATGACTTATGGACACTTAAATTTAACAGAAGCCTTTGACTGGAAGTATTTCTACGTCCAGATAAGCTTTCATATCATCAGATCGACGACAAATTGTAAAAAAGCAAGCAAGTGAGCTCGGCCCTATGCTCTTTATCAGATTTATAAACAGCATTAATTCCATTATAAACAAATTATAGACTTTAGTGATAAAACCTTCGGTGAGTAAGAAGAATGTGCGATGTTTTAGGTCCAACAGTACAATCCCAACTTCTGCTAGAAACAATAAGGGCCGAAACAAAATGTTTAGGGCTTTACACGGATGAACACCTCGTTATGTGTACTGCTTGGTTCTTTTTCATACGCATTACGGGCTTAAACTATAAACACTGATGTTTTGCTATAATGTTGTATTATAGCTGTTTTTGCGTGGAAAATCATTTTCATCTTATAAAAAATGATTCTTAGGACAATATTTAAGAAAAACGCTTTAAAAGCATGCAGAGGTCTTTGCAGATTAAGAAATATATTTACCATTTATCTGGTTCTTATTTCTTTATGGAAATAAAAGTGTTTTTGAAAACTCGAGAGTTCAAACGTGAATATAATAGAAGGATTATATGCAGTTATCGTTTACCCAATGATTACCTAATTCTTTGAAAAATATAAATTAAAAAAAAAACAAAACCTTAACTATTTGCGCAAATATTCATTTGCGAAAAATATTCATTGATATTTATCAGTTACTAGTCAATTGAATTGTTCCTAGCCTTTTTATAATGCGCAGCAAGCGTATTTTCTGTTGTACCAATGTTACAAGGAAATAAAATGGAAAAATAAAATATCGGTTTTTTTTTCTCTTTAAGGCATAAACAATTAAATTAGAAATAATTATGGAAATTTATAAAATACAACAGAATCTTACAAATGTAAAATATATTTCAATAGCACTACGTAGATTACTTAACGAGTAATTAATTTAAAAAAAAAGTAGAATTTGATGTATATGGGGACGAACACAGCATGTTAAAAATTACCGGTAATGCAATAAATAAATATTAAACAAACATATGCTTTTTTCCCCGTCTTTTCTCCTTATATGTCTATAACAAAGAAAATTAAATTTAAATAATTTTAATTCATCGATTAGAAATTAAAATTAAAAATTAATTATCGGTTAAATAATCTACTTAGTACTACCGAGATATATTTTACAATTTTCAGATACAATTTTATTAATTCAGGGAGTTGTATTTTTTCTTTATATTTAGTTTTTTATTTCATTAATTATATTTGCCATTTTATCAATTAGTTCTTTATACTTGAAAAAAAATAATAACTTAGTCCTACATTAATTAACAATCTTTTTAAATTTATTAATTAATTTTATGGATGTTGGCCAGTTAGCCTGAGGATGAGCTGTGCATAGCTCGAAACTGATAGCTACTTTTTAAAGAGTTTTGTGACATTCGGACCATCTTTTTTCCATTTACCTCACTCTTACTTTCATTATAAAATTTTACGCAAAATTCTAAAAATGTATCTTTATAAGCCGCAATGACGAAGACTTTGAAATCAGGCACGATTTCCCTCTGCGAACGATGGCTCATATTGCAATTGATCCCGGATGGTTATTCCGTGTATAATGGATAAATGAGGCCCTTTTTTCCCTTAGAGGTTCAAACCTGAACAGAACAAACAGAAAATCCACAGCCAATCATTCGGGAAGGTCTTCATGACAAGGTGTGGTTTCACAGCTAATTTAATCATTGGTCCATATTTGTTCGAGGAAATACAGAATGGCGAGGTCGTAACTGTAACTGTTATTGGCGAACGATACCTGCTAACGTTAGAATACGCTGCAGGATATGCAGGATGGATGCATTTACGGACCAGCTAACGACAATTTTTCAAGATCGAGTTATAAGCAGATAATTTGAAAATCCATGGGCGACAAGAACGCTTAATCTGAACCCAGCGGGGCGGTTTTGGGATTATTTAAAAAATTTAGTGTTTAGAATACGACCAAAAACGCTGGAAGAATTGGAGAGGAAACTGTTACAATTCAACACGAAATGTTGTAACTTAGAAGGAAGATAGATGCGAAAATATGCATTGAAAATTTGCGGTAAACAACGTTAGACGTAAAAATGCTATTATTCAAGAAATTCAATTTCTATTGATTTTCGTTGTTGGCTAAATTTGCATGATAACCTTGTATATCTGCCACTTTCGACAATGTAACCCCGCATTTACTTCAAATATTCTTAAGAAACATAATTTACAAGACCAAATCCATCCCGCTAAGATACATCAAAGATCCTTTTTCGCTATGTTCCGCGAATGCTTTTTCTCCAAAGCTCTAGAGATTAGGCGCCCAAACGTGACAAGGATCAAGAAAATAATTGCCATACCATAATGAATATAATCAGGCATTGTAAGTAATCAAATGTTCTCGTTAACTAACGAAGGAAATATTTACACAAAAATTCTGGCTTAGACATTCTAAAACATTACCAACGCAAGACCGTAACGAAATCTTTTAAAATTTTCCCACGAAACACAACAGGCACTTGCCGACGAGCACTAAAAGATCAACAAAAACATGTTTCGGCAACTTCCAATGCAACAACCGATGCAGACGCCAGCGAAGAAAGCACATAACTCTTTATAACCCGCGATCAGATCACGCGAAATGAAAGTCAGAAACGCTTGTTTATGTCGGAAGCGTGAAGCTTGCGAATGTCAAGTTTCAACGGTTTTCCACGTCCAACACGCTTGTAACAGTTCTAACTTCTTCGGCCGACGTTATAAAACTGGTGCCATCCTACCAGTAGTACATAGTAGCAGGTGCACGTCGTGTATCCAGTGTAGAGGTAACAAGAATCGTACAGGGCAGGTTGCAGAGAGATACGACAAGCAATCGGATGCAAAAAGAGAGGATAATAACGTTGAGAAGGTAGATGATGACCGATCGAGATCATCCTAATTTTTTTTAACTATTTTTTTATGTTGATTACAACTACATTTGACAATTAAATCTGTATTAATTACGTTTGGAAAATCAAAAAAATCACTTCCTAATAAAAGTAAAAGAAGAACTTGGCAAATAATTAGAGTAAATGCTCAAGCAATTTTCTATTGCCTCGGGAAGTTCTTGCATTGCGTATCCTTTAATTAGCCATCCTACAACTGGTTTAAAAAAGGTCGAAATAAGCCTTTACAATATCCTTCTACGTTCGCCGTATCACAAGAAAATAATGGACCAATATCCAAATAATCCAAACACCAACACTTTCAAAACGCAATGCTTTCTGTGTGGATGGTTTGCTTATTAATAAAACCATTAAGGAATCAAGCTTCGTCTAAAAGGCAGGATTTGTCATAGATATTATCGCCATTCGTTTAATTTTCTTTAAGAGGCTTGAGTCCTTGCCCAACACGAATTTTCCTGTGAAAGCTTTCTAATTGAGTCGTTCTTCTCTTGAGTCTACAAGTACCGGGTTTGCGACTTACTGCACCAGTTTCACGAAGCTCAGCAAAGCACCGAACAATTTGTTGATATAAATGAAGATATGATACTGCAAAATGTGTAAACTGCAGATAAAATGAATCCATGCGAAGTTGCATAGAAGATAAGCTATAAGCTATAATCTTCTGTCCGTGAAGAAACTAACTTTCAGTGATAAATGTAATAAACATGCTTTAAAATTTATAAGATCCGTCGTTAAAATTTGAATTCTCAAACTTCTCTTGATTATCTTGATGTTTGGGCTCTGAAGTGATCATTGCTTTTGATTCTTCCCCCAAATATTTTGCTCCGATTCTGCTAGCGTGTTTGACATCATTGTTATAGTGCAGCAAGAATTCAGGTCACTTACAAGTCGTCGTAATGATCTATGAAAATCTGGGAATGCACAAATAATGTTCTCCAGTTAACTTTTCAGTAGTTTTCACTAAAGAACCGACGCCAGATGTTGTTACGCATGCCCATAAAAGATCTAGAACCGCTTTCACGGTTAGTAGTTGCCTGAATGCGCTGCGAATTACAATTAAAGAATTCAAATCATCTGTGGCTAACAAATAAGTGAAAAACTTTTAGAATTGACGAGGAAATTTGGGAATGACATACATCATTAAGCCAAAGCAATAATTTTTTTAAATCACTTTAATGATTGCTATTTCTGTATGATGGATATCGAAGGTTTATTAAAGGTCCGGTTACTCATGATTAGAAATGACAAAGGCAGGTGACATTTTTAATTTTTTGCATTGACTAGACGGGCTCACGTTTTGTCGACTCGCGGGAAAACCAGTAGGCAGCACGAACCCCCACTCATGAGACGAATAAACACGAGTCTGTCTAGTCTCTGCAAAAAAAGTAATAATTTCACCTGGCTTGGTCATCTCTATTCATGATGAACCAACTCCAGCAATTGGCTACTCACTTGATTCAAAATCTGAAGATGAAGGTGATTCATCCAAACCGGGATGCAGCTACGAACCTACTTTACTTTCAAATTCAAATTTTACCGAAGTCCCGAGATCACAGTAAATAAATCAGTTTAGGTTAGATGATTTACTTCGTGATTCAGTTCTCTGAAATCGAAAACACGGCTCCTTGAATCTCGGCTTCAGTAATGCGGCCTTTTAGAAAGAGATGATCTCGTTTTATAAAGAGTGAGAGATGAAAATCGTTAAATATTTTGTAAGGACGTAAATCCCTTGCTTAAATAAAAGTTCCCTAATCTTAATGACGCTTTGGTCCGTAGAATAGGGAACTTTTAGGAGATATCGCTTTCAAGCAGACACTAAATCCTGAAAGATCGAGACCATGGAATTTGCTTGAAGCTTTTTGGGAAATTATTCTGCAGAAAATTAGGCGTTCTTACAGTAAGTGAAATTGCAATATATCATTAAAAAATCACTTTTTGCACTCTTATTTGATTATTTTTTTCGGAAAATCTACGTAGAAGCTGTATGTCGGATGAACTTACGAACGATTATTTCAAAGCTTTGCTCGAACGGAAAAAGGGAATCGTGGAAAATGAAATAACAACATGCTGGGTGACTATTGTTGGATTCTTCAGCGAGAGGCAAGCGAAGAATTCTACAAGCGGAGAAAAAATATTAAAAACCGAATAATATTGTTGGTGGGAACTGAATGTTGGAATTTTAATGAAATTGACAACGATTTTGAAAACCCATAAATTGCTTAATTTCCTTCAAAACAAATTAAGAAGACCCCCCACAGAAATCACTGCTACCATCACGAATCCAACAAATATATTCATAAAAACGCAACCTGTACTTGCTTTCGTATCTTTCCATCTCTACTGCTATAGAAACAGAACAAAAAACGGTCATAATATTCATCTCTAAACAGAGATAGCGGCTACCGCCTATCCAGAGGCGAGATATTCTAAGTTACCGGGAATCACGATGGCCGGCTAAACGGTTTTAAGCTTTAAACGGTCCTTCTAGCTCCCGGGTATAAGTTCTGTTTGCATAATCGTGAATCTCGAGGCGCAGGAAATCGCTGTGTACATACATAAATGTGTTGTATATGTGTAGAACAAGATAAGGAGTCGTTTGATGTTTGAAAGTAAGGTTAATCAACTTGGCGGTCGCCTAAAATTTTTATCGAGGAAGAGTTGGCGTTACGAAATTGTTAATCTCTCTACCGGATACCGTTTTTGGGAAAAAAAATTGACAGCGAGAAAAAAATTGATTGGTTTAGCTTGGGACTATCATTAAGATAGGAGGTAACGTTCGTAACGAGAAAAAAGATGATGAATTTTTTGGAAAATTGGTTGTAATGTATCTGCTGGTGATAGAAGTAAACGATTTGGTGTTTTACAAAATAAATCAGTATTTAGCGAATTACCAAATAAACTTTTTACGGAAAGACAATTGCGATGCTTAGAAACTCCAAACTCATGCTATGTTACTTCATTTTCTCTTTATGTTTCTGGTAAAAAATCCAAACCACACAAAGACACAAATGAAGGCACCGCAAAATGGGAAAAACAAGAACTGAATGCAAAATCAGAACTTCTATTAATAATTTCTTCCAGTGAATATATATGACGCACATTAGCCAACATCTTTCACAGGACCTGCCACAAAAAGCCACCTTATTAAACAGCTTAATTTTGCATAAAATTGGGAATTGCAGAGATACGTGAACATTTAAACAAAAAAGAAGAATTTGCTTATTTAATGGATAATTTGGAAAATTCTTGCTTAAAACTAGCAGAAGAAAACAGGCAAACTTCATATCCTCAGATAAAATTATGCAATGACTTAGAAACTGTCCTGGTTTGAATAAGTGATTTTTTAGGACCACATGACCTGGTCATCAGAAAGCAGAAATCCTGTTACTAACCTAACCCTTTGCTGAATTTTGGTTGCCTTTGGCGAATGCTTTCGTTTGTTTTTGTCCCGGAACACTTTCCCAGTACGAGGCTTTATTGCTAATTTGCTCTTTTGAAGACTACAAAAGTGGTTAGAACCAATAAAAGGAACGTTCGCTTGGTTCTTTGGCCTGCTTATCTCCCTTTTCATTTCCGTCGATCTCTTGATGCCTTGGATTCTATACACATATACGTATGCCTTTGGAGCAAGTAGCTGATGTAAAAAGTTATCGGTCGCGGACGTTTTAATAACAATGAAAATAATACTAAATATAGAACAAACAGGAGAACCTGACTTAGGAGCCGGTGCCAACATTGTTTATACGATTACGTCGAAATCTTCCGCACAATCAGAATTACAAGGTATATTTCGACAACTTCTGCGCTTCTACTAGCGGTTCAGTTAGCAAAAAAAGCGGAATATTTTATCTTGGAACTACAAGAAGAAAAAGAACCGCCAACTGCAAGAAACTCTTACTACGCTGGCATTTTCAAGAATTCCTGACCAATATTGAAGGGGTTGAAATATCATCAGTTAGCAAAATTTCGGTTTGAAATTCATCATTGTGCAACCAAGAAAATTCATCAATTTCCAAAAGGGGAAAACCAAGTGAAATTAACAAAAACATTCAGGCAAAGAAGAAGCGATCTGCAACAACGGCCTATATACCTCCTAAAGATGTGCGTCAAGATTCATACAGGTAGTTATTGCAGAATTCATGATAAAACAAAGCAATGATGCTGAACTTGTTTACATTTATGTATACATAAGCTTCATATCCTTGAAGGCAATTCAGTACAATGCACAAAGTGGCATTTTTACTGAAATAAAAGGTAAATATTTTTATATATTTTCTTATCATCTTCCCCGCACTCAGAATTGACTTCTTTCAAAAAAAAAAAGAGAAAATTGAGCAGCGCGGGGTAATTTTCAATTGTTTTCTCATTAATTCTTGAAGCGTAGAGATCAAACCAGTTCAAACAAATCTTTACACTGAATAATAAGAAAGACACCGTAAAAGAAAACATTCAATTCAGGACAAACTGTATATGATTTCTCCTCTAAATATCCCATACAAAATCGTAGAAAGCTACCACTGTGCCAAGTAGAAAACCGCATCTGCTCCGTATTTAGACGAAGTAACCAATTTCAACGCCAATAGATTTTCTCTATAATAGAAAAAAAAAAAAACAAAAAATACCCGTACAGCCAATAGGAAACCATAGACAAATTGATAATTGACAGTTGAATAACGTCTCCGTGACTGCGTAAAAACAAAACACGACCGCATGTGCGGTAATAGCGGCAGTCAGGTGTAGTAACAAAAAAAAACAATAAAATAAAAGGTAAAATGAGAGAGCGCCTCGTATAGAACCTGACTTTGAAAATCTAGATGTTGTTTCAATGTCAATGCTATCTCGTTTCAAGCGGACGATATGTTGATGTTTTCTTTTTGCGATTCGTTGTTTTTATTTGATTCGTTTTTATTTTCTTCCCAATTAGAACTTTCATTTACAAGAATAAAGCAAGTTGCTTTTGCTCAAAATCATATATCTAGCGATAGAGAAATTAGGAAAGGAATTGAAAAATTTGAGCGGGTTGGGTCTGTTCTTATTACTAAGAAACCATTATGTTCGTTCAGCTAAAAATATATCTAGGGTGAATGAAAATGTGAAAAGTCCAAAGACCTCAATTCGTCATCAATCACAGCATTTGGGCCTTTCAAAATCGCCCCAGCAACGAATTATGACCTAAAGATCTTCGTCTACATCCACACAAGATTTATTTGACCCAAGAACTGAAGTTTATGGACCATCAAAGCCACCGCGTGTTTGTCGATTGGGGCTGCAGTTGATATATAACAATAACGAATTTTGCTTTCAGAGACGCGAAAATCGTGCAGAGATTGTGGAGAAACCACTGCATCCTCGTCGCGTAACCGTTTCGTGTGGATTTTCGTCCGACATGTGCTTCAACCTCACACTTTTGAAAACGGGAGTGGGAAAACAGTGACTGTTAATGGTGAACGATGTTGTCAGAAGTTGACTAACGTCTTATGGCATCTCGCTTAAGAATCAAGTTTACGCAAGTAAATATGCTAAAGGTAAAACGAAAAAGTGATCATAACGAACACAAAATTTATCAACTTTGCTGAATTTAGACCTATCACAAATGATCCAATGATAAGCTAGATCCCGATAGTAAAGCACCATAAATGAATCACCCTATATATACACATTATTTATTTTGCTATTAAAAAAACAAGGATCAAATCCATTACTACTCCACTCAAAACAGAAGACGTATATAAAACCTCGTCAATTCTATTTTACGACCTAAACCATAACACAATCCGCATTATCTCTATCTCGTTTTTCTCCCAACGAAAATAACCGCGAAAGAAGAAGGGGAATGGAACGCTCGCGTGAAAAAAAAGAAGATCAACGTAGAGAAAAGACGAAGTGAACCATGAATGACCAAATCAGAATCTGAGAACCTGATCGAAGTAAAAGGATGGTAAAAAGTTGGGAAAAAACGAACTATATCGACCACAAACATGGACGGGAGCGAGCAGCAGGTAGCTGCTGGTAAGTTTGTTGCTTGGTACGGGTATTACTTCTCGATAAAAAAATTTTTTTCGCTCGCGTAGATGGATAGATCGTAACGACTTCTTGGTAACTGGTTCCCGCGTGTAAATATGCCAAATATACCGCTACGTCGACGGAAAATGATACTATAGTCATTGTGGATATGAATCTAAAATTAACAAAAGTGCTTAATTGTAAGCTTTAAAACGGAAGATTCAGAGATATCGTTCAGTATTGATATTGATCCAGCTTAAAATCCTGGAAATGAAAGGAAATGAAAAATGCTTTTAACACAATCTCTAAAACAAATCTTGGTTAATAGATAATACTTTGATTAATTTTTTATTAGTGGAGCTTTCAACATTAAATTCATTTCAATTGCTTGCTCATCTTGAATAAATTGAACCTAAATGAGTTAATAAGTCTGGCAATATCCTTCTTTAGTGTTTAATTCTATTCCAACACGAAGAACGAAGAAACAACATGATTTCGATGAAATACTTTCAAATCTGACTGTCCCGTCCTCTTCAAAATCAATAAAAAACGACTCAAAGAGTTCTATATAACCTTGCCACGCGAAAATTTTTTTTATGGATTTATGAAAAAAAAAAAAGATCTTGTCTGCTCTCAAGCTAGAAAGATCATAAAATATTTGAAATATTCCTTTTTGCAACTTTTGCAGCTAAGATCTAGATCAACCCGATTTACATTGCTTACATTATCTTTGAAATACCTGATAAAATGGTTGATATTTAACAAAAAAAATTACTTGAAACAAAAATTAAAAACAATATTTCCAAGATCATAAATAAGGACCACCTTGTACATATCGTCTTCAAAAACAAATATCCAAATAACTCGAACAAATTTAAAAATATGTACATACATCCAAGCAATCAGCGAACGATCCAAAGAAAAAAAGAAACAAAACAAAACAATTGCCAATACCTCATTGGCGTGCGCAATTTTTTCGACAGCGCTTCTACATATAACGCCATCTCTCTCGTTTGGCGCGCGTAACCCAATTAAAAAACAAACGCCGATCAACTCGGTAGAAGTAGGCTTGAAACGCGCCTGCTACGATCCATCATATACCTCGAAGTCGAGAATCAAGCCGTCTTAGCCAAGGGATCGCGCAATGAGCGAGACGAGGATAGTGATGTTCGGGTTCGTAAAAATAGAAACGCGACTTCCGGTGTGAATGACCGCGGCGGCCCTCTGGCGGTCAGTGCCTGCACTAAGAGAGCTTAGAAGATAAAATGAGTTCGAGGCAATTGTCGGAGAGATATGTGACCTGTTATGCAATCGAAACATTCGACCAATGGGGAGTAAGGTGATCGGTTCTGATTTGATTGGTTTGAAAATTCGGGGAAGAGGAGGAGGGGCGTAATTGGGTGATTATCGTTAGGTAATTTGGAGGAAAGTGATTTATGGCTATGTGAACCGCTAGATCTGTTTGAATCGTTCGATTTAATGGGAGAAAACTTGCCAAAAATACGTAGAATGTTATAATACAGATCATACGGGAGATTAACTAATTATTACAGGTGCCAAAATTATGTTAAAGGTCGTACTCTTCTTTACAAATCTAGAATCCTTGGCTTCACACGGGACATTTTTTCGAAAAAAAAAAGACGCAGAATAATTTCTTTCCGAAAAGAAAATATTCAACAAAAAGAGATTAATTGCCACTATTTTTTAAATTTTACCAAAATACCTTTGTATTCAAAATGATCAAAAGAATCATTTTTTTAAGAATTTCATGAACCAGAGCTATATTTAGATCAACTTTAAACGAACAAAATTAATGTGGATTAAGATATGGTTAAACTTAATTATATATCAATAAATCATAGTCCCATCATCATCCCAAAACGAATACAAGTCTTCAGAATCCTTCGACTTCAAATGGGACGATTTTCTCAAAAAGGAAATAAGCAACGAGAAACCTATATGCCTATATGAGAAACTCTTCGCATTTCTTAAATTTTAAGAAAAATAAAGACCTTTGTCTTCAATAGTTTTAAAAGAGACTTCGCAAGACCAGAGCCACTATGTAAAATCACAAAGGACTCCAGTAGAAGAGAAATCTGGTCTTGGTTACATAAAAAACATGAAAATAAATGGAAAATCACCAAAGATCAACTCCTAAACTAATAGGAAATGAAGATACTAAATTTTCTGTTGACCTAATTACACGCAGCAAAAGAAAATAAAGACCCTTACTGAGTTGGTGTTGGATACTGCCTCTTGTAAAAGCATCTACATAACATAGGTCGAGTAAACGAACCTTGGTGTAAGAGATGCAAATTACAAGAGAAAACGAGTTTGCACGTAATCTGCTTCTGTGAGGAACTAAAGGTACTCAGGTAGAAACATTTCGGAAAGGATCTAGCGGAGCCTTAGAAAGTATTCAAATATCCCCTAGGCAAGATAATAACCTATATAGAAGACCTAAGCTGCTTGAGTGAAAATGGGAGTTCCACTGGCGACGGTACAACAAGCATTAAGGTGAAGTGAGTGGGCCACTGGCGACCAACCCAAACAGCATGTATGAATAAATCTATTCAACAATTTTCTCCGAAATGGAAGCTCATGAGCAGAAATTAAAAAAAAAAGACGTTTCATCATAAATCTATTAGACCAAGTGTAATATCTGTATTATTTTAAAGATGACATTCATATCAACTTTGAAATATGGAAAATATAGTTAAGCTTGATCATTAAAGATGCAAAATTATATCAAAAAATTGTTCTTCAAGAATACTTTGGCTTCAAACAGAACAACTGATCCCAACAAGAAAACACCCAATATAGAAACAATATTGTGCCCGTATGGATAGTTTCTTGTTTTTCTTTTAAATTTCACTAAAAAATGAAATTTTCACCTCCAAAATTGTAAAAAAAATAAATTCACGGATCCCGCGTATAATATCGCCTATTATTGCGGAAAATATAATTAACCTTATCCATTAAAGATTCCAAAATAGCGTAAAAAAATCATAATTTCCCCCCTTATATAAAATTTTACCAAAAGGAAATACCCTTATCTTCAAAATCATCAAATTTGCTTAGATTAACATGATGTCAAAACATCATTGGTAGGCTTCTTGCAAAAGTACGTCTTTCAAAAATCTTTTGACTTCAAAGAGGACAATTTTCTTTCCAAAATGAACGCGCCCCCTAACGAGGACATATCACATCCATAAAGATAATTTTCTTCGTTTCTGAAATTCGTGGAAAGAATAGAAATTAAACTTGAAGGTTTTCATTGGATAATTTTTTACGACTTTAGTAAATACTTAATACAACAACGTCTCGAATCACTTTGTTCAACTTTTGATAACAAAGCACCATCAGAAAAGAAGGTTTAAAGAATTTCATCGTCGTCAGGCTTCCGTCAGTGGTGAATTCTGTGAAGGTCGATCAAAATCGGTGGTTGTTCCAAAAAACATCGATGCTGTATGCAACATGATTGAAGAAGATCGCCGTGTGACTTATCGTGGGAGGCACCCTTAGGCATATCGAAGGCTGCAGTATGCATCAACATTTAGGTGTGAAAAAGATCTGTTGCCGATGAACTCCGCATATTTTGGCTCAAGCACATAAGTAGATTCGTGCCAATTAATGTAAAGAAATGCTCAAAAAATTGATAGGGGAAATCGCAACAGGTGACGAAATTTTGATATATTCTTGCGAGTCGGAAACATGCGGAAAAATGCATGTCGCTAGCATTACTTTGGAGGGTCGAAGAAGAGTTAGTGTTTTATTTGCCAAAAATATTCGATGAAATCAGGAAAAACAATCGATAACATCGCGTCCTTCATTATCTTACACCGCACGTTAAATAATTCATTACTTGAAGGAGAAAAACATGGAATTAACGCCTCATTACCGATAGTTATCTAATTTATCGTCTAACGACTTCTTGTTCCCGAATGTTAAAGAAATAATACCTGAACTGCGATTTTTATCACCTCAAGATGCTGTTGAAGCCCTCAAAAACCACGATTCGAAGGTAACACCTCCAGAATTAATTCCAACGCATGCAAAAATATAAAAAACTTAATTTGTGAATAATTTAAAAAACAATAAAGCAATTTGTACCAAAAACTTTTGTTTCTTTCATTGTTTTTGTAAAAACTTAAAAGTGGTACCCCTCGAATTAATTTTTCAAAAAGGGATTTTTGTTCAAAAAACTTTAAAATCCGCAAAATTAATTGACGGAATATATGGCTAAACTATACCATTAAAGATGGCAAGATAATGTCTCCAAATAATCATAGTTGTCTACGTTGAATAAACAATTATTTCTGAAAGTCGATAGTGTTTAAAAAAAAAATTTTCCCAGAAGGAAAACACCAAGTAAAAGAACAAATGTTATACCTTTTGCTGATTACCAAATTGCTAAAATTGAAGTTGCCAAAACAATTATTTAAATTTTTCAAAAACTTGTTAAATTAAATATAGCTTTTATAGAAAAAGAAGAAACGACTCCAATAGAAACAATTCTCTTTTGACTAAGACTTGTTATACAGTGCGACCCATTTGAAATGGATGCACCCTGTAAAAACTACATTTTACTACTATACATAGTGGATCAAAAACTCTACTTCCACACAAAATTTCAGAAGTTCATCCAAATTTTTGAGGCACACTATGATTATTTTTCAAAGTCGTAAAATAGCAAAATTTTATTAGCGACCTTTTATTAAAAATCTGACTATACCGCTGAATTCAGAAGATCCTGAAATGATTTTAGCCAAAATTTAATTTAAATATGTTTGTTAATAAAGTTATAACATTCAAACATTACTGTGCACTATTTCATAAATCCCCTTCTTACAACGTACATAGATCAAAATAAATAAAAAAACTAACCATTTTTATTATTAGATGTTGCAAAATTGCAACCAAACCATTTAAAACAATTTTCACATCTACCAAATTACAAATTTTAACACATATAAGTAATACCTACCAGCTGCATTCGTTTTTTTCTTTTTCAACGTTTGTTTCAACTGTTATTAGTAATTGTAAAAATACATGTAATTTAATTAAAATCTAAAATCGAAATTAATAATTTATAATTTATGTCATTCATTTTAATTACCCAAATTAAGACCTTACACGCAAAATAAATAACACAATTGAGAAGCCCAGTTAAAAATGAATCCAGAAAGCTCAACCTACCTGACTTAATCCAACTCTATAGGTTGTCATTTCCAGATCCAACGCTAAAAGCATATCCTCCACAGCTTTCCTTTCATCCAAAACCGGCGTTGTCGGCTTATAATCCGGAGCTAACAATCTGAACCGCCTCCTGAACTCTGCTAGGGGTAAAAAGCTTGGGAATCCTAACTTGTGCAACCTGACGGAGTCCAAAATTTGACCACCACGAACCTTTTTTAACAAACAAACCCCATTGGACTTCGACAAAAAAAAACTTTCAAAGAAATAACCTAACCTGGGACCTTAATAAAGGTATATTCAAAATACCATCGTCATTTAAGGACGTACAAGGCTTCATCGATAGTAACGGGCTATTAATTTCGCATAATCCAGCATTGTGATGGGGTAGAACGCATTGCACGAAACGTAGCTTGGTTCTCCGCAAAGTTTCCACTAAACCGTCGACTGTAAACTTGGTCTGGAATAAAACTTTGGATTAGAATGAACATCCTAACAGGACGAATACTTTCTTATTACTTGTAAGCATATGGATTTCCTTTTAATAGCAGCAGTTCCAGCTGTAAAGGTCCGTCTAATACTGGAAGCTCTTCTAAGAGATTGGGAGCCTTCAATTCCCACTAGGGATCCGCTGTAACTAGAAGGACCTACTCCTCTGGCCGTTACGAAGAGTTTATTGATGTCCTCTCTGGAATTTCAATAAAAGAAATTAAAAAATATTAGATAGGAGTGGTGACACAGGAGTAGGCCAAATTTTTTAATTTAAATTTTAATAATTTTACCGAATTTTCGAAATAAATAATGTTAATGTTACGTTAAATTATCGCGTACTGGCTTATATGGAATCGTCAGCACTTTGATTTTAAAATCTATTTATCGATAAACTTACATCAGTTATAAACCTTTCAAATCCAAGGCTAATGATTTCATTGTAATTGTGAGTAATTGTTTGATAAAATATATGTATATACAGCATAAATCAAAATTTAAATCAAATATTTAACCAAATTAATCCAATGCGATCCTTCAAAAAATGAAGAGAGATTCCTTTTGGTAATGTGGTTGCATATCTTCACAATCATTATCCTCACGCTCTTCAGTAGTCCCATTCGAATAATTTTACGGACTTAACATTTAACAAAAATTTTAACAAACAAGAATAATTCAAACCAGAGATCAGCTGAAGAAAATCAAATGTAAGAACTTCTTAACAAAACTACAGCAGATTTGTTGAAATTATTAAATTTGAATTGGTGATAACAGAACAAACTCACAAAGATACCTAAGCTTACCTGTGACTTTCCTGAAGTATCGTAACACCGGCCCTGCACACAGGATTCTCCCTGCTACA
Source organism: Marronus borbonicus (assembly GCA_902655005.2). NCBI lineage: Eukaryota > Metazoa > Arthropoda > Insecta > Coleoptera > Scarabaeidae > Marronus > Marronus borbonicus. The sequence continues at coordinate 26,199,558 of LR737382.1, forward strand.
CTTCAACCAACCAAAACAGTTATACAACACAGGATTGGTGCCTTGAAGGTGTTGCAAAATAAACTGATGATTTCCAGGCGCTTTTCTCAGTAGCAACTGGTGATCCCTATCCCCGTAATGGGTAAATAATCTCTCTAAGAAGCTTTCATCATTAGACCCTGGATATATAGCCTCCTCATCCAGCAACCAAAGCATTCCTCTGCGATCAGCTTCGTGCAGGTCGTTTTGTGAAGTCCTAACGACTGTATTCTGAGCTGTCTTGTCCAGGAGATTGACCAGAGGTAAAGGATTGATGAGGTTGTCGTATTCGTGTTCGTCTAGGTCGATGTCAATATTTTCCTGAAGGTAACGATGTTTGGGTGCAACCAAATTGGTATGGTGATAAAGTAATTGGAGTCTTTCTTGGAGGTAATTATGGCAAAGGTCTTCGAAAGATGCTCCGGTTTGGCGACCGCAGGTTGCTGGATTTTGAAAGCCTGGTGTGTCAATTAGGAGTAGAGATGAGACTGTATGGGTTGATGCTGATATCGACCTAGAAGAATTTTTATTATTTTCTTCCAATTTTATTCGATTATTGAAAATCTTACTTGTTTATCATTGAAGCCACGGCATTGAAGACTTCCGAATACAACCCAACAATGAGCCCTTCCAAAGCTTCCAAACCAGAGACGTCTCTTTCAAGGCCCCGATCTGTTGGGGATGGTGTCCTGAAGGGTTGACGCGGAGCATTTGGTGTAACCATTCCACCAGATGCTAATCCAAAGGTAACTCTCGATAACTCTTCTACGGTGGTACCAAGTAAATTTGCAGCTTTCTGAGCAGATTGTGGGTTTGCAAATTGATACCTGCTAGAGTTGCCAACTGAAATCCAAACAATAAAATTCAACGATTCAACTTTTATGGAAAAATTACCTTTACTAGCGCCGGCGTTTCCTAAATGGTATGAAGCTGCTAGCACCGACCAAAGGACTTTCTGCTCGACTTCTCCGATCCCAAGTACTCCCATTGACGTACAAATCTTAGCGAATTCCACTTGAAGTCTCTGTTTATCCTCGTGCTTTTGATGTAGGTTAAAGAACGCATTATTTTCATTCCCAGTCATTTGATCTAAGAACAACTCTTTTCTAAGATTCCCCTCGACTCCAAACAGCAATCTCTGCATGATATGGAAACTGCTTTCACCCTCTAATTTCTTGGAAACACGCGTCTTTTCCAGCATCAAGATCTGGATGCTAGCAGAAGCAATGACACCGCTCTGGTCGAAGTCCAAACTGAAGATTTGGGTGAATCTTGTCGCGTTGGTATTCATGACGGTTTTGCAATTTCCAAAACTTTCCAAAACGGTCCAGATCGACGTTAGTTTCTCCACGGTTAAGACTTTATTTACAGAACCAGTGGCCGTCAAAAGGTATTGCAAACTATGGCGGAAATTGGTAGTCTTTCCAGAACCGGATCTTCCTAAAAATACAATTGACTGGTCTTTTCTAGTTGATAACATGTTTTGATAAGCTGATTGGGCTACTGAATAGATGTGAGGTGGCATGTCTTCGCTTTTGCAGCCTTTAAATAGAGCTACGACCTAAAATATTAAGAAAATAATTTGATAAAACTCCTAAAATGTTTAAGATTGCTGAAAAGACTTACTTTTTCAGAATAAATTGCTAGTGGCGCCATAGGATTGATGACCAATAGAGTGTTCAATCCTGCGTTGGTGTGGATGAGATTTGAAGCGTATCTTTGACGTAACGTATGCAGAATACTTGATTCATTTAAGTATCTCAAGTTGGTGATGTCTTCCAATCTATCAAACTGTGACGGATTTGCCTAAGAAAAAAAAAAAAAACAATATATCTTAATTTACATGCAAATTAAAGATATTACAGATATATTAAGAAGATAGATTTTAAGAGAAAATTGACGTAATTTGCATTCGAGAAGATTCAATGAATATCAAGAAAAAGAATCGTCCAAATTCTACATTTACCACTCAAAATCTTCATCAAAGTAAATTACAAAATTACTCCAAAATAAATTATTTACAAATATTACCTTCTCAATATCATCTTCATCCACATTAAGGTGATCCCCAGTTTGTTCCAGTTGTATCCTGACCTTCCCAGGCTCCACTTCCTGCCCAGGAATCTTCCCGGCCAAGGCGAAGCCGCCTCTGTGCATCAGCCACACCTTTTCCGTATCCAGCCATTGTTTTTCTTTCGTAATTTGTTCGTCGGTTTTGGCCTGAAAACAAAAGATGCGGCGTCAGTACTCTCAGCATCAATTGATCAAGGAAAAATGAGCACCTGAACCGGGATGACTTTTTTATTTAGCAGCGAGTTTAATGGCTTAAAATAGGAGTCTTTTAGATTACTAAAATTATGTTTCCTATGCAAAGAACGTTCTAGAGCTTCCTCAAATGGAATTGGATTGATGGGACATCGTGAAGCATTTTTACTAGCAATAGGTTTTGATTTACTTAAATTTCTGCTAAACGTTTTTTGGCTTTTACTATCACAGCTTGTTACAATAACCTTACACTTGTTTCTAGAACTAAAACTATTCCGCAACGGATTATTTCGAGCACCAAAATCATTTATTTTAGCATTACTATCACTGGGACTATTCAAAAGTCCATTGGTTTTCTTCACAACACCATCCGCTTCATCAAATCGTGGTTTTTCTTTAATAAAATCCAATCTCAATTCACTCCTTGATTTCAGCTTCTCCAAAAACCCATCGTTAATCATCTTCTTCAAATTTTTCCGTCTCTCCCTTTTAGGATTTTGAATCCTTGGCTTCGGAATTGGATTCTCTTTAGGGCAACCAATCCTAGATGATTGTGGAGCTGCGGATATCCTCTTAGAGGAACGTAAAGATTTTTCAAACGAAATATCGCTAGATCCTTCGAAATTCCTCGCTTGGGAAGATCTAGTAGCCTTCTGGTATAATCTATTACCAATAGTTGAAGTGGTATTGTCTGAGGAAACGGAAGCAATATCGCTATTCGGAGTATCTTTGTCTTGACTTGATTTTGAAGTGATTTCGCCAAGTTTCTGATGTTGTCTGGACAGAGATTTCGAAGGGTGAATCTCCTTGAGCAATCCAGCTTTGAGGATGGACATGTTTTTCAAGAAATTCTTGAGAAAATCGTCAGTGTTCTTCGACGCAAAGAAACTTGAGCATGATGTAGTCCCAGGTAAATCGTTTAACGATGACATTTTCAGAGAATCCAAGCTTTTGGAACGGTATAACTTGGGCAAAGTGATTTTGACATCCTTTTCTGAGGAAATGCCTCTACCAATAGACTGCTTTAGGTTTTCCATGCTATTTTTCTTGGAAGCCAAAGGAGTTCTTGGAGCAGAGGTGAGTTTTTTACGATCTTTGGGACAATCCAATGTGGAATTACTGGCACACTCTTTCGTAACATTTTTCCGGAAGGATCTCCGCAGGATGGAAGATTTATTATCGAAGCTGTTCCTCCTAGATAAATTGGGGGTAGTTTTCTTGGATTCTTCATTAGCATCCTTGCTTTTCGATCCGCGGAAACTCCGATAAGACGTATTAGATCTCAAACTTTGCTCGAAAAACGATGGTTGATACATTTTTCCGCCTCGAAACAAAATAAAAACGAAACAAAACACTTCTTCTACATGAGATGTCACATATTTAAGATAACGAAAGAAAAATCATCACGCGACTGACGTTACGCTTAACGCACTTAAGTTTGCAACACTTAATCAACTGAAATAATGGTGAAAATACTCTAACAAAACAGGCGGGTAATGCGCAAACGTTTGGTGCAGTGGGACATTTGACGTAACCGCCTAGCATACACGCAGTCAACAGGTAAACAGCTCGGAAAGGAAAAGGTGTATGATGTTGTATACCGTGCGACGCCTCGAGAACTAGACTCTCTTCTAAGCACGTAATTTACCTTCCATTTCTTACCGTTTATGCTAATTCCGCGAAAGCGATACTCGACGCGCGTAATTTTCGACTAAAATCGACGATTGAAAACGAAAAATTACATAAAAATTATATAAACAACCCGACCGACGTTTCAGATCACAAATTCGTTTGAAAACATGCGGAAATCTAAAGATCCTTTAAGAAAATCGAATGGTACCGGCGCTATATAATAAACCTGCGGCGCACCTGATGGTGCGGATGTAGTGTAACCAATCTCGTATCGATTAAAAGCAATTTTTTTTTTTCCGAATAAAAACACCTTAACACAGTACAATTTGACATACCAAATATAGAAATGTAAATAAAATGACAACGCGGGTCCTGCAGCGTCACCCTGCGGAACTCCCAATATGGTCACGGCCCATTCTAGGCGTTTTATTTGCAAGAAATAACGTCACAATGTGCATTATCGTATCGCTATACTTTTCTTTGACAAATAAAGCAAGGTTAAAGGAGCTGAGTTGTTACTTCCCACAACGTTCTGTTGCAACCTACAACCAGGATCGTTTTTTTTTCCTGTTATTTTTCTCAGCATCAAGAAAGAGTCTATTACAAACCGTTAAAGTATAGAATAGAAGGTTAGGAGCTGGTAGCTTCAAGCAGTACTTTTATGTAGGTCTATTATAATAAATAATAAGATTCATATTATGTACGACGTATATAGCAGTAAATATAGTTGTATATATAATGTTATTTGGTAGTTGGCCTTTTATATATGAAGAAAGGAAATACTGTATGCAGTTAGAATAAATTTACGACGTTTATTATGGTGCTCATGTAAGATAACTATGTATATAAGAAAGTATATAAGAGTAAAAGTTAGTTAGAAGCAAATAAGTTGATATTTTATTTTATAAAACGAGATCTGTGTTAATAGTGTGTAACTACTTGATGAATATTTGAATTTCTAAGTGTCCTTGCTATAAAAATATTTTTTTTTGTCATCGTAGTATTTACTCAAATGTTTAATAGAATTATCTATCACTTATTACCAGGTGTTGCTGTAATTATAATAAATAGTCAACGTATTTAATTTTGTTATTTGCAAGTAATAGAATTTAAAATCTTATTATGCAAGCGATTTCTAGAAAGATTTGCAGATGAGAAAAATTTGAGAAAAAAAATAAGAATATGCTTTTTGCCATGAGGTAATAGCCAAAAGTCCTCGAAATGGAGCAAATAACAGGTCTTCTTTCATTTCCGTCGCCTACAAAATGGCTCTTTTATGAGAGCAAATACCCAATTCGTTACAATAAAACAAAAATATGTAAAAACTTAATTATTATCCCAAAAAGTGGAAAAGCATGTTCTAAAACTTAAGGCAATTGAAACAATTGCCAAGTGACAAATGTTGGTGCTTCAGCATTTAAGTATATGCTACTAAACCTCAAGATTTCAATAACTGGCTACAACAAGTTAACTCTAAAATAAGACAAATCATTTCAGAATGATACATTGCATTCGGATTGAATTTTTTTATCGTTCAGAGATCTGCAAAGACTTCCAAGAATAGCACTTTGTATGCTTGTGGATTTACAGCAGATTTAATTACAGAAATCTGTATTAAAAACTAAGCACAACTAGCAAAGAAGAATATTTAAATCTTCTTTATTAAGCTTTTATAAATATTCTACTAATCGTTTTGGAGATAACATCACATTGTGTTGGTTTAGGTGCATGAACACTGTGAATATTCTATATTCTTGGTCCCCGGATTGGAGCCACATCGTTATCGTAGCTCCTGTCGACGTTTCGTCCACACTCTTATGGTACATCTTCATTACCGCACAGTAACTGGGGACTATTTACGTGATTGTTGCGTATAATCGAATCCACAATGGCTGAACATAGACTAGAAACCGACCGCCAAATCTACCCGCATCTTGCAATCCGTGAATCTATAGAAATCTTCAAATATGCCAACAATTTAAATCGCGACGATGGCTACTCTTATATGACACCAGGAAATTGATTAAACCTCCTAGCAGCCGTCACGGTTCATTCTGCTCGATTGACCCGTAACAAGCCCTAGAACGAATAGTCCCCAATCAGTGTGCAGGAATATCCCTGAAGATGTCCCTTAAGAGCGCGGACGAAACGTCGGCAAAATCTGCGGCAACGACGCGGTTCCAACTCAGAAAAAAAAAGAAAAAATTGGATTTCTTTTAAATTCAAAAAAAAGGATCCAGAAGCAAAAATTCCCCTTTACAGGATGTGGAAAATTTCCCGAAAGGGTGACTTTGAGAAAAAAAAAATTAAAATGCTTTTTTTTCTTTTTATTAACGAACAAAAAATTGGTCTTGAAGATATTGAGATGTATTTATTGAAACGCTGATACGATTTGCAAAGTGTGGCATTCGAAAGTGTTTCTTGCACGGTTAACTTCCTGCCTGAAGATGGATTGTAGCAATCATTAAATTGGATTGGCGAATAACATGATACTCCTGCGGAATGTTGCCACATATAATCATTTTTATTTTTATTTATTTAGTTGAATCTAACATTGTTATATGAACATGATCATCTCAATACTTTCCAAAGAACCAGCTCTAACATATCTCCATATCTCCACCTCGAATTTATGTAATCTTAATTAGATATCTTAATTAAGAATGTTGTAATGTCCTCAACATATTTAAGAAGAATTTAGCGCAAATTCATTCGACATAGCAACCACACCTTTGCAAAATGAATAAAATATCATTGCTGTTATAAATCATAAGCTTGAATTTACTTAAACATTGCAAAATATCATCAATTCAACATCTATTTCTCTCATTGCAATCATTAAAGCATCATCTAGGATATCGTCTTAGATTAATAAAATCTATATTTACTGTCTAAACAATCGAAATTTTTAAGCAAGGTCATTATATCCATTCAAAAATAGACATTCTTCGGATCGAATTATGCGGCACTATCGGAATTTACATTGGCAATACGCACATATCTAATAAGATTCTGTCCCAACCTACGGCCAGGCTAGATGGAATTTCTCCATGCACAAGCGTCCATTATAAATTTTCGATCGGGCGTTTGAGTAATCCGCTGTTGGGCAAGCAATTCCTGGCATTGTTTAGAAACGACTTTGGCGACAGAATACGCATAGAAGTCTTTAGCGGAATAGTTTTGCAATTACGCAAAACAAAAACCGTGATCAACAGACACAAAAGAAAAATGTTGCATGTCGTGAATGGGTAATTCATTGTACATTGCTCCGTTAGGTTTCTCTTGTATTAGTTTGTTCTAAGAAGATAAAATTAATTACACCGAATAGTTGATTTGGAATGCGATGAATATTATATAAGTTATTCGAGAATTTAGAAACGGGTTTTGTGGATATCGGCAATAGAAATTCGCTCCTTTTGGCGCTGAGAAACATCACATTGTAAGTATGTAAAAATACGCAAAAATTGGCATTACATGGGCCAAGTGATCTCCTGTGTTGAGGCGTTTCCGCGTCACAAATATTTCGACTTGCTTCCGTAAATTCGGGAAGTATTGCGTGTTATGTCTATTTAAAAGCAGTATTTTTTAGAAATAATCCAGAATACTTAGATCATGAAAACGTGGAGCAAAGTCTACTACTGAGTTACCAAAATATTTATGTAAGAAGTTCATTGTTTGTAGTGCTTTATAAGATGCGGCGTTGTTTTGTTAGAAGTGTCCATCGCTCTGCGTTTACCGTTTCGTGAAAAATTAATGGACCAATAATGGTTCTCCACGAATCTGCCATCGAAACACTAACCTTTCCAGAATGCAATGGTTCCTTCAAACGCACGGTTTATTTGTTAATAAAACCATTGAGATGGAACCAAGCTTCGTCTGAGAAGAAGCATTTGTCAAAGATATTACCACAAGCCAATACTGCAGAGTCACTTGGTAGTACACAGCAATTTGCTTCTTCTTCTTCTGTTAATGATGGCAACTCAACGCTGCGCTATCAAATTTTGTTTTCATGCGATGGAGACTTCAACAAACCTATAGAGGCAGTGTTTAGGGTCAATTTCCCAAATTTTCGAGTCATCTAAAGCATTCATAGAAGGCTCAAGTGAAGATGAGCCTTGCACTGGAAGGCCTTCAACTGCAAGAGCTGATGAAAATGTTTGCAGAATCCTGGATCTTGTGCCTTCTGATCATCGGTTGACGAAGCAGATTGATCACAACAAAAGCATTGAATTAGACTAGCAATGACCAATGAATTGGGGATGATGGAAGTCTGCGCGAAAATGGTCCCGAAAAGAACCTTTTTCTAGAGCGAAAGGACAATCGGAGAGCTCGTGCCTTTCTTTTTGCAACAGATTCAAAATCATCCTCATTTTGTGGAACGCGTCATCATTGGTGAGGAGTCTTAGATTTTTTAATTTGACCCGGAATAAACAAATCAAAGATTAAAAGCATGGTTTAATAGCCAAGGGATCGTCTATATAGAATTTCCGTCTCAATTTATCCGTATCAATTTATCGAGAAATTCCTAAAAGTTCGAAAATGGGTCATTTGTAAGAAACTAAGCGCATTCAGCGATTTCATTCAATTAAGGTGTTTTTTGAAAGTAATAGACATTTCTGTAGGTCCTCGGTCTTATTCCCCAGATCTAAGCCCTTCTAATTCCTTTGTTTCCAGGACAGGAAGTAAGGAAAATTTGGCGTATTGGAAAACATTGAAAAGAACGTAAGCGATCAGCTGAAGACGATTCCAGTGTCTTCGTGTGCTATGAGGGTGAACAAACAGTCTACACAGCTGTGTAATTTCCCAATGCAACTACTTTGAAGAAGCGGATGTTTTTACTTTAAAACTAACGTATTCACCGGTTCAAAATCTGAGATTTTTAATTTTTAATTAAATGGAAGAATTAAATACTCAAACGTTTTTTCAAATTAAAAAACATGATTATGGGTGGAAAGTTAAACCATTTTAAATTTAAGATCGCTTTTACGACATTTTCAGGTTATAGACCAAAAAAAAAGGAAAAAATGTAATTTCATCTAACAACACCCTACTGGGGACTGGGGATTTCCGACAGAAAAACGAGCAGTAACAAAATTGAAGAAATTGTAAGGGAAGAACACGAACAATCGACAAATTAAGATTTCAATGAAACCTGTAGAGATTGAAAGAGCGCGTTGCTGTAAGAAAAATTTTTCACACAATTTTTTTCAATAATCTGATAATTTGTAAAGGCAAACACCAAAATCATGAACTAGAGAAAGGCAATATTACTGAACAGATTTTAGCCAAGAAGAAGTTGTAAATATTATTTAAAGAATAAAAATCGTAGATTTCAAATTTTCCATAAATCTATTAATAGTATTTCGTCCATAAATAATCAAATAAACTTAATATTCCGCAACATACATTAAAAATACACACATAAAAAAAAAACTCGAAGGTTTTGAATAGCTAAATTCCGTCAAAATTTATATCATTAACACGACTCTTTATATACGCAGCTTATTTACTTAAAAACAAATTCACACGTTCTAAAATAATCGAAATACCAGATTCCGCATGTAAGAATACGGTAATAAAAGACGGTTCCCGCCAATCTCCCGAACATGTTCCGTTTCGTTGCCACTGAGTTGTTAGTTAATCAAAAAAAAAAAAAAAAGTACACACCTTTTATGATCTAAGCAAGTTTCACCAGCTGTAAGCATTTGATGATGTCATCTTAAAATTTATTACCATTTAACTTGTGCAAAATCGAAGAATGTACCGACCAAATAACCTTTTTGTTTATTGCAAACGTGACGATCCTATTGTCTTTAATTACTTACATTTATAAAATGGAATATTTGGAGATTGTTATAACAGGCAAACTTCGCTGCAACGTAATTTCATTGGATCAAATAACGAAGGTGAAAATAAAGAATCAAAAACGTATTATTTTTTGGTTATTTAGGCGGATCTTTTCTAAATATCCCGCTGCCTAACACGAACATCAGAACGAATTTGCCTATTTTAGGCATAATCAGAAGGCTCTTTGATTGGGGCTGGTGGAAGAGCAATATAGCGCCTGATATCCTTAGTTAATTAAGACGCTAAGCCTAAATCCCTCAAAAACATATCATTAACATCGCAGTGGAAGATTGCAGGCATGGTACTTCTTCTGAAGAATGGACAGGCGGTAAGCTTAATTCTCAGTTCTCAAGTTCCAGGCTGAATTTGAAGATTTCTCGATCATTCCAAATCAGCTCTTTGGCTTTCGTAGCGAATGGCAGGAATGCTTTAAATAAGAATTCCAGCTGCAGAAGCGGTATTTTTGGACGTTGCGAAAGCTTAGGACGATATCGTCGTTCGTTTTGAACGAGAAGTTTCGCGTGCGGATGAATGAGCAACGTTCTTCGGAAATCTCGATAGGTTCCGCCTTATACACCGATGACGTTTGCATCTTCACGTAGTCGCAAGGTGCGCGTATAGTGGTCCTTGGAAAAGTGGTACTCCAGATAGAGGATCGCCAGCAATGCGGCTAAAAGCTCAGCCGTGTTATTCACCAAATCAGGCCGCTGCATGAAGAGAGATGGTGACTCGGCAGATGTAGGTGTGATCCAGCATGGTACGTTAATTTGGGACAGACATATCGATCACGTCGTTAATAAAGCTCTGCCGATTCAGATCCGTCAGAGCAAGCTTTCTGCTTATAATAAAATCCACCATCCAGCACGGTAACATCTTAATATTTAGCGAATAAAAGCCATCATTAATAAAGAGCAATCTAACACCGATAACTTAAATTAGGCAGATTTTCAGGTGCTCAAATAACCCAATCCATTAATCGTTGGACAGCGACTGAATGACAAACAAATGTCAAGAGTGACAGGTAAATAATTTAGTGTCATTTTAACATCTAAATACCAGCAAATTATTCTATTTGGCTCCAGGCTCTGAACGAACAATCCAAAGCAATTCATTTCTTTGAAAGGTAAAAAGACCATCTTAAGATTTTCCCTTTACTCCCACAGCGTTCCGAGAAACTCAGCCAAGATTACGGACAAACCACCAGCCTCGAACATGCCCCAAGAGTACCCCTTCAGGCTGATACCGGGCCGGCACAGAGACAGGGTATTGGCCAGATATCTCGCTTCGATAGACCTCCCGCATCTCATAGACGATATCGAGCACACGAGTGCCGAATTACTAGACGATGAAGACACCAGTTTGAGTATCCTACAAACGCCGATGCCAGCACCCCCTCCTTTACCACCGACAGACTTCTTGGCAGGAGCAGCTCTGTTGAGGGAAGCTGCTTTTATGCTGGACGAAAAACCCGAGGTCAAAGAGAAGAAAAAGGAAGATAAAAGCAAGTTTTTGCTGTACAACGCCACCAAGAAGGAGATTTTGAAAGAATGCGGAGAATCCGGTAAAGAAGCTAGTGATAGACGTAGGGAATTTGTTACTGAATTGCTGATGTCTTCTATGTTCGAAAGAAGTGATGGTAATCGTGAAGATAGTGTTGGTAATTAGATTTGAAACGTGAAAGTGGTTTCTGTATTTAAAAATTATTTAATAAAATTGAAAAAATAAAAGAAATAAATATGTTATTAAAGAATCTCGCATTATTACTCCAACCAAGCCACCGACCTAACCAACTTTGATATTTTTAATGGGAGTAAAAATAATTTGTTGCCTACTTCGGGCCTACCGTAAGCCGAGGGGTTACTTTGTGAGTCCAGATAGAAAGATATAACCCCGATGTAAGTCTACGGGTTGGTTCGACCATCTGAAACTAGTTGAAAACTGGTTTACATCACTTCTACTTCCAATAAAAAAAAAAAAAAAACTGGAACAAATGGTTTTCGATGGGTGGAAGACAACTTCAAAAGGGAGTTGATACTCATCCATTCCTAAAAGTGAATTCTCAAGTCTTTTGAAGATTCTAACTGGTGACGGGTACGGAATATTTAATCGCCGGTTTTACCTTATAACAGGGCTAAATTACTGTCGCGTTTATATAATCAAGTCGCTAATAAAGAAAATAATTCTCGATTAGCTGAATTGAAAAAAAGGAGGATTGATGCAGCTAAACCTGTTCAGAAGAAAAGCTAGTGACCTAAGGAGGATCACTAAAAATAGCGATCAACTAGGCTGTGCTCCTACAGATAATGTAGACGATCCAAAACCTTCTCCATCAGGAATTTCCAAGAAAAGAACAAAGGGGCGTTCAAGGAGGTTTGAAGATGATGGCTCTGAGAGTGGATCTGAGGAGATCGCTTTTAATAAATCTGATGATTGCATTGGAGCAGAAGACTTCTAGGAATTATTTGAAGAACGCTGTGGTAACGAGAAAAATGAAGAAGGAAGAATTATATTTACTTGCTTAAAACTTCATTGCCGCAAAGTAATCCCAAAACGATGAAGTAAAATTGTGAAAAAAAAAAATTTTTTAGGGGTTAATTAAATAACATAAAAATAAACAAATATGGCAAAATAATGATCCGCAAATATTATTTTAGTCAATTTGTAGAATTTTAGGACTGATTTGTAGAAAATGCAAAAAAAACCGTCGCAAAGTAACCCCGGTTTACAGTACTATCCAAATTTTCCGCCAAAAGATCTACTGAACGGATTACGTGGAAAACCTGTAGACCCAACAAAAAATTTAATTACGGGCTACAAAATTAGTTAGGCAACCCAGCATACCTCTCAAACTCGAACGCAGTATACCCAACAAAGTTTGAACAAAACGTACCGCCCGCCAATCCATAGAATTACATTCTCCGCAATAAAACTTCACATTCTCACATGATATCGACTCCCCACGTCCCGCTTTTATTACAAACGTTTCAAGTACATACATTACATACTTCATCGGAATAGATAATCTAACTGCATCATCAGATTTAAATAGTTATCTTTTGCAAACAATTCTCGATGTGCCTTTCATATATTTAATGGTTCCGGGAGAGCCATTTAGACGCAACATGTTTAAAATTAGCGCGCTTTACAGGTGAATTATAATGAATTTCGAGGCGAATTCGCAATAACAATATCACGAGAACGAGCCGAGATGGAAAAAAAAAAACGACATTTAGCTAGGAAAGCCGCAAGATGTTGATGATATTATTCTTGAGCGAATGCTGCTGTTGTTATTTCAATGAGACTGCATGGGGATTATTCGTGCAACGAGGTGTGGTATTGTTTCAAATGGCAAATCGTGCAGAATTCTGCATTTGAAATGCCAGATTTAATATCTTGTAGGCGGTTTTAATGTTAACGATGTACAGCGAAGTTGTGGTATATTTAAAAAATTTTTTTTTTCTGTCTACTAATATTGTGTAAAATACAAAAAAAATACAATTTCAGTTTCCAGCCCAATTTTTGTTTAATTTAACATCGTACATTTTTACGAGTTTCTTCTTTATGAGTCTTACGAGAAAACGCATGAATCGATTTATGAAGGAGCGTACGTTAGAAAATACTGAAAACTTGCCAATACACCAATAAACCAAGACTTCCTATCATACCGGAAGTATAAAGTCAAATGTTTATTTTATAGGACAATTATGTTGCTATTTTAAACAATATTTGAGAAATTGTAATGTTGCTCACGCACTGCCTTTAACAATCACCTTTCAGCTACTATCTATTTTGCCACGTTGAGGAAAACATCTACAATCTAGAGCAGCGGATTCTAGCTCGCAAAATTTCAAAAACGGACCGTGGAAAGTAAACACTAATAAAAACAGCAAATTTTTGTTAAAATTTGGTTACAAGCTAAACTCCTCAATTTATTCACTATTCGGGCAAATTGTTGCATATTTTGAAATTCAATTGATCCAGTTATAGTCCAATTCAATATGGTCTTGTGTATTTAAAGCGGTTGTCGTTTCATTGTTTTTTCAACAATTAAAATAAGTACGGCGCTTTTACAAAACTTATATACCGCTGAATTGTCTTGACGTTGATGCTAGTTGGTAGCCAACTTTGGATTCATGCACTTGAAACATTCATCTTTAAATGTTGGCGGGATTGAAGACTTTAAAACCGTCTATTCAACTTGTTTCAATCGGAAGATTGCCGACAACTTGATTCGGCAAATTGAAAAATTTAGGAACTCAATGTAGCATTTCAACAGAACCATTCGTAAAACGCACCAAAATGGATAAATTTATTTTTGTAGATATCAAGATAAATGTATTAATTGCGGATTTACGTATCTAAAAGAGAACGGCATTGATCTGCAACAATTTGTGAAAGTGTGTTGAGAAATGCATGTCTAAAAAGACTGAAAAATTCTTAAAACATTTGCACGCATGAGTTGAAAGATTTATCTTTTGTTTTATTGTTGTGTTTTAAATTATATTAAGATGTATTTTGATTCTATGGATCGCAAAGTAGAAAGGATTGCCAACCTAGTGGTCTAGAGTATAGTTCAATATGGCTCAACAGCAGACCAGTATCGCTCTTGATTTATTTTGTATTTCCTCCAATCAACGTGGCTTCATAACGGAAAGATTAGCAGTTACCAACTTGATGTTTTGCAAACCAGTCTGTATAAAATATTAAGCGCTGATCAAGTAGATTAGATCAAACGCGCTTGATAGAATAAATCTTACTATTTTAATTAGTTTCAACAATCGCCTTTCTTTCGTCTCAGCTCCATCACCCAATGCAATACGTCTTCTACAATACAAATTTAACTGTTGGATATGGATACATTATCTGGAGTACCCCAAGGATCAAACCTGGATCCTTTCTTCATTCTTTTGTCAGTGTGCTATGATAGAAACAAGTAAGTCATTTGGGCAATTATTGAATACGACGATTATAGTGAAATTAATCTATCCATTCGTTAAAACGCGATTGACTTACTCACTGAAAATTAAAAATTAATTAAATGCCTTACGGAAAATAATCCCCAGATTTTTTTTATTGCTGATGAACGAACGCATGTGAATTTTTATAACTATAAAGGTGTTTAACCTTGAAAGTTAAAATTTTGTAGAACTGTTGACCGTATAATGTAGGATCCGTAACTGAATTAATTTTCCGAAAATATTATACATGGTGTTCGAAAATTACGGTTAAACTTTTAAAAGGAAAAAATGTAAAAAGTTGATTTCTTTAATACAACAAAGTATCTATTGTTCCCTCTTTTTATCATATTGCTTTTACAAAAGAAACAAAAAAAATCATATCCATTACGCGTCAAAATTGGATACTTTTCAAAATATTTCGGAAAGTATCATCCAACTTTGGAAATATCTAAGTTAGTCATCGTTGATAAAATGTTGAATTGGCAATCCTCCACGAAGTTCTGCGTTGTAAATACGCGGGAATTCAGTAACAAGAATTGTGCCGATTAAGCAGATCATTTCTTGTAAATTTGGCTTCATTCGTCCAGATAATGTGATCCAAAAATAATTTGTACCTTTACGATCATGCCTCCTTGGAAAATCACTTTCTTTTAGTTGTTGAAGCATTGCACGCAGACATGTTTGTGAAATATTCCGCGTAATGAAGACGTAGATGATTCTGATTCTGAACAGCACAGCTTGTCTTAAAAGACAAAGCAAAATGTTGCTGTTTTTTAATGATAATTAAATAGAACAGCCTGTACATTTTTCGAGAATCTGATGAAGAAACGGTTCTAGAATCTTTTTATAAACATTTCCCTTTCCCTAAAGTGCGTCTATTTGAAACGAGCACCATTTTTCTTTATTTCAATGCCAATTTTTCCGACATACCCACAATCAGCACCCTTTGATCACACCATATACAACAATAACGAGGTTGAATGAAATGCACCTAGCAAAGCAATTCATTGTTCCAATTTCCTTGCATCGGGATATCGCATTGTATTCAAATACGGTCCTGGAAATCTCGATCCCACAAACGTAAACAATAAATAACTTAGGAATGGGAAAACGGAAAACATTATATTCTCCCATACGCATAAAGCGTACAATACGGAGAATCAACCGTTTCATCGCCCTCTAGATTGTCGCGTTAATTAAACGGTATGGGTCGCGTTTAAATATGACTTACATTTTTCAATTGTTTCGTTCCACGGTATACTACGATAACGTACACGATTATAATGAGAATTAGTATAAATCTACCGCATTACTTAGCGTTTGTTTTGTTTACGTTGTGTTCTAGCGTGTCTCGTTCGGATATACGTACAGTGATGTCCATCTTCGACGTCACAGCTTTCGCGTGCAATGGGAAAAATAGCTGGATCACTCGCACATGCAATACTAGACTACATGCAATTTCTATATTTGTATTTTGTTCTTGCCTTATTCAGCTGCAATAAGACCACGAAGAAGTTTTTATTTGCAAAGTTATTCTTAGCTAAAGTTCTAACACGCACGAGAAACCAAATCACCTGTCTATTCTTTAGTCAGAATCACTGGAAAACCAAGCGAGTAACGTTATTTGGACATCTTCAAAGACATTCGTACACCATCAGGACAACAACAAAATCCCCGAACATGCTAGCATTATTTTCAAGAATGAAAAATCATATCGTAAAAGCTCCGTGGAAAAAGTCGAAAAGCTTAAAATGGAACTTGGAAAGCTTTCTAATTTCGAATTGACGTCTAAGCGATACACGCATTCAAGACACCCACCGGCACGTCAGCACCTATTTGTTTATTTTAGCAATAACCAGAAAATTCTTTGAATGGGGGTGTGTATCTGATCTCCTTACTTGATTAGGTCCTAAGTCCTACCAAGCCTAAACTTTTCTAAAATATGCCACCAACAGCCGTGCCAGTTTGTCTGTAAAAATACAGATGTAGTTCGATGGACACGCTAGTATGTTGAAAATATGCTCTTCGTTGTTATTTGTTAATTTACCTGAAGAGAAAAACGTTTGAAAACAACATTTGGCGCCTCCGGATTGGTTACGTAGAAACAGATCCTGGGATTCGCTTAAATTGAATTAAATTTCAATCCACTGGTAGGTCCTTATCAGCAGTTGTTATTTGTTATTGTTATTGTTTATACGGAGTGTTTCACAAGGAACTGTATCGATCTATATATGACACAGTATACAAGAAAATTCTGGAAACTTGGCAATATACTAAAACTTGAACTAAAATATTTCCAATAATCCAAGACTTCCGGTTATAGAAGAAGTAGGTGCCAACTTTATATTTTTGAATTCCTAGTTCAAATTTAAGGCCTGTTTGTTGCAATTTCTGACCATATTTGAAATATTCGCAATTTTTTTACAAGTGGACGAGGGCATGTGAACTTTTATAACTGTGAAAGTGTTCAACCCGCGAAATTTAAATTTTGCAGAACTATTGACCGTACTGGGTCGGATTAGAAACAGCAACGTATCATTCGAAAATATTATAAAGCAAGTCCAACAATTACGATTAAACTAAAAAATGGAACATGGATAATAGTAAATGAAACTTTAAATAAAGAGGATAATAGATCATTTAAGTTAATCTTTGTTTCTATTTTTAAATTAGTAGACTTCGCCAATGAACACTACTAAATTAAAATTAATTGTATTACGTGGTTGTAACACTAAAATAAAAATTACCAATATATAGATTCTGATAATACGTGAGAATAAATTATTCCGCCATTAAATCTTGTATTTCTAACTAGTAAACGTCTTAAAACTTAAACGGAAGACCTATTAATACGAAATGAAGTCTTTTCCATGATATTGCCTGTGAGGCATCTATAAAAAAAAATTCAAAATAATTAATTTTATACTATTTCTTAAGTAAGACCAAGTATCTCACACGAAAACTTAATCATCGGCAACAAATACACCGCTGTACGTACACTACCCGACAAAAACATAGACGCGGTATCGTTTTTATTTACGAAACAAAGTTTACAGAAATTATATAAAATGTAATTGAGGGTTATTAATACTTGTTATGTAAATAGTCCATTTATAGATATTTCTGGGTTTTTATTGCTTGATGAGGGGTAATTGAGATTTTCCCAGATCAAAATAGGAATTTTAAATGCGACAAAAATTTAGACCCTGCGCATTTATTACATTAATATAAGCGAAAATGTTTTAATTTGATACTTCTCTTTATATGCAGCGGTTGTGCTGGTAAAGTGTACGCATTTCACCGCGAGAAATTATATTTTATAAAGTGTTTGCAATATGGGTAGAGAAAAACAATTATCCTTGATAGAAAGGGTAAAAGTTCTAGCCTGGCACCAGGATGGTGTTAGTAAGAAGGAAATTGCTCGTCGGTTACGAAGAAGCGATCATTCCGTTAGAAATTTCCTAAAAGATCCGGAAAATTACGGCAAATCAAAAGACAAGGGGCGACCGAAAGCTGTAAGTGACCGGGTAAACGCATGATATTGCGGTGTGCATCCAATTCTTCTGCGTGGGCGAGAGTTATTGCAGAACAGGCAGGGGTACAAACGCACGTGCGTAATGTTCAAAGGATTTTAAAGGCGTCACCGGTAATATCACGGAAGAAAATGTTGAGAAAACCGCCACTTTCAGCGAAACACAAAGAAGAGAGGTTGAGATTTGCTGAAGAACACGTATCCTGGAAGAAACAATGGGAAGAAGTTATATTTTCCGATGAGAAACGTTTTAATTTGGACGGACCGGATGGGTACTCGCATTATTATCATGATCTGAGAAAGGAACCAAAAGTGAAAATGACCAGACAATTAGGGGGTGGATCTGCGATGATATGGGCAGCGATTGGATTTCGCGATAAAAGTGGGATAGTGTTTTGCACAAACAAAATGACATCTGTGACGTATAAAGACTTATTGCGTGACAATCTTCTACGTTTTGGAAACCAATGGGCCGGGCGCAATTTTGTTTTTCAGCAAGATAACGCGTCAATTCATAAAGCAAAAACCACTACTGAATGGTTTAAAGAGAAAAAGATTAAAACTTTACAGTGGCTGGCACGGTCGCCAGACTTAAACATTATTGAAAACATGTGGGGTGAATTGGCACGTCGCGTTTATGGCGGAGGCCGTCAATATTTCACGGTGCAGGCACTGAAAACTTCAATAGTGACTGAATGGCACAATATCCCTCAAAATTATGCGTTAAATTTATATAAATCTATTAATAACAGACTATTGGAAGTGATTAAGAACAATGGAGGATCTACGCATTACTGATCACTCATTTGTTGATTTTTGTTTTACATTTGCAACAGAACGTCTACATTTTTGCCGCAGAAATTGTTTAAACATTGGAGTAATAATTTATTATTTAATTCATACATTACCGGAGGAGATATTTTTAAATTTATTTTACTTTTACGAATAAAAACTTAATTAGATATCTTGCTAGTTTCGCAAAGAAATGTTGTAACCCTTAAAACCCGTAAAACATCTTACCGCGTCTAAGTTTTTGTCGGGGAGTGTATGTAGATATAATGTAATATCGTTATATAAATTGAATTTAGTGAAACAAGTGTAAGGTATACGAAATAGCGGTTCACTTCAATACTAACTGTACATTCGAATTGAAATTGGCCCGCTTTTAGCACTACATTTGTACGCAAATGAATGTTTCGCGTTCAGTAATTGAGGAGGATTTTTTTAGTATGTAAACCGTACACTGCATGACATTGTTGCGAACAACCTTTGATTGGAGAGTTACACCGTTACGAAACATACAGGCACCGATAACTTTTTTAGACCTGACAGATATTTTAACAAACAAAATTACACTATAAAGCGAATTAAAATTGCCAAATTTTCGCCATTTTCTTATTTACATATTTACATCCAAGAGTTTGTCAATATTAATCTAAAAAAAAAAGTGAAAATATACTAAAAATTTAATGATAAACTGAGCAGTAAATGGAATTAAAAATTACTTGCCAAAGCTGAAGCGCAAACATCTTTATTTTCGGTACATACGACTCCAGATCATCCAGTGTTCTTGTACCTCTACGTAAAAATTTTAGTTAAATTTTATGGTATAATAATTGCAGAAAACAAGGTTTAGTTTATATTCTTTCAATAAATTTAACAATTCATTCATCGGGTGTTATGGAAAGGTACCAAGTTAAAAAATGCCTAGAAACAATAATAAAAATATTGCTGCTAATACAGCATTCAGTCATGTTATTGATGGAATCACTCGCGGTAAGAGCAATGTGAGAGAAAAAACACTTATCGACGGTCTCTCTGCCATCATCAGTCTCATTATTGTTGCTCCGAGCGTTTTACTCTACCCCACACCGCTATTTGCCCTAAAACATCACCTGTTCAATCTAGGAAAAGTTGAAGATCAAATTTGTCGTCTACGCTTAGAAGATCTGAAGATGACAGAACACAATCCATGCAAATGTGCCATCAGTCGCACTCGACGACAACATTTCAGTAAACCACTTCTGGCATTTACTGATCCTGAAGTAATATTAAGGCTTATCTTCATCTATTCTAACACATATGAGGGCATTTTGTTACAATAGATCTATCAAGGTGGTAGTGACTAAAGGTATTTGTGCCATAACCTAATGATACTAATACATGCACGGCGGCGCGCCACCTCATTTTTCTCGGAGAGCAGGGAAATTTTTGCAAAGACAATTTGGAAATAAATGAACGTCCGCTAGGACCAATTCACCTATTTCTCTTTGCTGGCAACTGCCTGTTCGACTTGTGAAAGCTCAACTGTATCACCATCTACTCACTAATGAAGAACATGTGATTTTCATTGCTTCGATCAAACGTTTTCACAATACGACAATTGTTGAAACTCGCAGGGGTGCATTTTCAACATCACCACGATATCATTCGAATTGAAATAAATTAAAAAAAAGAAACGAGATTTAAAAAAAAATGTTTTTCGTCAATTATTAATCACCTTGTATATGCATTTATACGTGTAGGATAATAACAAGTGACGGTGAAAACTCCGCGCATTCACTAGACGCCACGATGTTCCCCACTAATACGCAAACAACAAGGACATTTTAAAAGTTGACGATGCCTTGTTGTTCTTCGCCAGTCGCTTGTGTGTAGCTTGCCGCTACCTTGCCTGACCCAAATTCCACGCATATTCTTCAATAGTATCACCGGTCGATTCGATTTTATTTGCCTACTATAATACGAATGCTTTACGGTCTTAGGTGAGGCCGTACGGGAGATGTTTATGAGCCTTGTTTTGTTCGATCCAACGGGGAACGTTTGGCAATCACAATAATAGCAATTACAATAATGCAATTTTATTTATAATTACTCCAATTGAAACAGTTTTGGGTAATTATCGAATTAAATTAATTGCTAAAGTTGTAAAATTGTGACAGCGACGGTAAAAATCCTTGTAAAATGATGACAAATAAAAGAGATGTTAAATTTTCGAAAAAATGCTTGAAATACAGCGAATATCTCAAAATATCCCATTTCATTTTAACTGCATGACGTATCGTACAAAATTTGCTTTATTTTTCATCGAGAAAACCAAAAATGTAATAATATACGGGGTGTCTCATTTAAGATAGCAAACACCATGTATACTTCAAAATAATTTTCGGTCACGGATCATTTGATTTTAAGCAATTCTTATTCCGAATATATTAATATATATAATCGGTAATTCATCGCATACAGAATGTTGTCGCACCCGGTATAGGTTTACAAGAAGATTAATTGAGGAATAAACCTGAATTTTGCAAAAAAAAATAGTTGTTCCTGTGTTAGGCTGTTCTCCTACCATCCTACCTACAATCTAGGCAAAAGTCTAGAAAGAAACTTACTTAGGATATCAGTTCAAGAACCCTTTCTTTCCTTCTGCTTTGCGACTAATTTACCAGGGCACAATTTTTTTTTTCTGCGAGACCATGATCCAAAACATACAGCTCCAAGCTAATAATATGCAAATTACGACATGGCCGCTGGAGAATTTCGATTCCAATCTGATGTAGTTATCGATAGAAGAATGTGGATAACTCGTCCTATCCTCTAAGGTACGGCTATTGAATCTACTCTAAGAGTGATAGAACAGTACTGGAGGCCCTAATTTACAGAAATTAACTGAAAAAAAATGCTCTGAACCACGCGATTTCTTAACAGCCCAAATGAGAACAATTTTGTTAGATATCCGCTGATAATTTTTATTGCTTGCGATGGTAAGTTTGTTTAAACTTCCATGAGCAGTAAGTGGGTTCAACCCCCGCATCAAGCGATTAATTTCTTAATGGTGGATGAACACGTTACAAAAGCAACCGAAGATAACCAACAACATATTTTCCTGGGTTATTTCCGAAACAAAGCAAAGATTCTTCAACATCCAATGCTCATATTTCCAATATGATCGATCTAAATCGATCTCAAATTTAATATAGGCATAATAGGCATTTGTTTGTTTACATGCATATAATTAATTCTAGTATCTCCGTCTGAAATTTACGCGAATCAAAAGCAACGAAATTTATTTATGTTAGATAGTTTATTTTTCCAACATGCGCGGTGCAATTTATTCGACTTTAGTACCTTCTTAAATGCATCGCTTTCCCAATTTACAGCCCGCGAACTTAAAATAAACCGCCAACTCAAACAAACACAACCGAAGTATTGAGAAATCTACAAATAGAGGAAATAAATAAATTGTTGTAACAAAAAAAAATAGAGGCGTAAATTTCGCAGAACATTGAATGGAAGATTACGTACGTCGTGTTTATGGCAGAAGGCTTATCTTCTTGATGATTGGTGGATTTACGTTTTAATCCCTGAATAAGATCTAGGTACGTACGTCAAAATAATAAAATAATTTCTCGGAAAATGTTTTTATGTTGTAGATTGGCATCTTATCTATAGATCTGAGTTTGTACAAGCTTTTGCAAAAGTATTTGGAAACAGTACCAGAAATTTCTTTATTAGAAACCCCCTCCTCCCCCCAGCGGGCGAGCCTTGAATAAAAAAAAATTAAGTCCAAGGAAAAAAAACAGCGGAAAATTGTGAATTTAAACTAAAAAGAAAAAAAAAATTAAAACCAATCATAGATAATAATGTTCGATCTGCAGAGTTTCAGGATTACGCCCACAGAAATTTAAACGACAATTTCCGAAAATCTCCCTAAATATGGACGTGTCGGCCCAAAAGGAACTCACAGCTCTAACTGCAACATCTTAAGAGAAAGAAAAAAAAATGATAATAACACAAAATCATCCACGTGCATTTGCATTCTCTTTTTTTTTGTCGTCTTTATTTATAAACCATTTCGGCCTGAACAAAGCTCAGATAAACAACTTTATTTATAACATTTTCGCCCAATTCGATATCAGTTCATAAAAACCACATACCTCACGATAAACCTTTGAAAAGAGGCATGGCCAGACAACAAAGGCAGAGTCAAAGAACTTTTTCGTTATTTTGAAGTTAGCAACTCTGAGTTGCCCGTAAATCATGATGAATGGGGAAAGAATGCCTTATCTCTTTGAACAGGGTCGTATTAACTATAAATGTGGAAAAATTTGATTATGTAAAGCATGCAATTGTCTGTTCGAACAATATACAAGGTGTACAACAACACAAATCAACAGAAACTAAATTTCTTTGATTTATCTTTAATTCTTCCAGCGTTTTTAGCCGTATTCTAAACATTACATTTTTTAAAATAAACTCTGTCAAAACTACGAATCCAAATCAGGCGATTTTGGCGGTCAATGCTTGCATTAGCACTTTTTTTAATTTTTCTGAAGAACTTCTGCACCCTGGACATCACTAATCCTTGGTAATCCGAATCTAGGAAGATCTGTTATCATCGGCCTAGTTCTTTTAAATTTAACAATACGCCTTCATTTGAAAGGGGCTCGCTCTCAAACGCATTCCGATACAAAAACTTCGTGAACCAACAAAGCAATTTCTGCCATACTCATAATAATATTGTACTGAACTTGTTATTGGTTGCAGTTCAATTTTTTAGAATTTAACTCGTCTGAATTAACGTTAAAACCAGTTGTATTTTGAGAATAAATCACTAAATTGCAATGTTGCTTGTTTTGGCACTTGTTACAGTAGTTTTCATGATGAAACTTTTGTTTTGCATACGAGGGCAGCTCGACCTAGCCAAGATATGACGCTACTAGAATTATTTCTATTCTGACAAGAGTCCTGCCAACTTTTCAAACAGATGTATCATCAATAGTTGAGTGTAGGCTTTCACGACCGTAATCCATTGTAGAAATGTCTTTCGGGTGATGTCGTGTAGTTGATATTTAACTTGACGTTTCGCTGACTATCCTGTCAGCTTCTTCAGAAGACTTCTAAAGATTTCAGTCTTTAGAAATCTTCTGAAGAAGCTAACAGCATGGTCAGGGAAACGTCAAGTAAAATATCAACTACACGACATCACCCGAAAGACATTTCTACAGATGTATCATCAGTTAGTTTGTGAATGAAACTAATCATATATAGAGTAATGGCCAAAAATTTATTTTTGAAAAGTTGAACTCGGTGAAGTTTATGGGGTTCTGGATAGGTGAATTTAAATGCGGCCGTAGAAGCACTTTTTACGAAAAACTTCCAGATCGTCCAAATGAGGTCACCACGTCAGAAATAATTGAAAAAAAAAATCGCGATATGGTAATGAATGATCGGAGATTGAAAGTCCGCGAGACTGGTGAGACTGTGGGCATCCCAACTGACCTCATTTGAATGTGGGGAAGCATTCCGCAAGATGGGCATATCTCACAAATGGCACGTGTGTCAACTTCAAAAGAATGTTTGACAATGTTTAAGCACAATCCAAATGATTTTCGGGGTCGTTTCATAACTGTTCACAAGATATCAGAGACCAAAGAACAGTCCAAACAGTGGATTTTTCGTGGCCAATCGGCGCCAAAGAAGGCCAACGCTTCTTTATCGACCAACGATCATAGTCACGGTACTTTGGGTACGCGACTTGATTATCTTCAAAAGTATTACGCCAACTTATTGGATCGTTTCTACAATACTGCGAAGGGAAAACGTCCACATTTGGCGAAGAAAATAATTCTATTTCTTCAAGACAATGTACGCACGCGAATTGCTCCGCACCCACCAGATTCGTCAGATTTAGCCTTCAGTGATTGTTTACTATTTGCCTCGGCGGAAGAACCATGGAATTATTGCAGAAACAATCGTGTTTTTTAGATGGGATAGAAGAAATAGGAGAACGTTGGACTAAGTATATCGACCTATGTTGAAAAATAAAATGAATTTTACGAGTTTTTAACATTTTTTCTTGGCAAGGCCAGGTGTTTATCGAACTTCTCTCGTAAATGCACTAAAATCCTATTATTGGAAGCTATTGTCGGTCCGCCATTTTGCAGATGTAATGTTTAAATTATCAACTGAAATACAAAGTGTTCACACTATTTGCTGTCTTTTAATTACCAATATTACAGTTACTTCCACCATTTTAGAGGTATTATTTAAAAACAAAGTCATAATACCTCTCTTGCTATAATTTAATTCGGCATTGAGTGTAGAATGTTTTAAGCCACCGTAATACAGAACCTTATCCCAAATGTTTGCCGGTTATTTTTAGTGTACTTATCAAAAAAAATTAATCACAAAAAAGAATTTACTGTATGTGTACTGATATATTCAACAGCCATCGCACCAAGGCAACGAAATATTCACATCTGCATTTAAATTCAATCTTTTTATAGTGACTCATCCAGAGAAGTCACCAAACAAAATTCTTCCACATCTACAATGACGTCACCCCAAAACATCATCAGCATTTCAAGCACGTAGATAAAAACTAAAACTCAACCACCTGTTTCAAATATGTACATATGTACATATTTATAATCGGAACCACGATATTTATAAAACAAAAATAATAACAAATAACAACAAAAATACTTAAAAGGAAACAGGTGTCTCCGTAATTCCACGAGGATTTTTAGAGAAAAAAAAATACAAAAGAAGGCGGATAATTGAAGAACTACACAACGAAATCTAAGCCAACTAGATCTGTTACAAGAGATAAAGAGAGCATGAAACAAATGAAACAACGCGTTTCGCTAGCAAATTTAGAAAGTAGAGTGCTGGGTACTAGAAGCAATTGTTTCTTTTTTCTCTGTTATTCGCATATTTTGCTAGGTTTACTTGATAAATAACTTTATATGTAGATTGATGGTTGGATATACAGTGTTACGAAAAAAATATGTCCTCAAATTTTCGTTTTGATGAAGTGGTTATAGATTTAATTTGAAATTAGTAGAATTATATTTAATTTCTTTGATTCTCTCTAAATTTCTATATTTTAATAAATTTTCTCATTCCTTGATGCAATGTATACAACATACCATATGCTAAAGTTGAATGGTCTATGGGGCCTAACATCACAAACAAAAATTAAAACTTGAATTATTCTTTTTTTTCCCCAAAAACTTTTCCGTGACAGGTCTATACTTTAATTATAATTCCGTTATTTACTAATCTAGAAATTTTTGGAAAACCGTTCCAATCTTAGGAAGAAATTCTCCATCTTCTTGCGTTTGGATACTTCCAATACATCAACTCTAATGTGAGATATTAGACCTCAAACTTATGGGGCTAATATGATACAGTTCAAGGGGCTAATTTAAGATTTAAGAACCCTAAAAGCCTAACAGTCTGAAAATACAACAAAAATTAATTCCAAAACAAAAGGATCTGATGCAGCCGGCAAGAAGAGACAAAAGAAGGCTAAGCAAATATTTGTAAATTATACCATTGTATTTAAAGTAAGAAGGTTGGGAACCAACCGGAAGTGTTTCTTAAAAGAATAGGTTCCATGCTATAACTACCAACTCCAAAAATTTCAAGGTTCCATTCATAATACCACCCTCAAAACTTCTAACTAACGAGTTACGTGAAATATCCTGTATAGTATGTTGAATAAATTTGCTTTATATTCCCCCGAGCAACCTTCAAGGTACTGAAGAAACTAATTTCTAACTTAACAACTATTGTTCAAAAGGTGTCTCCATCCAGTGAACGCATAAAATGCTAAAATTGTAGAAAAATTTCATACTTAAACGCAGTACGCAAACAATAAATGATATAAATTTAAACCGATTTGAATTTTATCAATTTCGCTTATCGCACAACATCAAAAATAAAAATCACCCGACAACATAATCTTCAAACATTAAAAGCTACATAAGTAACTTGACTCTTATCAGGTTACAAATTTCACAACGAAAACATATTTGTAGAACTTACAGTAGTTGAATTCCTAAATCTGCGACTTCCTGAGCGTCTCAATGTACCGCTTTTGATGTTGGAGTCGTCCAAAATAATCTCCTGGCCGTCCTGTCCTGACCTACGACTTAGTTCGCTTAATTCAGCTACTGGTTGCACCTGTAACAATCGATTTAATTTGGCTCAGAAGGGTTAAAAAAAGCAAAAATTTTGCATCGTTAAGGAGAAAGAAATTAAAGAATGATTTTGGAGTTCCCCACAATCTCCGTTTGTAATTTTAAAGTTAAATCTTAATCGCTTTGGTATCAAAATCGGCTCTATTTGATTATTCTATATCTTGATTTATATCTTTATAACTTTAGATGATTTAACCTCGAGGTTTTTTTTTTCTTTCCATTTGTAAAATCAAATATTTACGTGAAAGGAAATATTCGCTTCTAACTCATAAATTGCAAGAGAATATTTATATAACTAAAATTGGCTAAATTTGGTGAATTTTTAAACTCTCAACTCAGTGAATTTTGTAAAGGCTTTTTGTCGTCCATGAGTTCAGAAGTCGTCCCATATTGTTAAGATAAGCGTATCTACTCATTAAAAATTTGTTAAATTTCGCAAGCTGGTTTCCTCAAAACGTGGCAATATTGGATTGAAAGAAATAAGTCATATCAAGTTGCTGTTAATTTCGTTAAAATTAGAATTGATGAGAGACAAAAAAAGGCAGGATATTCCAATATGTCAACTCCATATCTACCTTTCTCCAGCAAATTTTCCAAAATACTCAAATCAAAACATAATAATTAATGCAAAACATCAAACAATTTAAAATAATTTTTTTGTCCTTAAGCGACGAAGTCAGAAATAAAACATTGCTTTTTATGTGAATAGTCTCGTAAGCGTCTAATTCCCGCGAGGAAGTTACGTTTTTAATCAATTTCCGGTTTTCTAATTTAATATTATGCCCGGTTTCGTTTATGTATTGTGCTACACTTGACGATTCTATTCTACCATATCTATAAGACCTAATGTGCTCCTTGAATTTGGTGACTATCGCTCTTTTCGTTTAACTAATATAGGCCCAACCTTTTCTTCATGCCCGGTTTATCTTTCGGACTTTTAAGGCCGTTTTTAAGTGTATCTCGCAAGCTGAAAGATACGTTCATATTCGGACCTCTAAAAACTTTACTAACGCCTCTCGTGATGCCGTGAAAAGGAAGTTTCACAAATTTCTTACCGCTTGTTTCCGCCGAGATTAATAACAATGACATTATTTTTATTTTTTATTTTCACCCACAACTAAAATAGCAAAATAATCGTAACATACATAAGATAAAAAGAGATATATAAGATGAAGAGAAACATACACAAAATGATCAACAATATCCAGCAATATTGACAATATTTGGCAACCTTCGAAGTGGTATTTACCTTATCCCAACAATTATCGCTAAAATCCACATCCTCTTTTAAACAAAAATTCCTCATGTTGATCAAGGAAACCTTGCTGATACACAACGACCGATTCAGCTGGAAATTTGTCACGTTGACCGCAAAATATGCATAGTCACATTACCGCACCAGCAGAAACGAGCACAATTTTTTTTTATTCAAACCAACTTCCGGTTTCCTCTTAAACCAATTGAATGCGGCTAATGCGGAAAACAATGGGCTAGCGCGAACTTACTCTAATTTTTCTACGTTCTAAACCGACCGGTAGCAATTTGAAGCGGTGTCTAGGTGTTACTGTATTTTATGGGCATTTGAAATTAATTCTCATTTATTTTATTTGCAGCTTTAATTGGTAGGTATGTACTTTTTGGGATAATGGCGCGAATGGCTACTAATATTTATGTTATTAAGTGATTATTAAAAAAGATTGGGCTGTGTATACGTTTATTAGAGCATGATACTTGTTATTAAAAAAAAAAGGAAAAAAAGGTGATCTCCAAAAGGAAATGGTTTAATAACTACACTGTCTGTAATTAAAATTGCACACCGCGTTTAAAATATTTTTTTTTGAAACATTGCAGAAATATTTGTAGTTTTGATCAGTCAACTTCCTTACTTTTCCTAATTTGTTTTAAATAAATTTTTTAAGCCTGTCTTATTCAATTTATATCCATCTTTGTCTGTTTTTCTGAGGCATGCATGCGCTATATTTTATACTTCTATCTTATTATAATTGAGATTTTGTTATTAATAATATTTTTTTTAAACGTAGGCTTCCACGGCCAGAGTCAGTTGAAACTAAACGTGTTCCGGGTTTGAACCGTGTCATGTCGTTGGTTAAAATAAAACTCGACGTTTCGTCCACAATCGTATGGAGCTTCTTCAGGAGAGTGATGGCAACAGTTAGCACGGTAACTCAACGTGTGAACCACGCCAGAGGCGATACTAACTAAGCGGGAAGCAGTTGATCACGGCAACTCAGCACATGAACCATGCTAGAGGCGAAAACCAACCGCGGTTGGTTATTTATAATTATTTAACTATTTTTATAATCATGATTTTGCATATTTGTCTTGCTTGTCTTGTATGTCAAACGTGTTTGTCACCTATCATTAAATATGTTTATCCTTTTTTTAATTCTCCACAACAAAATTGTTAATCGAAAAGCTCATAATCAGTAAACAATAAAAAGAAACAGAAAGAATACAAAATAGAAAATAAATAAGGAATGAAGACAGTGAAATAGAAACAATAGCAATTGCTAGTAAAATGGATAAATTAAAATTAAAGAAAACAAAATAAAAAAAAAAAATTAAGAAAATAATATTTCATATGACATAAATTTTGTTCATCCCCCTTAGTTGATTACTTGAAAAAGTCGACAAACATTAACGACGAGACGTAGCAAACGAAAACAAAATAAGGAATTTTCTTTCCTCCTTCTTTCCCAATATTAAAAAAAAACTTGAAGAATAAATCTTTAAGTCAAGAATAAATATTCGAGATACTTTCTAGATGAATTATTGACGCACTTTTATTAACATATTTCTAATACTTGATATTGCAAACAACGCTACAGTAAATGACGACATTTCGGGCATTCCGGATTTATTGATTAAAGTTGTGCGGAGTGTGAAGTATGACGTTCCCCAAAAGACGACTAATTGTCAATAACAATTTCTAAGATATTTGATAAACTTAAAATCAGAAAATCAAAGACAACTCTCGGTAATAAATTAACAGTCTATACAACATTGATCGATACATAA
Source organism: Marronus borbonicus (assembly GCA_902655005.2). NCBI lineage: Eukaryota > Metazoa > Arthropoda > Insecta > Coleoptera > Scarabaeidae > Marronus > Marronus borbonicus. Next base: position 26,229,839 of record LR737382.1, read on the forward strand.
ATTACTTATTAAAACTCAGATCTAATCAATAACCCATTGTCTAGAAACCAGCTTGTAGAAGTTATGCATAACTTGATTTATTTATCGTAAAAGGTGCTTAAACTGGGAAAAAAATGTCACCTTGAAGCCGTGACTTATCCTTGTCTAAACAGTATAATCTAAACAGGACAGGCGGTAAGGTTTATTTGTGAAAGAAATGTAATGAAAGCAGTTACAGGAAGTTTAATTTTTAAACCAAATAGAACTCGTTCAGCTAAATGGTTTAAAGTACAACCTATACGCTTGTTTAAAGTACGAAGTAAATAGTAAAATATATCACACATTATATACAAATCTGGAGGCGTCTATAAGTAGATAATTTTCGCATGCATAATATGTGTACAGTGACATTTTTATGTTTTGTCTCCCCCTGAGATACTTTCTACCGCTCGTAGCCGCGCGCTTGGATTATTGTAAGATTCCCAAGTAGATTTTATTATTTCCATCTTAGTTCATGAACTCTGCCACGCGCAAGAATATATCGATATTTAGTCGTTGCAAGGGGGAGACAAAACATAAACCGGCCACTGTACATCGGTAGAAATAATACACTTTAAACAGGCTGTTTCATCGGGAAGTGTATCGATCGATAAATGGAGCATAAAGCCAATATGTTCTATCGAACTAAAATATTTTTAATAATCTGACACTTCCGGTTATACCGGAAATAACTGTTTATTTTAAATGGAACGGCCTATGTAATGTTACATTTTTGGGTTCCTAATTAATAAATATTTACATTTACACAGATTATGCAAAACTGTTGGTCGTATATGATAGATCTGATTAGAATCTGGATAAATTTATCGAAAACAATATACAGCGTGTTCGACAATTATACTTAAACTTTCAAGTCGAAAACGTGTCGCAATTTAATTTTTTAAAATGTAACCACTTATTTTTTTCCGTCTTATTAAATTATAAAAATACAACGAAAATGTATACTCTCTCATATATCGATCGATTCTGTTCCCGGTGAGACACCCTGTATGTGCATCCGTAGAAACAATACTCTTTATACATGAAAATCCAGGAAAAATGATTTTTTTAATAGTAACAGATCCCAATAAAAGAAATCGGCTTTAATAATTTTTTAAATTTGAAATCTCAGTTTTTTTTTCTTCCCGACGTGTAACAACCTGCTATATTTATAATACAAGTTCCATCTTCCATCTACTTATGAATGATCTAATAGTATCTAAATTTAGTCAAGATGTCTCACGATGAGCAATTTTAGCGCAGGTCTGCCGAATCTAATTTTATCAATTTTGCCTCTTCTTCCTAATAAACGCCAGCGGTAGCTAAATTTATATATCTCTTTGTATATTTCGTAAACTCTAAACGGTACAAATTTAAATTAGAAATTAAATAGAGCACAGGAAAGATGTCCTGATGTAGTGCTTTTAAAAATAGAATTCCGGCCTTTTTTATATTTGATAGGAACGAACAAGACTTACCTTTAACGTAACACTTTCCCCGGACGCTTTGATCAGGTCAATAATCTCCTCGCGACTTCTTTCTTCGACTTTAACACCATTCACCTCCAGAAGCTTATCCCCAGGTAACAAACCAGTTTCGTTGTTATGCTGCACCATCGTTCCAGGCTCGGCGAATACGACGGCTTTCATGGTAACCCCCGAATTGCTCCTCTCTAAAATCATGGTCCTCCGTAAAGAGAAACCAAAATCATTCCTAGGCGGCTTCTGCCTTTGTATGGTTAATATTCTAGCTTTAGGTAACACCAAAGGTACGATAGGTGGCAGTGGTAAATTGAAATCGTCAAAAGTCGAGGTTCTCGACCACCTATGGAAGCCTTGACTCTCCCCAACGGGGCTCAACGAGAAAGGAGGGGTAGCAAACGAGGAATTGGTGGTATCCGTTAGGGAATCCGCGCTTGGGGATGGAGAGGTAATCACTAGCAAGTTCGTAGTTAAATTCTTACTACTTAAGTTCCCGTTTTGGTGTTGGTACGAGATCAATTCATTTTGTAAGGTATTGTTGAGCAAATCTTCGTTATTTTCCTGACCATTTTCTATTGGGGTAACGTTTACCCTTGGCGTTTTCAAGATACCCCTTTTCGGGGGTTTCGGGGGTATCGGCGGAGGAACTCTGTGATTGTTTGGGTGATTTAGCGAGTTTAAACTAGTTTCCGAACTATCCGATTGGGTGTAACCATCGTGTAAATGGTTGTGAAGGATGGATGGTGTGGAAATTATTGATGTGGGGGAATCTACACCTTCTAAATTTGCTAAGAAGTCGGCTGTGTAATCTGCTGTAATGCCTGAAGGTAGTTTTTCTTTGTCTTTTCGTCTCCGAGTTAGTTTCAAGGACTTCCTAACCTGTGGACAATAATAAATGTTAATTAAGGTAAAAATGTAATGCTTTCTATTATTATATTTATTGCTATGGTGTGTACCACCTTGACGTCAAAATATTGATTTTATGAATATAGGCACTAAACATTGCTTCCAGGCTTCCAACCCAAGTAAATAACAAGTGTAAACGTGCAAGAAACAAAGATATGGAGCGAAAAATGTCGCTAGAGCAAAAACAGCATATCTTCTTCTACTAAAATATTGAAATCATAAAGAGAAGCAATAATTGGTACTTCTAGCTTTAAAAAGAGATAGTTATATATAAATCTACAAGAGCTAATAAAAGAGCTAATAAAATAAATAAAAAATTCTCCATGAGACCAAATGCTTCAATCTCAATGTGGAGCAGACAATAGACACAATTTCTCTCTTTGAGTCTTTCCCCAGAAATCCAAAGAAATTCTTAATATACAGAGTGTCTCCCCAGGAAGTGCATCGGTCGATATATTAAAATAAAAAAAAATCTGAAAACTTCTGACTTCTGGAATTTAAAAATATAATAATATATAGGGTGTTCTACGTAAGATAACAAAGTTGATAGCTATTTCCAGATTGTTAAAAATATTTTAATATCGCCCGATGCAGATCCCGATGAGACATCCTGTATGTACAAAGCTTTAAGGACATGACACTAATTTTAAATTGAATGTTTGCATTACTTATTGACTTTGACTCCTTTTTGAATAATTACTTAATAATAATGGTTTTATTTTTCTTCTACGGTTGAACCCTTTCAAAATCGTTCAAACCAGTCGCCCTTGTAAGTACTTCACATTTTAATGTGGATTGGTGAACCCGCGGCGAACCATTTTGAACGGTTCAGAATCGATTCAAATATTTGTATATTCAGGAAAAGCAGCCTCTATGTACATGAAATATCTATGACAGATGTAACACGATACGTTTCTGCTTGAGTTCCCATCGTGCAAAACAAACTAGTAAACGCAACTGATGTTATGTAACAGAAACGCAACATGAGAAGTCAATTCCTGGTTAATTTTTATAGATTTACGATAGAGCGGAATGAACTGGACTTTTAATCTTTACTTCCTATATAGTGTTATACATATACGTGATGTAACATGTGATTTAGGATAAATGGACACTGTTTGAAGAGTTGGCTATTAAATTCTGGATCATTACCCATTAAGATGTATAAATTTAAAGTTGCTTGGGAAAAACATTGTAGCCCCTCTTCCTAGTAATATGTTAAAATATTAACTGTTGAGGTCTTGAGAGACTCCAGCCTATTCAATATTGTACTGCATTTTCCTCAAAATAGTTGAATGTAGCTTGTGCCTCATATTGTCGTGTGTTATCCTGTTGAAAGTACTAGTTCAAGCACACTTTAAAGAAAAAAAAAAAGACTGGACTACAGATATTGCCTCTAACTTAAAGACCCCGTAGGCTTAGAATATTTTAATTTCCTGTGATTCTATTCATGGGATGCGTGATTTATCTGTGACGAAGGCATTTGTTTTTTTTTTTACACGATTAATCAAATATCTCTAAAAAAAACTTTTTTTTTTATTTTGTTCTTTGCCTGTAACTCTGTTATTATTGACTTTAGAAAAACAATGTAAAGGAGAAAGTTGTAGGCAATTATGTGCTTAATACATTCAATATTAGTCTTATTTCATAGTCTCCCGAAATATATGATTAGCATTAAAAAAACATTTTTTTTTGTAAAAATCTTTTTTTTTTCCTAAAGACTTCTTTCATTGTATTGTACTAATGCTGTTACGTGTTTTCGATGGTGCTGCAATTTCAATATCGAGCAAAAAAAAAAATGAAACCCACCGTATGTTCCAGATAGGTATATAATGTAGTTAAAAAATTTGTGACCAAAAAATTAAATAACCAAACAAAATTCGGAAAAAAATATATCTTCTGTGCCTTTTCATTATTTTTTATTTTTTACATATCAGCATTTGCGAATGTACCAACACATTCTAATCTTGCGAATAGTGATAATAAAGAAAAAAAAAAGTCACCAAACCGTAAATACTAAATATATCAGTAAAAAAAAAAATCTACCAACCTCGTCCAACCGCAGCAGCTCTTCCGCTGACATGCTAGCTCTGTCCCGCTTCTGTTTTTCTTTTCTATCTTTCTTATCGCGTTTCCTACGTTCCTTATCATCTTTGTCGATGCCAGCTTTCTTCATAAAATTGAACATTATTATCTGCAACAATGAAACAAGGAAGCTAAAGTCGCTGATTGATTTTGTAATAGCTACATGGTAGGCATTAGAAACAGAGAATATATAATAACAAAAGAATAAAGGGACCTCCAAGGAGAATTATGGAATGTTTTCTAAACCTTCACCTGCCTAACACGTACCAATTTTTTGAAACTTCGGAGCGATTTAACGACCAGATCCTTTGGGATTTAAGATCAAGGTTTTTAAAAATCAAAAGTGCTCAATACCCAATAATCTAAATAAGACCAAAAATAGTACCAAATAAGAACATTTTCAATTTTTTAAGTAGAAAATTGGCTGATGAATTGTTTCATATCACTCCCAATATCTTATTTCTTTTAGTTTAGGAGCTATAAGTGTGTGAGGGAAGAACTGTGGGGGATGTTCACAAAAACGGCTTCAAATTATTATCAATTTAGAAACATAATCATGACTACTTTTCCACCTTGGAAATCATGAAAAATTTCCCCTTCTACCTCCGTTTTACAGTTTTCTAATCTGAAATTAATTTAATCTTCAATTAAATTTTAATTGGCGATTTTTGCACGATCATATTGTATAACTAGAGAAAATGGCAAATATTTGAACCCATCAAAATTTAAAAGATATATTTCTTATCTTTAAAATTTTAAGGACATCGTAAGTTATAAGGCTTTGCAATTTATTATTATTGCAATATCTCAAGCATTTAATAACAAGTTTAGACACTCTAACGAATCAATATTGACAACGAGTTCATTTGCTTCTATTATTGCATTTTCAAACAAGATAAGTCATCTCAAAGATAACACGAAACGATAACAAGATAATTACTCACTGTGAATCATTTTAATTGCTGCAGATTTTTCTGTTTTATTTATTCAAAGCAGTAATTAGACTCTATATCTTAAAAAAGTCCAGTTACAAATTCAAACTGTTACAAATTCGTCTAAAAAAAGAACAGATTAGATAACAGTAACATTTAAATTGCTTTACGTTCTTCCTTTAATTTCGCTTGTACTACTTTAAAAGAATATATAAATATCTTACACGTGTTCGGCATTGTTGAGAGCTTATTATTTAGTCCGTTAAAGGAATAGAGGCGTCTAGAGGAATGTTAAGAGAACCTATTTTAACCTAAAAAGGCTTTTCGAAAGTTATTATGTCTATTAATCTAGACGCAAGATATCAAATAGGTACATAAAAGAAAGTGTAATGTTGTAAACGATGATTAACTTTCAATGTCTAGTCAGTAAATAAATCAAATATTTGTGGTTGGAATTTGTTATTTAAACTCGAGCAACCAAATATTTTTAATACTTTGTTAGAGCTAGTCAGTCTATTGATCGAGATGACATTAGCCCTACAGAAGGAGAAGACAAATTATCGAATATTGCCCAAATTATAAGTTTCACTTTTGCAGGGCGCCACACAACTTTAAAGTAAAAACGAAGAATCCATCTTTTTTCGTAAGATTTCGATACATTCAAAGAAAGATATTCTTTAGGTAAATAGCAACAATATCCACCAGAATTTGCTTCACTTGCACTTCCTGCACTCGTGACCAGGTCTTCAATGTCGACAAGTCCAAAAAATATAAAAATTCTTTTCTGTCGCATCAGACGGTTATTTAATGAAACCTCTAATTGTTAACAAAACAAAAGCGCCACGCTCATTTAAAACAATGAACGTCGCTAATTTTCTCGTTTATTCAATGAATGGTTCCACAACTCTTTCGTCCCGGACGCCAAAAAGTATTTAAGTGAGAAAGGGTCCTTCTCCTAATAAGATTTGCAACATGAAACTGTGAGTTAGTTGCGTTTCTCCCCAAATATACAACTTCCTTTTTGAAAGTATGGCCAGATCCTGTTGAAGATGAGAATTCTAGATTACCGCTGGGGCATGAATGTTCTCAAATAATTGAGTTGGCTTATACAGTAAGAGAAAGTTTGCAGGATTGATCTGAGGAAATTATTGCAGAATTAATGGTAACATTATTATTGAAACAAATGATCCTGACAGTGATCCTGATAAAGAGGTGTCAAACAACAAAAAGTACAAAAGTACAAAAGACGACAAATAACCCGAATGTTGAAGAAGCTCTCTTCCAATGAGATATTATCAAATGCTCAATAGCTCAATTTAATCAAAAACCAAACACAATTGTTAATTGGGGAAATCGCATCAAACGTTATCAAGCGATGTTTGACATGTCAATCGAGAAGGAAATAATAGCAGTCTATGGCAATTATGGCAATAGTTAAATTTTTTAAATTGTTTTAATTTTCACTCTTACAAATGAAGTAAATTGTTATTTTTATGTTTTTCAAGGTTTGTTACTTTTATATTTACGTTGAAATAAAATTGCTAAATATGAACACTTTCATTTGTTTTTGATTTGCACGGTTCTACATATACGAAATCTTATAAAAAGTAACCCTAGAATCCCCAGTGATAACCAAATATGTATTAATATACAGAGTGTTCCATTTGAAAAGAACATAACTTCGATATGTAACTTTTTATTGGCTCGCCCTGTATACATTAAGAGAATTTTAGAATATGCTAGTAATATATATCTAAAATTGTTGTTATTGCCTCATCCCGTATCCTTTTTACTTTCCGGGAAGCCAGGCGGAAATTTTTCAAATTCGCCTTGTTAGCTCCGACAAAAGACTAAATTCGCGTACAGTGCTCCAAAATATTATCACGAGAACTAGGTACCAACTTAAATTGTCATTTGTCAATTTTAGACATCTTATTTATATAAAATAATCACTTGTTTTTTTTAATGATAAATCTAATAATTTTTTGCATAAACAACGGAAAAATAAGAAAAATAAAAAGTTCCTAGAAAAAATAACATGTATACATAACAATTGGCACGTCAACTTTTGTACCACACTGTATCCAACTGTAGGTTTTCAATATTCTTGGATGACTTTCCATTATTTTCCATTCTTCTTCTTACGAAAAATTAACCACCGAACAAATTAAATGTGATAGAAAACGAGAATATTATTCCGAAAATGCAATGTCCTCAATTAGACAGCAATAAAGTATCGAATAAGATAGATATTACGTCACTTTACAAGTTTAAATGTAATTTGTGGGTAAGTAAAAGTGAATTCAAGGTTTTATTGACGAAGAAAAATGTTTTATAGGTTTGTGCAATGCACAGATGACCGTTCGAATAACATATTTTTATGTATTCTTGATTAGATAAAAGGCCTAACACCCCCCAGTTCGTTTTACTGGACATCTGCAGCAAAATCGAAGTGGTTTAATTGACGAATGTTAAAATAGTGCAAAGAATTGCGTATATCTCAACTAAATCGTACTTTATTTCCCGTTTTTAACGCACAGGAAAAAATAAAAAATCAATACTCTTGGAGACCACAAGCACAGTGCAGACTTTTATTAAAGTTCGCGTATTGGGAGAACTTACTTCTGTTGATATATTGATTCCCTTCACGGTTTCCTCCGTCTACTTCCCTATAACTATAACGCCGTTTCCTAGCATGGAACCGTAATAAAACACATCCAGATTGTTAAGATCTAACACAACAAACACTAAAGAACGCAACAACAGAAAAAAACACCTATTTCTCGTTCACATAACCTCAAAGCTCGACGGGACCCGAATTGAAGATGCACCCATGACGTGACGAAACTTGGTTTTTTCGCGATATTTTTCCGTGTCCGAATTCTTTTTTCCTACTTTTTGACAGCTAGCGAATAGGCTATACGGAGCTGAACGACTGCAAACTATACCACCTCCGTACCGAGCTGTATGGAAAACATAACATGTGTCCGCTATCTCTCTCGAAACCCGATCGAACGCTGTAATTGAAAGGAGCTAACTAGAGCAGCTGTGGATGTACCGTTAATGTATTGTTTTTGTACGGAATTGGTTGTGTAGGTGGCGCTACAATCGACAAAAGTGTAGTGTAGTGTGTAAAAGGCATGAATGGGAATAGGTGGAAATAATAGCTAAAGATGGCGGCACTAAGTTGTGCTATTTTCACTTTGCTAATAGATCGAATTGGTTGCCTAAAGTCAAGCGCAACAATGAACTTTTCAATATAATCAAGAACTTTTCTAGGAAAAAATAGCTTTAAAAAGCAATAAAAATTGTATTAGTTGTTTCTTCGTTCTTCTGCACTTTCGAATCCAAAAGCGATGTTCTCTTCTTCAACAGGTAACAAGGTGTTCTTTTATTAATCGGTGGAACAACTTACGTTCTTTTCTTCCCCCCAAATCCATCCACGGGTACAATAAACAAATTTCTCAGTTCCACCAACATTTAAATGTAATGGCGCGAATAGTATAAGCTACTGTTAAGAGTTATATTCAGTGTTGCCATTAGTCATTAGTAGGGAAATTTCCCCAAATGTTACCTTTATATTTTTATAGCGAGGAAAAATGAGGAACTGAGGCACTTAATTTTTTTTCAGGCTCTTTATCTTCATTACTGGTTAAAAAATCATTTACAGCATAGATTGTTGGTGTAAAAACAACCCAAACAATAAAAAATATAAATAAACTGAAGAGGTTATGTTATTAAACGGTAAGACCATTCTCAAATTATGAAATCTACCAACCGAGCGCAATTCTGCCGATACTAAAAATTCTACTAAATATTTAGTAGAAATGTCTTTCGGGTGATGTCGTGTAGTTAATATTTTACTTGACGTTTCGCTGACCATCCTGTCAGGGACTTTCAGTCTTTAGAAATCTTCTGAAGAAGCTGACAGGATGGTCAGCGAAACGTCAAGTTAAATATTAACTACACGACATCACCCGAAAGACATTTCTACTATGGATTACTGTCGTGAAAGCCTACACTCAACTATTCTACTAAATATTTTGTTAGAACCTTGTTTGTCAAATCTCTCAAACGAATTCGGCTATTGCATGAACAATGCCCTAATATCGCAGAACATCCGCAGCCAGTTTTTTCCCGATGGGAAACATGGTTGGAAGCTGCGTTTTATTATTTGGAACACTTCCATTCACTCCATTCCTTTGATTGTACAACTTGATACAAAAGAAGCTGCTACCTTCGAAAACAATCAATTGAAATTTCAAGATTATCAAGTAGAAATCGATTTACAAACTATTTTCAGTAACTACCAAGTAATAAAGAATATCATCACTGTCTTCATTACCGTTAGTCTAATCCTTACAAACAGTATTGCAAAGAATTTACAATTATGCAAACATTAGGTTATTACATGCTTTCGTTTTCGTTATATCAGAATATTTTCCATGGCTACGAATAAAGGCCAAGGAAACGCCATGTTTCGGATGTGGAATCGTGGATATTCAAAATTTTAATATTGGCTCTAAGTAAGTGTTTTTCGATATGTATTTATGTTAATTACAAATTTTTACAAAGATACGCATTTCCCAGTCGTACGCCTATGAACAGGAACCTTGATTTGCGAACCTTCTCATAACTTAAAAACAATCTGTTTTCTAACTGAACCACCAATAGCAGACATAATTGCCTCGCCATAGGATGAATCTAAGATGTCGGAAGCTTACGACGTAAGCGCCTACATAAATATATAGAATGGGGAATTACGGGTGGGAGCACGATGGACGGACATCCCACCTCAAATATATATGTAGAATCATTGGTACTAATGTAGAGCGGCATTTAAAATCTGTTAGCAGGGGTACATCCAATCAGATTTTAGCTATTTAATGAATCCCTATTACATTTCTAGAATTTCCCGTATCAATATCACTTTCCATATCGATGTATGCCATTCAGAAGATTTTTCCAGTAGACAAAAATGTCTATCTGCATCTCACTGGTCACTGCATCGCACTTTAATGTAGTGGGGGTAAAGCCTATTGGCTACTTGAGTAACTTCAATATAGTGAGAAACGCCTCGCAGATTTTTATCCAATTATATCGAATCCCTTCTCTCCTATTCTCTGGTTTTGGAGTTTTTTCTAATAAAATGACGGAGCGATAGAATCCTTTAATAAAAGGTAATATATTCTTTTCTCTGGCAGTATGGATGTCAATAAAATTCGTAAGAATTGAAATTCCTTCATTTTTTATTATTTTCTTAAAAATAAGATTGGTTGCGCAATGCGGACGTTCTCAAAAACGTTTCTGAAATTTGCAGATTGACATTGCACTCTATATCTTTGCTCGTACTTGCATTTCATCCCCAGAAAAGTAGGTAATAATTAGGTCACGTCAAAAAACAAATTCACCTAAAAACTGTCGCATGGAAATCCCCTAACCCGTCCCTTAATATATCCGTTTCAAATATCAAGATTCTCGCAGACCTCCCATTCCCTCCTCACGTATATGTTTGGTGAGATTGAGAGGCGTACGAGAGTTTCCACATTTGATATGTGACATTGCTGCACGTAAGGTTATCCATTTTATATCCATGTAAAGTTAAGTTTCAGTAATTCCCCCAAACGTATTGATATAGAAAAAACTTTCTTTGTTATTTGCATAATTTAACAGGGAAATACATAAAATAATTATAAAAAAAAAATCAGTTTCTTTCAATTTCATAATTAAGAGAGCTACTCCCTCTACATGCATGCCTTTTAGCTGGCCTGAGGATATGTTCCATATAAACACGAAATCAGATTAAAAGTAGAATTTTGTGAGACAAGAATCTTTACTTTTATCTCTGCTCCTTCAATTTAAATTATTCCACTCACACGAGGAACAAACTCACCGTGGATTATATGAAAATTAGTGGTGCCTACTGTTCTAACACAAGTTAATTGTATGTTATATAATTAATTAATCCGGGACAGCTGTTTCGAAAATACGTCGATCTTCATTTTCAACCGTATGATCGAATGAATCTATACGTACCATTCATTGTACCAAAAAATACTAACGATTGAATTTGTACCAAACACGGCTTCCAGAGCCTCGATTATACTAATTTAGTACCGAAAATACCATGTTGATGAATTCATTTCATCAAACAATCCATCGAGTTGACTTTTTGCAACCCAAATATTTGCAATGCAATCGGGAATCCATCGCTTGATTTTTAATCCTTGAAAAAAAAAAGGCACGTAAATGTAAATTTCACATAAAACATTTTGAAGACGTCCATAATACTCAATCAATCTTATTTAAAAAAAAAATGATTAGAAATCAGGAAGGAATTTCATCGTTACATCCATAATGCTAGGGAAGCCTGCTATTAAAGCAATCCTCCATTCCAGTATTTTATTAGAAAAGAAAAATCGAAAAGCCAAGATATGAGAGAAGGGATTCGATATAATTGGATAAAAATCTGCGAGGCGTTACTCACTACATTGAAGCTGCTCAAGTAGCCAATAGGCTTTACCTCCACTACATTAAAGTGAGATGCAGATAGAAACTTTTGTCTATTGGAAAAATCTTCTGAATGGCATATAAGGATATGGAAAGTGATATTGATATGGGAAATTCTAGAAATGTAATGGGGATTCATTGAATAGCTAAAATCTGATTGGATGTACTCCTGCCATAAGATTTTAAATGCAGCTATACGGTAATACCAATGATTCTACATATATATTTGAAGTGGGATGTCCGACAATCATGCTCCCACCCGTATTCCCCATTTCATATATTTAGTCAGGGGCTTGAATCTCAAGCTTCCGGCGATTCTTAAATTCATTCTGTGATTCGACGATTATGTCAGTTATTGGCGATTCAGTTGGAGAACAGGTCGTTTTTAAGCTATGAGACGGTTCGCAAATCAAGGTTCCTGTTCATAGGCGTACGGATAGGAAACGCGCAACCTAGTTTGTCATAATTTATAATTAAATCGAAACCAATATTAAAATTTTGAATAACTACAATTCAACATCCGAAACATGGCGTACCTGCCGTTTCGTTGAGCTTTGTTCGCAATGATGAAAGATACCTTTATGTAACGAAAACAAATTTGCCCAATCCATGCAATGATTTTTACGAATTCTTTCTTAACTCAAATTTGTTACTGAAACATGGTAACGTCGAACGAACCGAAATATTTATCTGGTACCGACTTTGCGAACTTTAGTTATCTTCAACTGAGGACCTAGAAACTTCCTCAATCAAATCAACTATGAATCGCACGTCATCGGCGCGCTGCAATCGTTCAACTTTGGCATGATTATGCGTTTAGAAGGTTTGTATTAGTTAATCGATAGGTACTGCTCATGTGGTCTTTTTTGTGACCTGCGACGTAAGAACACGGGCTCGTCAATTGTGATTTTTTTATGTAAATGATGAGTACTTAATAAACAATACAAATGTATGCTGACGTTAATTCTGCTGCGTGGGTTGCCTACCTTAAACAACGGATATTTTGTAGAGTATACAATAAGCGTGCTGCACTTCTAAAGCACGTTTAGCCTTGTTTAATTGAAATGGTCCACTAATAAACAATCGCCAAAAATTGATAAAAATAAAATTTCAGTAAATTAATTGATATTATTCAATAAAATTTAATATAAGCCTTGTTCGCACCCACAGATCTGAACAATTCTAGAACTAGTGCGGTTGGCTATTGCCGGTCCACCGCAGTTCTAGAATTACAAAAAGGCCGATGGAGAATGATATGTAACGATGTTTCTCTTTCGACGATTTGTATATGTTAAACAAAATACGTTGCAATTTGCAAGTCTGATTTTGAAGGCCAAAACTGCACAAGAATAATTGCGCAAACGCAATTTGTTGAGACAATTAACAAGAAGTAAACAATCCTTTGCGTGACTTAACAGTTCTTGCCGTAGAGGATGTACTTGAAATCCTCACCAAACTTGACCATGCGCATTCATTATTTTACGACAAGGAAAGTACACTAGTGATAAAAATTGGAAGACGATCTTCGTGCAACTGCATGAGTGGTTGTATCTAATTTGTTAAATAGTTAAAAGAAGGCTGCACGACTCTGGTTTAAGGGTTAGAAGAAGAGCCTTGATGTGGGAGGATCGCGATTGGGGAAGATGCCTTTTTTCCGACGGATCCAGATTCATTCTACATCATCCTGATGGCAGAGTTTCAACGTAGAGGGGGCATGGAAAGAAACGTGGCTCCTTGTGTGCCATTTGGAGATGAGGGTGTTACGGTTTGGAGAGCGCATCTTTAAACGGTTGCACCCAGCTGGTAGTTTCGCGAAATCAATTAATGGATGCAGAAGGGTATAGGGATTTTTGTATTTTAACGATCGTTGTGCACGAAATTTCGGAAGAAATTTTGTATCGTGGGCGATAATGCTTACCGAGCCCGAATCGTAAATGACGTCATTATTATCGATAATATTGAAAGAATGATATGGCCTACTAATTCTTTAGACTGCAATTGTATCAAGCATCTTTGGGGCGAACTTGATCGACAGTTGCGATCTCGTCTTCGTTCTCCCATAACGCTGGATGAACTTGTAAAAGCGCTAATAGAAAGCAATAATGTACTGAATTCTGCTTGGATTCCATCGCTCTCCAACAGCTGATTTTCTAACTTCGTTCAAAAAGGAATTAAAAAAAAAAGAAATAAAAAACAATTAATTTGAGAAATTCTATTCACTTTATTTTTTGAATAATTTTAAACAAAAAACTAACATTTTTTCAACTCAAAATATATCAAATCATGGCAAAAACCTACTAAAAATTCAACAAAAATCAGTACCATCTACGATATTCTTTTAAATATCGTTTTCACTAACGAAATAAAAGAAATGTATAAAACTATGATATTTAGGAAAATACGTAACAGAATTATTGTGATTGGAAAGAATGGATAATATAAAGATTAAAGCAAATAAAAATGTGATGATGAAGTTCGATAGATAGATAAGGAAGACCTCTACTCAATTGATTGATCAAATTCTTAAGTTGGTATTGGATACAAAAATTCTACGAATCTTTTAATTTTGTTTTTAAAAGAAGGCAACCAATCTTTTTTGAAGGTTTTGCTTCCTTTAAATAGAGGATTCTTGGATCATATCCTTATTCTTGGACCTTGTAGACTCTGGTGCAGACTACATCGTCGACTTTGCAGACCTGGAAAGAGCCACGAGATAATTAAGTTACTTCATCAAAATTCATGATATACAGAGTGAATCTAAAAACTGACTTGAAATTGTCAGAAAATTACTTACAATTGTTACTTCATTGTCAGAAAATGTCCGCTCGAACGTTGTCTCCTTCCCGTTGTTATCCTTCTGGATCTCGGTGAGGATATTTCCATTGATATTAATGGTGCTTTTCACTTTCCTACCATCGGCGGTTTCATCATCGAACTCAACGCCGGGTTGGAATTTGGTGGTCATGTTTTTGAAGGTCGAATTTGAAGTTAGAACGTAATTATCACCTTCCTTATTCAGGCTAATGACAGGAGAGACTGTTGCCCCCATCTTACGGGTAACTAAGCCAACACCTAAAGGAGACAAGAAAAGAAATTAATAACACAAAAACAAGTGATGATATATTTTGTTTTAAATTATTTAAAAAAAAAATTTTTTTTTGTCAATTTTAGTGTAATTTCTGAGTACAGTCTCCGTGCAAGTCCGTTTGCTTTTTCCAATGATGCTCCCATCTCCATGAACTTTGAGCCTGGGAAGAAAGAAAAAGTCACTGGGGTCAAATTTGGTGAATATAGTAAATATCAACTCGAACGACTATTAAAGCGTGAGTCATTTTTCTTGGAATGCAGATTGTCTTTTGTCATTTCTGCCTTCAGTTAGCCACCTTCGCCTTTTCCGGAGCCGATTTGGCCCTTGTTGCCAATTGTACTGATTGATATCTCCAAAGCTATATGACTTAAAAAAAAGCTGCATGAGCTACGTTCTCATGGTGGCACTCTTTTTTTGGAAGCCATGTAACGACGATGGAATAAAATAGACTAGTTAGAAGAATAAAGAAGGCATTTATTTTTGTAACTTTAACCACTACGAATATTTGTAAATACCGTAACGTTAGACACATTTTGATCGGACTTGGTAGGAGAAGGAAGAGATGACGAGAAGTCCGGGTTAGGTTCGATGATTTATTACATAACACTCAATTAGTTTTATTATTAGCGAAATACAGTAAGCGGAGGAAAATGAGGAAAAGCAGTACAAGAAGAATGGGAGAAATGGGTGACAAGCAGCTGAAGACATCATCAGCAGATGTAGCACTTTTAGGGTGCGATTTATTTAACGTTAAATAATTGCTGCTCACAGGTTTATTAAATTAAAAACGAATACAACAGCCAAGAAGAGATTATCTTGACTAAATCCAGATTTGTTTAACACGTAATTTGAACTGAGGAAAATTCCATCCACGAATCCATTGTAATTGCCAGGCACGGTAGACATATCAACACCAAGCCATTTTTACAATTAGGAACCTCGACAGAATTTAAGCGGCCGCATTAGTCAACTTGAAACAATTTTTAAACGACTGAAGTATTTAATTACGTAATTTTTATTAGGATCACGACACTTTTTACAGTTAACTCTCCGAGAAACAGCTACAATAATTACCTGGTATACGGCTAGACCGAGAGAAACTAATGTAAATGTGGATTGGAATCAAATAGATTAAATTCCTCAAGAAAATAAAAATTTCGAGAAAATAAGATAGAAATCAAGTTTAAATGCAAATAGAGTATCAGGCAACATTTATGCTTTTACGGACTTATATTGTCGCACGCTACAGAGATACGTACCTATTTAAAAACCGTCGAAATATTTTTTTTATGGCAGGGGACAAAAAAAACGATCAAATCGCGTTAAAATCTCGATTTTTATCTAATTTTTACGACAAAGGTGGATTAGATTCGAAAGCTAAGAAGTTTCATCAGTAGATTTTAGGGCAAGTTCACAAGTTAGAAAAAAAATTCAGTTGTCAATCGATGGTTAATAATTATCTGCCGACACTGAGTCAATCCAACAAACATATTTAATGACGGTTGTAGAAATAAATTCAACACTCCATCGGGTCAACAATGCTGACGAGAGCGAATTGTTTTGGAGAGTCCTTCCAAACGAAACTCTCGTTTGCTTATTTTCTCGATATAGAAGAGATACCATTCAAAGGATGTTTCTACCAACCTTATTCAGCTAAATGGAACAACACGTGATTTAAAATTATTGCAAAACTCACATTTCAATGTTCAATACTAAAGCTTTGTTTGAAGTAAAATCTCCTCAAGGAATTCACCATAAAATCAATAATTATTAAACAAATCATAAAGAAAGTTAAATAACCTCCAACGGTAAATTCCACTTAGAGTGTTTTAAAATCGTCATAAAGAAACTCATTATTTTATTCCTGTTTTTATAAGATGCATTTGCAACATTATTGTCCAATACCCAACACTATATAACAAGCAACTGTGTATGTCCAAGGCTAAAGTCCGACCAGGTCTGCAGACTTTGACCGAATTATGTGCAATACAAATGATGTTTTAAAAATACGGTAACTAGGTAGAATGTGAAATTTTGTTCGAAGTTCAGGAATTTATTTTTGATATCCGATGTATAAATGCATTTTTGAAAGAG
Organism: Marronus borbonicus; assembly: GCA_902655005.2. Taxonomy (NCBI): domain Eukaryota; kingdom Metazoa; phylum Arthropoda; class Insecta; order Coleoptera; family Scarabaeidae; genus Marronus; species Marronus borbonicus. Next base: position 26,246,953 of record LR737382.1, read on the forward strand.
ATGCAAAGGTTCTTTGGCAAAATACATGGTTTATATTTAAGATTATTTCGTACCCTTTCGGTAATTTTTTAAATGAAATTTTTACGTACCTACTGCCTTCATATATTCGTCAAATTTTTCACTTGACACCAGCTTGTATTGTTTGCCAAAGAAACTGTCGATACCCATCTTGAACGGAAGAACTCTCGATATAACGTTATTGGTAACAAGTGCAGAGAATGCAATGTGTTATGAATAAACTTCACGGGGGAAATGGTCGGTCGGAAACTAGACCAATGACTAATATATATAATCGAAGTGTACAGATAATAGATATTTATAAATAACACAGACAAGATATGCATGTTAGTTTTAATATGTACATATTTATTACTTAATTCCACCATTTTTCCTGGTTATTTCGGTTTTAATTACTTTTTTAATTAACACTCTATAAATAACTGCTTTTAATGTATTGATTAATTGTAGAAAAAAGATATTTTTATATAAAATGTACTGGTGTGATCGGGGTAAAGGTCATCTTATTTGGAATTTATTGAAAATAATAATAATTCCGTAATGTCTTTGTTTTTTTATTTTGAGCATGCTTCTCGATTTTGACTCAAGTAATATTAAAAACGTTATCCTTTTTTTTCTAAGTAATTTGATTGTTTATGTAAATTTAAGCCACAATACCTTCAAATTGGTTTACCTTCACAGATTGCTACTTTGACAATGGATAATCCACACTTGTTTTGGATTAAACACCTTATTACACATATTCGCAATTTCGAACTTCTTCAAGGGTACTTATCGTCAAACTTACCATGCAACGACTTGCTTTAAAGGTAAAAATTTCAGATCCATCGAAACAGAAACAGAGGTTTAAAGGTAAAAAGGTTAATTTTTATTGGTAAAAAAGAATTATTAAGACATATTTGCCAAGCGACATATTTGCAACTTTTAGTCATTTGGCCCCAAACGTGATCTTGAAATTGATCATCTTTCCGCAACGGATCGACCATCATATTTCAGCAACGGATATATTTGGAGGCGTCGAAATTGTTTCTAAAGCAAATGGTAACCAGATACAAGGTAAAAATGAAGTCTTGGCTCTTTGGAGTTAAGCACCATTACAAATATTTGATTTTCAATCTCAGTTTTGGGACCTTTTAACATTGTTTACTATCTAAAATATATCTACGAAAAGGAGCTATCCTAGAATTTGTAATAATTTCAAACTTTTAGACATTGAATAGATTAAGAGATCAATCGAAACAGAAATAAAGGGTTAAAGGTAAAAAGGTCTGGTTAATTTTTATTGGTCAAAAAATTTTTTTGCCAAACAACATATTTGCAACTTTTTGTCATTTGGCCCCAAACGTAATCTTGAAATTGAAGACGTCATCTTTCAGCAACGGATCGACCATCATATTTAAGCAACGGATATATTTGGAGGCGTCGAAATTGTTTCTAAAGCAAATGGTAACCAGATACAAGGTAAAAATGAAGTCTTGG
>LR737382.1:26248459-26278867 GCA_902655005.2 Marronus borbonicus
GTTTTGGGACCTTTTAACATTGTTTACTATCTAAAATATATTTACGAAAAGAAGCTATCCTAGAATTTGTAATAATTTCAAACTTTTAGACATTAAATAGATTAAGAGATCAATCGAAGCAGAAACAAACGTTTAAAGGAAAAATATTTGCAACTCTTAGTCATTTGAACAAAGATTTGGCCCCAAACGTGATCTTGAAATTGAAGACGTCATCTTTCAGCAACGAATCGACTATCATATTTCAGCAACGGATATATTTAGATGCATCGAAATTGTTTCCAAAGAAAACGGTTAATCAGATACAAAGATTACAGAACTGTTTTCTCATCAACAAATACCTTCAGGAACGTTTGAAGAAACCTCAAAGACCAAGAAGATAACATGGCTCGATCAGAAATCTATGAAAGATCGTGGTTCAAGTATATATTAGGCAAACCAACAGACCAATTTTATATTTCGCATAACCAGGATTTGGTCCGTCTATCATAATTCCTCAATTCAGAATTACTGCTTGAAATAGTAGATTATATCTATCGAAATACGAGGCAAATTTTAATGAAGCGTTGTAGTTACAATGGAAAGTTTTTATCTACCTTCGTCAAACAAATTTCAAGTAACTTCGTCCACAATATTAATATTAAAGATAAAGATCGATTCGGTGCTTTTTGAAAGCGTGGATTCAAAACATTATAGTACTGGAAATTCCCTGGAACCCATCTAAAATTATTAACTGACGACTTAATCCTTAATCTTTATTATTCATCATGTTTACAACTAACAATTCGCGTTATGTATTTACGTATTTACTTCGTAATTTTTTTTTTATTTACCTACACAATAAGACCCTCTTATCACCTTCATATTTATAGCAATTGTATCCATTTGTCATAGTGGCATGCATTAAACGATGAAGTTCTAAAGTTCGCGTTACAAGGTTGGCCAATACAGCGAACAAAAGTCAGAAAATAACAACGCCCGGAATAACAGCGTCGCTGGTTTGAAATTTTGCTCGATTCCCATTGCGTGAACGAATGTAACGTATATAACTCTACATGACGTACATACATACATTTATATACACATTCAATTCTATTATCTTTGCTTAAATCAATTTAAACACAATTGAGGCACTTAAAAAATATTGTCTGTTGAAAGGCTTTCCTACCAGTATTATGCTTACAACGGATTGTAGACCTTAAACGAATCATATCCTTTTATTCAAGATATTGTAGGTTGGCTGGTGAAGTGGATGTTTCCTCGTATTTTATTTATATAACTTGTACAGCGCTGTCTGAAAATTATATTAAGAAATAATTGCTTTATACGAAATGGTTTGATAGGCTTTGATCTGCAGTAACCAACAAATTTTTTTATGATTTTCGGTATTAATTGAGAGAGACTGGGTAACTAAAATTCCTTCTTCCGATGATTTTAGAACCATTAAAATTTTGATTTGAGGGTTCTTATTGAAGATCTTCATTGTTATTATTAATAAATTTCCACAAACTTCGTTCTATCTCGAAGATACAATAAAGATTATCTAGCAGCAGCGCCTCTAATGCTAGATTCATCTAATATTCTCATTAGATTGATATCCTCATCATGCTATACTGATTTTTGGCTATTTTATTTGCTTAAAAGACTTTTGCGAAGCGAGAAGCGTTCATGCATCAATATTTTAGAAGTATTCCAAAAGAAGATAAGTTGGTAGCCTTATTGAAATTGAAGAAGGGAATGGTTATATGTATTTTTGGCAAAGGGAAATACTTTGAAGATTTTATCGTGCAAATCTTAATTTTTTATCCACCAGTAAAGTGTTCATAAGATGCTCGGAATTATCACTTGGCTCATTGTTAGTGATCTATTTAGTTCTATCTCCGTGTAAATATTTTCTTTTCAGATCTTTCAAAATCGCCGCTTGAAGTTTCCAAGCTGCACTTGTATCATGAAGCGCATTTCTTCATGTTCCACATGAAGCATAAAAAGCAAAAATGAGTCAGTTCGAAGGAATAAAGCTTAACACCATAAATATAATATTTCATCCGAAAGAATAGCAACAAACATTTCGATGTCACCTCGTTTTGTGATTTTGGAGCAAAATATAGTTTTTCAACCCACGGTTTTTAAGTGTTTTTGAGTATTTTCTTTGATCAATAAACAATAAAATTGGAAAATTTAGCAATCTCAGTGTAGTTAGAACTGTATAAATTTATTTTTATTTTTAATTTTTATTGAAGGGCACACTATAGTTTAGACCAGGGGTTCCCAATCTTTTTCTCGCATCAACCCCTTTTACAAGGATGGTTTTCTATATCAACCCCCTTATATTTTTCTGCATGGTATACAGCATATGACATAATTAAAATATAAATAATTATCCCTAAATAAGTTAAAGATAACAAAGAATGTGAAGAAAAGTTTCATAGAAAATGGATTGTTATCTTTATGTTTTATTATCTTTTATACTCCTTTCATTTTTATTTTACAAATATAGAAAATAATAAAGAGGCCCCTTTCTCACGAACTCTGTTTAATATCGAATGGCGACCGGATTCGGGCTAATCGCTCATCATCAGGCCAGCTGTAATGAGCAAGAAGTACAATCTTTTATTTATAGGTGGTACATTAGAATAATTTATAAAAGATAGTAGACGAACAATTATTTAAATTTAAGTTAAATACAAAAATGTTTTCTCATTTTTAAATTAATATTAAACGTTAATTTAAATAATGTAGTAGTGAAATTATCTGAAGCATCTTGTAATAATTATACATGGTAAATTAAAAAAAAATGATAAAAAAAAAGAAAAATGTTTTAATAATTTTTTAATTTACCTTGTGTTAATATTAGATAAAAATATTTTATTAATTAATTGTATTATTAATTTATATAATAATTAATAATACAAGATTTTTAATTTAATACTACATTATTTAAATTAACGCTTAACACTAATTTAAAAATTATAAAAATATTTTTATATTTGACATAAACTTTAAATAATTGTTACAGTTTTATTACTACATAAATCTTCCAGTAGTATGTTCTTTAAATTATTTTAATATTCGTTGTATAGTATGATCGTTATTGACCTCTTTTAAAATTTTATCTACCTCGTTGAGAACCCCTAATTTAGACGGTGGCAGTTCTTAAATAATAAGTTTTTTGTTGATGTAACGAAAATGTATCGTTAGTTTGGCGAAAAAGACAAAAAAAAATTGTTTAACACGAATGTACTTACAAAGTATTTTTGCACAACTCTACGAGGGTTAAGGGTAAAGTAATCACATACCACCATCAATTTTTGGAAAATATAACTTAGGTAATAATTGGTTTTCCTTCCAACCCAGCCTTATTTACCATATTTTTCTGAATAAAGCCAAGACAAAAGACGTACAGTAAACTTACCTAAGGCTTTCATGAAATCATCGAAATTTTCGCTAGTTGATAGCTTATACTTCTTTCCAAGAAATGCTTCAACCATGTTGATCTGTTAATTTCTTCTCTTCTTACCAAGGATAATAACGAATGTAGTAAGGGCGTCCAGGAAACTGTAAAAATTAAATGCAGGCATCACGTCTAAACGCAGTCCATTTTATTAAGGAGATCCTTTGATAAGATTGCATCAAAACCGAATTTTTGATTGGACCCCGCAGAGTTAGTTATGGTAATAGTATTAAAAATGATTTTTTATCACGTATACGTTTGTAAATTTTTCGAATTGGCTCTGGTTTAATTATTGGAATTATGTTGCCTATCACAATGATAGGATTTTGTACCATGTACAGATTGGGTGAAGTTCAAGGTGTATAGTGCCGTACGCACAAACTGATAAGCAAAAAATTTGGTTACTGCATACGGCTATTCGTCATACTAACAACGTAAAATAGGTATTAGTGTAATTGGTATTCTTTATCAAAAATATTTTTATCTATTTCAAGAGAAATTGTTCTGCATTGGTTCCAGAGTTAAATCGCTTTATATCCCATTACTAATTTTTAATTTAATTTATATTATTTTTATTTTTTTATTTCAGACAATAGTGTCAGAGTGAGGGTTCCCAACACATTTTCATATTGTTCAAACTAGATTGTTGTGTTCTTTTGCAAAAACAAAAGTCTTGCGCCAACAGATTAAAATAGTGAAATGAATGAGCCGACAAACCAGATGCAAATCAATGGTTATTGTAAAATTCTGAAAATTTGGTAATTTACTAAAACCTGCGTGTACCATCGAACTAAGAGATTTTCAAATATCTAAGACTTCCGGTTATACCGGAAGTTGGTGTCAACTTTATTATTCTAAATAGAACATCCTATATATTATTAAAATTGTTAATTCCTAATTCAATTTCGAGGTTTGTTTGGTCAAACAACTATGTTGCTATTTCTAACCAGGTTTAAAATATTCGACAGATGGACGAATTTTGCAAAACTGTTGGCCACATTATACGGTCAAACAGTTCTTCTTCAAAATTAAAATTTTTCAAATTAAACACTTTTGCAGTTATAAAAGTTCACTTGCAGACCCTTGAGACTCCCGCAGGAACCTTGAAATTAATTAGAAGCGGAATGAATTTTTCAAAAACATTATACAGGGTGTACGCCAATTATTAACTTTCAAATGGAAAAGTGTCAGAAGGTGAACTCATTTATTTAGAAGTTGTAAATTACAAGAGCTACAAGTCGCAAGTGAATATACAGTGTGATTTATTTGTCATGGCCGCGGTTATATCTCTGTTATCAATCATATTAATGATAACAATCAAAAATGGTCGACATTAAAAGCTTAATAAGGTTACTTGTGTACTCAGAAAAACGAAAGAAGTAAAAAACAAGAGAACATCGTAGAGTACTTCGATTCTTTTTATTTTGATTTTTTATTCTTTACAATGATGCCCAAGAAGTTAAAGTCATAGTACTGATGTTGAAATTAACTAATAGGTGCGGTTCTGAGATATTAACAAATCTAAATAAACTAATAGCAGATAAGCATTGGTCAAATTTTGATATTTTTGCTTGAATTTCTCAGCCTCCTGTTAATTCATTCAGAATTGTTTTGATTTCAGTTAATTTTAAAATCGTGACCGTAAAATTAAATTATAAACATGTTAAGCATCATTGTAAAGAAAACTTGAGTGTAGGCTTTCACGACCGTAATCCATTGTAGAAATGTCTTTCGGGTGATGTCGTGTAGTTAATGTTTTACTTGACGTTTCGCTGACCATGCTGACACGACATCACCCGAAAGACATTTCTACAAAGAAAACTTGTCTTTAAGGATATTTACAAAAATAAGGGTGTCATTACATTTGAAGAAAACCAAGCTACTTTACGATACATTTTTTCTACTTCTTTTCTTCGTCTTCTTTGCACGTAGAATTATTAAGCTTATAATCTAGATGGTCTAACATTGATAATAGCAGAAATATAAGTCCAGACATTACAAATCAATCAACCTAAATATTCTCAGTGTTAGAAATGATTGTGAAAATGAAGAGATAAATTGAGAACTGTACATATAGATACCTAATATTATTCCAAAAGATCACAAGATGACATAACTTTCTTATAGCTCAGTATATAAATTGTCCAGTTTGTTCTATTTAACAGTAAAGGAAGATGCGACAATGGCAAGTGTAGAAAATTAGACACTGACCGGATAGATATCACCAGGCGACAAATTTAACCGAGTATGATATTTTGCTGCTATTGGCAAACTCTAAAACGTAACTCAAAAGATGTTAAGTTATATAATCACTAAATTTTCTTTTGTTTATTTTCTTTTATTTTTGACCTTAAATTCGTAATTTTTCACTGAGCTTCTAGATCTTTGGCAAATAAAACAAAAAGGTTCTTTTCCTCGGATCTATTTTATATTGCTACGTTTCGTCCTCCTAGTTTCGTCCACATTCACAAGAATCATCTTACTACTGCTTCTTCTTGCTTTCATATTGTATTAGTTGTAATCTTCTTGTTTTTTCTTTTACTTTGCAGCATAAATAAAAATTAGAAATAAATAAAACAAAAGAAAGTACAAGAAAGAAAAAAGATTACTATCAATACAACGTAAAAGCAAGAAGCTGACAGATAAAAACTCAGTCCTTTTTTCTTGGTTCGTGTAATTAATACGAAAATACAATAAAACCAAGAAGAAATGAAGAATAATTAAAAATTGAAAGGAAATAAAACATAAATAGTCGTATTTCCACAAATTTTCACTGATGAGCCGTATCACTGCGAAACGCGCGTCTGCACATGCACATCTTTTATTAGTTCATATCGATTTAAATATAGAGCTGTCAAAACAAATGGCGGGCCTTATTTTCAGGATAGAAATTTTTTTTTTTGAGTATACGTCATTAATCAATTTCGGTTCATCGTTGCATCTTGCATTTGTTTTTGCGTGAATCAATTTTTTTAAAAGTATTGCAACTTTTAATACTGTTTGATATTGTAAATTGAAAAATTCTTTTTTTCCAGGGATTGCTTTGTTTTTAAAAAAATGAAAAAAAAAATACGAATACAACAATAATTTTGGTTATTTTATATTTATGTATGACAACGTCCACTTTAATAATTTTAATTTAACAACAGCATACATACGATCCATCTTTATCAATTTCAAACTGATATACCTAGCTCAAGGTATCAAACGATATCAAATTTTACCTGCTATAAAGAGCTTAAAAATTGCGAATGACTAATCCCAAGTATGAAATACAAAACCTCATAGGGATATTGATTTTACATTCACCCTCCGAAAGTGGGGGACCCTACGACCTACGCTTACAGGTTGCAGGTAGTCACGCCACACAGAAACCAGATCACAAATAAAATTAAGCTCCGTTATTAACATGAATCGAAAATATTTATTTAAACCAAAAAAAAGTAAACGGAAAACATCTAATCAAATACTCCATCTTAAACATACATCTTTGGATTGTTTGATTAATTTATACATAAACAAATATTTTGTACGGACATGCATCGTGCAATGCATTGAGGTTATGTATGGAAAGCCGGCAAAACCCACTGCGATCCCTGATTTTTTTTTTTATCAGACGATGTATCAATATAGTTAAGCCAAGTTGCATCGAGATTTTATCTAGACGTAAAGTAAACTAATTTCGATGTTATAACGGGTTTCGTGATAATAAATAAACAAATTTATCGTATCGAGTAATGATTATATTAAAAGAAAAAAAATGTATATTTTTATTGATGAGGTCCTGCATGACTTTGGGCTTAAAATTAAACAAATTAAAAAAAGTGCTTGACGATAAAATTATAAATGGCGATAAATTATTGAAAATAAAAGGATTAATATATCATTTTATATTTATTACCTCAATAATATTAGGACTCAATAAAAATTTTATTTGCCCCCCCCGGAGATAAACTTACCGATATCAACCTTCGCGCGCCACTTGAGCACAAACCGAAGCACTTCTGGCTACGTCTGACAGTTCAAAGGAGGCATCAACATCAACGGTCAGTTGGCAACCCCACCTCGAAAAAAGCGGAACTTAACGACAGGATGACATCGTTATAAACTCAAAAAGTTCCATGCGCAAAGTCTAAAAGTACCCTAAATACAAATAAAATAATTCTATTCGCGTTATTACAAACAACATTAAATATTTACGAAATTTTAATTAGTAAATATTGGATAGGATTATTATAAACTATTAATTTGATAAAATCGTTAATCTAATTCAACTTCCCATATTATAAAATCTTTTGAGTTGAAGTTAATTGATAGAGCTAATTAGTGCTTGGAGTCGATTGATAAATATTTTAGATTTTCGTCATTTATTTTCTGACCTTTTAAAGACCTCAATGCTTGCAATTTTAATTAATTAAAATTTGCAGCATAGTTCTAAATGAAAAATCATCTAATCGAAAAAAAAATTAAAAATTGTAATTAATCCTCTTCTAGTTCGAAAACACATTTTATCATTAAAAATTTTGCATGGAGATCTTTAATTGATTGTCCCAACAACCAGCGAGCACCATGTTATTTAAATTATTTTTACAAGAAAATAAATATTAAGGTAACAACAAATAAATAATTCATATTCTTTTTAATATAAACCAGTGAATTTATTTATAGACCCGCAACGATTAGGCGAACTTTTTTCAATTATATTTTATTATAAATAATTACACAAGGTCAAGTATGTTGCGATGTATACTGTTTATATACAGATTGTTTAATAAGCCATCGAATATGTCTAAATTCTGCATAACAATTTATTTAAAAAATAATAGCAGTAACAAAAGTCGAAAATTGTCGATTACAACCAGATCATTAACTTATTAACTGGGCGCATGTAGCAAATCTAGACGATCATGAATCGAAAATTTTGGGAAAAATGCCCAAGGACAGGCTTAAGCTTACCAATCGTTGTGCTCTTATACATACGGAGAAAGGAATATGTTGTAAAATTAAAAAAATACGACAAGAATATATTTAATTAATATAATTAACATAAATAAAGAAAAAAAATAAATACTGTGAAAATAATATTTTCTTTCAATTTAAGACGGACAACACCAACCAACCAACCAACATATTAATCATAAATATTATTTTTATTTAAACCAAGAATGCCGTATATTTGTAGTTAAAACAATGTTTTTTTTTTAATTAAATTAAAATGCGCTTTAGCCGCAGATTTAGCTCCGCGCTTTGTGTTTTGATAGGGCAACGTGAACCAGACATCACATCGCCCACCATCTATCGAGGTCCGCTACTCCCGCGTCGGCTACGAATTCAGCATATGCTCGAGTTCGGCGGACGGAGCTAGGCCTCTATACGCTTCTCGCACAATATATGCTTTATGACGGGAATACACATAGTAAGGTTTGGTAGAATCTTAGAAGAACAGACAGAATAACAAGTCGTTTCTTTTTTTTTTTTTTCTTTTTAATTAATGGGAAAGGAAAATAAAGTAAAGAAATAGTATTCAGAAAAAGTAAACATCTAAAACGAAAAAAAAGGTTGTAGATTGTCAAAAATTTAAATTTATCATTATTGTGCTTGAGGATGCCGACGAAACGTTGCAAAATAAAGTAAATCCAAGGACAAGAAACTTTCTGTTTTTTTTTTTACCAAAGATCTGGAAACCCAAAGAAAAAAAAAACATGATTATTTCAAAATCTTCCTTAAAAAATTAAAATATCTAATAAACAATATCACTAATAATATAGATTTTAGTACGTGTGTTCGAAACTTGTACAAATAACCTGTATAACACGGGAGTTATCAACAAATCATAATACTTTTGTCATTTACGGAATTGAGACCGCAGTTTTAAAGGTTAATTCGCTAGATTAATTAAAATGAATAAATGATAACGTGAATGTTTTTATAATTTAATAGCTGCTATTAATGTTGATTGTTTGACGTCACAGGTTAAAATATAAAAATTAATAATAAACATATTTTGCAGTAAAAATTAAACGTGTTCCGGATTCGGACCGTATCATGTCGTTTTTTGTTAAATGAAAAGCCGACGTTTCATCCACAGTTGTATGGGGCGGTAGGCAACAGTTAGCACGGTAACTACGCCAGAGGGGAAACTAACTGAGCGGGAAGCAGTTGATAACTGTAAATAAAGCGAAAAGAAGAAGCCCCATATGACTGTGGGCGAAACGTCGCGTTTTCATTTAACAAAAAACGATATAACACGGTCCAAACCCGGAACACGTTTAGTTTTAATTAACTCCGGCCGTGGAAGCCTACGTTTTTATTATTTTCTTTTTTTATATTTCGCAGTAACTTAAGTACTTGTTTCTGTGTGCATATGAAGCAGAAAGAACTAGTTGGGAGCCAGATCTGGTGAATAAGGTGGGTGTACCACATTCGTGAAATTCACACGAAGTCCATGACTGTCCCAAAAAACAGTCGCTAGCACTTTTTTGGATTTTTTTTGCAGCTCACAGTTTCGACTGTACGTTAACTTCAGGGATGTTTCACCCATAGTTATTAATTGACGCCAAAACTGCGCGTTATTTCGCTTAAATTGTTTCAACAAGGGTTTGAATTGTTTTTAAATGTGACCAGCCAAATAGCCACAGCCCTGCTATCTCTATAACCTTAATCCGCCGGTTGTCTAGTACATCCGATCCGGTGAACTCTTCCAATGTTATTATTAACAACTGAGCGTCCAACATGGTTGAAATTTTCAATTATTATTATTACCAGAATATTCTTCACGAGTAGCTTATAAAATACCATTCATTACAATACTGCCAACCATAGTAAGCTAACTCTCAATAATACCAAAAGATAACAGGCTAGAATTGACGGTATTACTAACAAAAAGAAAAAGAATCACACGTCACTAAGCTAGACGGTCTCAAAGTTTTCAATAAGCGGCGAAGATGCATCAATTGTTGTTTCATTGTGTACAATTCATCGTCTTTACTTTATTTAATTCTAATTGAGTCTAATTGGAGAATTCAAGATTAAATACATTACAGATGACGTGGAGCCCCGACAGTACTTCCCTCTTCTCCTGCCAACAATGCTTTGTAGATTGGTAGATTCTTTGTGGAATTACCGACAAGCTAGCCGTGCATTATAATAGTGTTACGTGACGTTGCGCATCTTCCTTTTTGCTATGGGAAGCCAAGTCTGGTGACCTCTATCGTACGATCAGATGAACTAATTGAATAATTGGAGGGATACGATAGGTTCTTTAAAAATAATTTTCGTTACTTTTTGAGTATTTCAGATTACAGAACACGACGTAGAAATATTTCCAATCTCCAGATAGCTTTCTTTAAATGGTTTTTACGCAAGTTAAATTATTGCAAAACGGCATGGATTTGGAACAAATTTTGGATCAAATATTACAAAAATCGCTATAAAAGACTCTTTTTTAAATTGTGGTGTCTGAAATTTGTTTGTGGTTGACTCATTGTAAAAAAATGTTGTAATTTTTATCCCCACAGCCAGGGCGGTGCTGTGGACTTCAGCTGCCAATGGTTGCATAAAGAAGACATCCACAGTAATACCAATTTTTTTTTTATTTTGCTGCAAGGGATGCACCCAAAAGAAATAATTTTGAAAAATACATTTCACAAATCTATTGATCTAAAAGAAACATTTTATCGAAAAAATGAACATTTTATTGTTTCTCAAAATATTCGCCTTCGGGTTTTAAGCACTTTTGCATTCGAAGAAACCAGTTTCCGAAACATTTATTCCTATCTGAAGTGGGTATCTCAGAAACATGCTTCAACTGCCTCTTCCGGTGTCGAAAATCGCTCACCGCGCAATTTGTTTTTGACATAAGGGAACAGGAAGAAGTCATTAAGTGATAAGTCAGGCGAATACGGACAATGAGTCATTAATTCAATGTTATTCTCTTTTAAATAATCAACTGTTCAACGCGCTGTGTGAGAGCTGGCGTTGTCGTGGTGAAGAATGATTTGTCCATGTTTGCTGTTTTTTTTTTCGACTTCATCGAAGACTTGAGGCAAACAAATTGTTGTATACCAATCAGCGTTTATTGTTTTTCGATCCTCAAGAGCATCGGTAGCGACAGGGCAAGTTTTACGGCAGAAAATTTTTTTTTTTTTGAAGTGCTTCGTGAACGAACAACTGTTGTTGATTTTGGCTCACTTTGGAACACCCAAATAGAGGATTGTTGTTTTGTTTCTGGTTCGTATGAATACATTCAGGTTTCGTCACTTATTGCGGTATTGTACACGTCGGCAAGAATTTTCGAAGCGTTTCTTTACACCAACTCACACGAGCCATTTTTTAAGCTTTGGCTAAATTTTGTGGAACGACTGCAAAGTTTCTTCTCCATTAAATGTTCACGTAAAATCGATTGCATTGGATTTGTATCAATGCCCAAAGATGCTTCCATCTCTGGATATATCACACGGCGATCCGCTTCAATTAGTTCCCCGCAGCATTGATGATTGCCGGAATAACAGCAGTTGATGGACAACCTTCACGAATTCCATCACTGACACTAATACGCCCGCGCTTAAATTCTACAAACCAGTCATAAAATGTGGTTTTGGGTGGTGCTTCACCACCAAAGGCAGATGCATTGTTGTTGAGTTAAGCCACGTTTAAAATTGTAAAAAATCGTCGCACGAAAATGATCACGAGAAATGGGAAAATTGATTTCTTTGGAACGCTATTTATCGTAGTTGAAATTGTGTTTCATGGCACTAAAGAGCGCTCGTCGTTTCGAATGTTGTGAGACAAACAATGATACAAGGTGGAGTAGAAACACTTTCGGAACCACGCTGATGACGCCGAATAGACAGAAACATGTCCCATTCCATCAGTACCATGAGGAAGCCATTTTAACATTGGGCAATTATTTCTAGGCATTTCATCATTCGTGGGCATGGGTTTTAGTCAATCTGGTCTATTTCTGGACTATTTTTTTTTTACTTTAAGCCGTTCATCGAAGGTTTTAGGATGCATATTTATTGAACATTCTACGAATATATACAACTGATGGTGTTTAACATATCCACAACAAACACGCATCCATTAGCCAAATTTGGCTTCATTTAAATGAAAAACGCCGCAGTCACCAACAAAAATGTTTAAAAATTGTTCAATACAAGGAATTCTTTTCTTACACGGTATGTAATAAAGTCCTCTCGTATTTAAAACGTTTAAAAATAATTATTGAGTATTGATTAATTTTTTTGAAAAATGTTGACTTGATACTGAGAATAAATAGGTTTTATTTAACACAAACGTGTACCCACCCTTAGAAAATAGCTTGGAAAATAAAATCAGCTACCAGAGGCGCAGAATCGAATTTGAACAACAATGGAATACAATATGAAGCTTATTTAGTTCCTTTTCCCGATAAAATGTCCTCAATAAAAAGGATCCCATATCTTTAATCCAGAACAGCGTAAAATAACATTTCTAACCATGGTAAATCTCGAAATTTAATAAATTAGAACATTGGATATAGACATTCAGAATTAAACGAGACCACCTTCTAACTTCACAGTGGTTAGATACGATTTCTGGGGTGGTGCTCTGGTTGAATTTAACCCTTATCAGTCAATCCTTTGCGACAGGGTCGTCTGTGCGTGAAGGTGTTGTTCCACATTGCAGATCATTTTGCGGAAAAGAAGGGAAATAAAGCGATATTTCCAAGAAAAGAAAAGGTATGAATGTTTTTGACAATACGCTTAATTTTGTTGTGTATTTGTGATTCGGGATAAATTAATTTTTTTTTACATTCCGAAAGATTTTTAAGGGTTTCTTATTTTTTTATGGCAATTTGTGCGGAATTTTTCGATTTTGTACAAAATTTTCTAGAAATTAGATTTAAGATGTGAATATATTTTATTATCCAAAGATATGGATATTTTTTTTTAACGAACGTACAGTATTAAGCAAATATTTGGATCCAATCGAATAATTTTCACATAGCCTAGCAAAGATGACGGGCGCATTCACATATGAAAATCAGACTGCCGGTTTAATAATAATAAATCAATAAAAGAACATAACTTAAATTAAAAAAACAAACAAACAAACAATTATTGTGATTACATTGCTTAGTAACAACCTCTTTGAATGAACAGGGCATCACAGGAGATAATTTTGCGGTTTTTCTAGAATCAATTTTTCAAGAAGACAATAGAACAAATTACGAAAATAGTTATTGCCGCATATTGCGAGAAATTTTTTAATTTAATATTATTCCTTTTTCTTGTCTTTCTAAAAATGTAAAAAATTATAACAAAATTAAAAACATCTTGTAAGTTCTATTTAAAATAAGAAAACTGGCACCACTTCCGGTGATAGCGAAAATGCAATTAAACTGCCGATAACACCTTAAGCAAGTTCATAAAATAAGAAAATTAACTTTGTCAAGGTCATTAAATGCTTTTTCAAAAAACGCGACCTTCTATTGTTAAAAAAATTAGCGATGGGGGAGCGTGGGCGCGGGTGTGATTTGGGAGGTTAATGTATGCGTCAATATGTTTTTAATTATAAAAAAAATGTTTTAATTTTTTTGCGTTATATTATTCATACGTTTTATATTATATGCATAAATGTAAAATTACGTACGTTTTATTCCAATACATTTCATAAATTTAAATTATTTTTTTTTAATTTTTAATTAAAAAGAAATAATTCATTCTATATATTTTTATGTATTTTATGAAATAAAATAAAAATTTGATGCCTAAAAATTCGAATTGAAATGCTTAACTTATATATTAAATATGGAGATATTTTTTTTTAATTGATAAGGGGTCTATTGTGCCCTAAATGCTATGGAATTTATTTCACCCCCTGATTGGCCATGGAGAGCCATTTACTAGATTTAGAAAACAAAAGAAAGGAACAAATAAAAATTGAAATCTTAATACCTTTGGATCAATTATTAAACCTTACTTTTATATACAATGTCATACAAAAGTGGTGTTTGAGCTTTAAAAATTAAATATACGCAAAACCCACAGACTTTCTGAACTGCCAAATTTATCATTATTTTCCAGAGAAATTACAAAATAAACTGTTATTTTTCCGATTTTTTTGGGAAATATCAAATGGAAAAATTCTTTATTTTCTAATTTTTTAACAATTTACTAATTTTTAACACTCTAGTACAATTTTACATTTTTTTAAATTTTATATTCCACTTTTGCATTATTTTAATTAAATCAAATTTTCACAATTTTTTTTAGGCAAATAAAAAATTTTTAAAAATAATCACAGTTCAAAAGATGCATTGTTCGTGTTCATTTTACCAGACAATAAGTGACAATTTCTCATATTATACGTGACATTGTATATAATAAGGAATTACTACGTGATGTACAGCAACTCTAACACTTCTCGCTAATTATCATGACAATCACACGGTACACGTCATCATTTTTTAAAAATTTTCTAATTTAGAAATGAAATTCCCCTCCACGACCATGATATCATACATTACAAGTCTGACGTCAATGTGCTGGTGCATTTTGTAATTTTATCGCGCGAAATGTATCGGAAATTTATCTATGTTTGCTGTTGAATTACCATCACGTAGAACATAATTTGTATCCGGTTTTTACTACGTTGGCAATTGGGCAAAAATGCTTGTTATATCCCTGCGGGTATGAATCGATCTATGTACGTTGTGTCGATAGTGTAAGCGTGATCAATTTTCGTTTTGGGAAAGCTACTAATTTAACATTAACGTTAATATTTGACTAATCCGCTGGGTTTTGTGCTATCGCAAATTACCAATGTTCACCAACGGTATGCCACAGATCATGTATGAAAGTTTATTATGTTTGTCATACGCTTGTGTTTGTTTATTTTGGTTTGGTCGGATATTACAGAAAATTATGTTCATATTTCGTTTGGAATTTGTTATTGTAGTCTGACGGAAATCAAAATGTTATAACGTTCAAAGTTTATTGGCTAACAATAAGTTACAAGGCTGCTATGTGTTTGTGTTTTAGCCTTCTTCAAAGAATTTATTTATTTTTTTTATAATAATTAAAATCTTCATTTCTACCTTCTTCCATTTTAGGAATTTTATCTTAATTAAGTGACTTTTCTCCTTGCATGAGCTATAACTCAAAAGATGAGAAACAAAGAATACCAGGTTTCCCTAATTTGTATTTACGAGGATGGTATGATAAATACTTAACGCAGGAAGTTCAGACAATCAATTCAAATTATGTTTTGCGAATCTCCCAAAGATTTGGCGAAATACGAGAAAATCAAAACCTCAAATAAACATTTCCAAAAGATCCAAAAGACATCGAAGGCTCCTTTTAGTAAATTTTCATCCCCTAAAAACGAAAGTGGGATGTTGTTTTTATACTTCTTGTTAGAAATGAGTTGTTTTGGAATCTTGGTTAGGGCAAAATATTTCTGCCCCAGGGCTAGAACATTTTTTGACTTTCTTTCTTGAAATTATCCCAAAGTCCTTTTTTAGTACTGTATAACAATCTAATATTCCCTTTTATAACAAAATAGGTGTCAATTCTCTCTGCCAACTAGTACTCCTACCCCTTGTGTAGGCGTTGTACAGGCTTGTATTTTTTCCAAGAATGTTTGCCAATTGGAAAACAAAAGGGGACGAATAAAAATTTGTTTTTACGCGCATTGAAACATGTACATTTTACTCCATATTTAAATGATCTACAAGAATACAGCTCTTTTATTTCTTCTATTTATATGACAAGTAGCTTCTCTTCTCGCATGCCTTATTCTAGTGAAATTAATACTTTTTAAAAAAGGCCAGTATCCAGAAATTCTTTGAAGTTGAGCTTGGGTGTATTTGAGCCAAATAAGTACAACAGCTTTTCTTGTACCTTGGCTACAGCTAACTGTCGTGGTCGACCATTTTCGGGTAGGTTTTGGCTTCTTTCGCATTCTTTCGGTAGTTCAGAAAATATCTTCGTCCGCAAACAAGGGTACAATTTGCCGTTTAGGCATTTTAAAATAGAAAATAAATTATTATTTTCAAAATATTTATTTCTTTAATTATTTCGCTAACGGTCCAATGTGTTTATCGCATTAAAAAAAATTGATTGTTTAATGAGAAAATAAAAGAAATAGGGCGTCTATTTCTTTTGTTTTCTAAATAGGTGATTTAAAAAACAAAATTTTCGACATATCTCATAGGGAAAGATACCCCAACATTCACATCCAGAATTGAATGAAACTAGGATGCTTTTCAGCCCTAAAAAAAAATGATAGTAATACAAATGCCGGCTTCCGCCTTGGCTGAAAAACAGTTTTAAGGAGTGAAATCGGGTTTCGAAAATCAGGGATTTCCCGTTAACTACTCCCTATTCAATGTTCATAAAAATGTACCGATTTCTCCCCATCTCTACGTCCAAAAACGAGTGGGTCTGTTTTTGTGGTAATTATTTTGACTTTGGCACACCATGTATGCATTTTTTGCTTTGGCACCATCATCGATTTTACATGTTGGATACTCTCCACTAAATAAGAGAACTGTAAAGGCAGGTTTACTACAAATAGAATAATGAGAATAGCTGTTACTAAAAGCAAGCTCAATAGGATGGTCGAGACTGTCGGATCTGTTTTCTAAGTGGTTGCTTTTAACGTTGATTCTCTGCTAATAACTTCCATAATTTTTTTTTTCATCTATTCATGCTACAAACGTTACTTTAAACTTAAAACTGTTTGAAGATGTTCGTTTAATTTTATTCCAGATTTATGGTATTTTCAAGGTGAGAACACTGTTTTGTTGGCTGTTTTAAATTTAAAAATTCACCATTATTCGAATTTTGGAAAGCGAGATCTTTCGATGTGTTGATAGTTAACCAGGGTTAAATAGTGGCAATAAAAGTTTCCATAAATTTGTCAGTACCAAAATGTAGTGTTCAGAGATATCTCTCGCCCCATTTCCCCAATTATCAAGCGTTTTCTGCAAAATTTTCATTAAATTCTAGAAGTGCAGGTTGGGCACCTTCTCTGGTCTCTATGGTTCCATGGTGGTAGGCTTTGAAGATGATTGAATTCTTTTCTAGCCAATGGCGCCGCCGTCTGAAACCATAGTAATAATTCTTTTTTTTTGAAAATTTATCAAACTCTCCACAATGACCGAATTATGGATAACCTGTACATATGTACAAAAAGAAAAAAAAATATTTACATCTTCTGACACGCGCTGTATAATATGATTCACACGACTTCTGTTTCCCATAGCAAAGAAACCGCATAACCGATTTATCTAATCTTACCATACGGTGACTTAATTATTACCAGGCAAGCCATCAAAAATAAACATGGAAATCGTGATCGACAACATGCTTCCTCGACGTATCGCATTTCTCACGGTCTCCCACGCGTCCGTTGGGTATTTACAAACATAGCGGCGATGAAGCGAATCGACGCAAATTGAATTTGGGAAAAGCGTAGAAACCCTTCAATGCGGTAATAGATGAAAAATTTTAGGTGCTGTGCGGTTTAGGAATTTTCTTGCACGCGGCCCGGTCGTGCTTTCTACCGGCTGAGATGTTACTTTTGACATGTAGCCATGGTAATGATCCGCGGCGTTATTTCCCCCCGTGTCAGCGATTCCCCTCGTATGCGGGAATCTTGTGTTGTTTCTAAATATCGGGATGTCGGCATGTAATGACTAGGTGTATATATATATGTTCCAGATTTACGGTAAAGAGGTTCATTCAAGCTAGAAAAGGTGGCGAAGCTAGAAGGGAAGATCTTTTCCGCTGTTAATAATTTTTTTTCTTCTTCGCCGTTGGTTAATCAAATCAAAGACCTAATGGTAAGTTTTTACTCTTTATATAACTTTAATTTTTTTGGCGGATGTTGTATTTATGCATTTTCAAAAATGTATACAGTGGACCTGTTTCGACTTACGGTCATCATCAGCACTCAATCTAGGATTTGTAAAATTTGCTTTGATGATTAAAAACTTTTTAAGGGAACTTACTGTTGATGTAGCCTTAAACAAAGGTAACTACCAAAAAGAACTCAATTTGATAAAAACCATGGCAAACAAGTAGCCTCTCATATATTCTAATTATGTTTCTTTCTTTATATACTTTCTTAAAGAAATATAACATAACTCCAGCCTTCAAATGGACCAATAATTTAGGCAAGAAGATGAAGATAAAGAAAGCTCTTTTGACTTACACATCTTCCATATTCTGCCATTTTGTGACATAATGCCTCTCTTTCAACATATAATTTTTTTGTTTTTGTTCTTTTCTATGTTATCATTATCAAGAAGAGTAGTGCATCTATTTTCTTTTTTTTGTGGTGTTAGATTTGCTATCAGATCCTTGAAGAAAACGAAGAAAACTTGCACAAAAGTGCTCTTGTTCACTTTGTTAGAAATAATAATTATCACATTTATTATTATTGTTATTATTGGATTTACATTGACATCATTAGCCACAAATGGCTATTACAGTAAAAAATCAAAAATCCGAATTAATTTGATTTTTTCTTCCTTTTATATATGTTGAAATATTTATACTTTGAGTCTTGTTAATTGATTTCACCATTGTACTTTTATTTTATTGCATCCAGTGGCCGATTGCGCAGTACGACCCCCTTTTGAAAATTTTGTTTTCTTCGGAAAAAATAGATAGGGGGACCAGGTACCCTGTTATACATTTTTTCCGAAGATAATATTGAATAATCTTTGAGACCATTTAATATAGTTGAAATTAAAATAATCCACGGTGACTCTGTGTGAAGTGGTCATAAGGAAGGTAGAATCAGCTTTTTCAAAAAACGCGACCTTCTATTGTTAAAAAAATTAGCGATGGGAGGGGGCGTGGGCACAGGTGTAATTTGGGAGGTCAGTGTATGCGTCAATATGTTTTTAATATTATTTATACATTTTATATTATATGCATAAATGTAAAATTACATACGTTTAATTCCAATACATTTCATAAATTTAAATTATTTTTTTTTAATTTTTAATTAAAAAGAAATAATTAATTCTATATATTTTTATGTATTTTATGAAATAAAATAAAAATTTGATGCGTAAAAATCCGAATTGAAATGATTAAATTATATATTAAATATGGAGATTTTTTTTTTAATTGATAGAAGGGGTCTATTGTGACCTAAATGCTATGGAAATTATTTCACCCCCTCATTGGCCATGGAGAGCCATTTACTAGATTTAGAAAACAAAGGAAAGGAACAAATAAAAATTGAAATTTTAATACCTTTGGATCAATTGTTAAACCTTACTTTTATATACAATGTCATACAAAAGTGGCGTTTGAGCTTTAAAAATGATAAATATTCGCAAAATCCACAGACTTTCTGAACTGCCAAATTTATCATTATTTTCCAGAGAAATTACAAAATAAACTGTTATTTTTCCGATTTTTTTGGGAAATACCAAATGGAAAAATTCTTTATTTTCTAATTTTCTACCAATTTACTAAGTTTTAACACTCTAGCACAACTTAACATTTTTTTTTATTTTATATTCCACTTTTGAATTATTTTAATTAAATCAAATCACAATTTTTTTTAGGTAAATAAAAAAATTTCCAAATGTCCATGGTGACTCTGTGTGAAGTGGTCATAAGGAAGGTAGAAATAAAAGTGGTATTTTTCTCACGGTCACGCTTTTTAAAGATTTTCCACCTTCATTTGTTCAAATTATGAAATAAAAATAAAATGTATAAAAAAAAATTAAAAATCGTACAAATTTTCGAGGGGGACTGTACTTCGAAATTAGGCGATTAAGCCGCTAAAAGAATTGAGCTAGACATCAGTGTCTAGGGTTTCATCGAAATTTGAATTTTCGGGTTGCCGGTGTTCTCTTGTTAATTCGACAACTTGTAGATAGCGTTTGTTAGATGGTGCAAATTGTTGCCATGTTTGGTTAAATAATTATTCTTTTTCCAAAAACCATTACGTTGCTAAATAATGTAAATTTATCAATTTTGAATCACATACGACGTAAAACTTCTTCCGTTTTCGAAATAACAACAATACCAAAATTTTTTTTTGGAGGACACCGGATACAACGCAACGACAATTGTGGTCAATATCCCTAAAGTAATTTTCCAATGTTATCGACCACAACCTTTCAATTATTTAGATTAACCGGTGTTGTTGATAATTCCGAGCGTGGTAGCATCTTTATCTTGGTCAAATATAATACATCCAATTTTGGATATTTACATATACAGGCTGTCCTAATGGCAATTGATCGAATACGCTGTAACACTTGCATTTTCTCCCTTTGCCTATTCAAGATTTTCGGGAAATAGATCATATTTGTTAGGTTTGGAAAATTTTGGTCTGATATAGTCGCTACTGGTCATGTTTCTACATCTCTCTTCCGGGCTTCTTAAGCTCCTTCTGGAAGCATTTCTATCGACGAAAGAGAAAAACTCTTGATTATGTTCGTAGCTGTTTTCATATTATTGACTCAATTTTGGCATTCTGTACTTGCTCATGATCTTAAGACTCCAAGAACCGCAGCTACCTCTATAACGCTATAAAGTTCCAATATTAGGCATTTTCATCATTACAGTATATTCTAGGGAAACCTAAAATGCATCCTCAAGCTTTGAAAAAAAATCCTCTAAACTCTTTGTACAAGAGATCTCCTACGTGTTTTCTTATTTAGAATCGAAGAAAATAAAACTTAACGAGCCTAACATCAATTAATCTATTCTATGGAGGAAAATACTAATTTTAGATATTATCACTAATTCACCTGTGAAAATCTCACAGCGGTTCACGCCAGCAGTAATTTTCCTAGTACCAACACCCCTACATCTACATCTCGTAAATTGCTAGAGCTCTATTAAAACACACCCGGCGATGCTATCTTCATACCGTCTGAAACTAAATGGAGTAGTATCACGGAATCGCCGAGTTATTTCCGGACACCCCATGACGTTCATGGGTTAATGTAAATTCCGAAACCTCATACGTTAAACGTTTGTTTGGGTGTTTTATTTTTATTAAAACCTGAGGAAAATGCTTCCAAAAATAGAGACGAAGGAAATTGAAGAATATGCGAAGGAAATGAAAAAATACCATCTAAATAGATTGCAATCGTTATTTTTTTGCGCTGAGTGAGAATATGTAAATTGTTTTTTTCTCGTGGCAATTGTTTTGAAATGGAATTTTTCCTATTTGGGGAGATATTTTCGTGCGATACGTTAGAATAAACCAATTCAATGGAGTGAAATGCGATTTTGGGAAAGAATTATGTGATTGTCGAAATTTTCGGTGATAGAATAAATTTCTTATGGGCCTATCCGTTTTAGACGCGCCAAGTTGGTCAACCCGAACCTGACTCCGAAAACAGGCCCGCCAACGATAATAGCGGCCAAATTCTGAAGAACTCCAACCATCTGGCCCCTCCCGAGATGCCCGATGTTGGAAGCCGTCAAAATAAACCCAGGCATTCCATAGTATCTAAGAGTCAAATGAAAGGTTCGTAATACCTAAAAGACATTTCACCAACTCGAAAATTTACCTCCTCTTTCTTTTATCGAACAGAATTCCGCGAAGCTTTCCGCCTTTTCGACAAAGACGGTGATGGCAGCATCACCAAGGAGGAGTTGGGTAGAGTGATGAGATCGCTGGGACAATTCGCGAGGACGGAGGAACTCCAACAGATGCTTCAGGAGGTTGATATCGATGGTAAATAAGTTCATTTCGCGAAAAACTCATCAGATTCCAATAAATTTATAATTTTAGGCGATGGAAATGTTAGTTTCGAAGAATTTGTGGACATAGCGTGGTCTGCTGGTGCAGGAACCGATCCCGAACATGTTCTTTCAAGGGAAGAAGAAGAAAAGGAGCTCAGGGATGCTTTTAGAGTCTTCGATAAGCACAACAGGGGTTATATCACTGCCTCTGATTTGAGAGCGGTTCTGCAATGTCTCGGTGAAGATCTTTCTGAAGAAGAAAGTAAGTAATCGCGATTACGCTTGAAGGAATCAATTGTATTAACTAATTGGTGTTGGTGTACTTTTAGTTGAGGACATGATCAAGGAAGTAGACGTAGATGGAGATGGAAGAATCGATTTTTATGGTAAATATAAAACGAATAAATAGAAGGAGAAAATCTAAATTATTTCTTTGTGTATTGCAGAGTTTGTCAATGCTTTGGGTGAACCTGGAAATGATGACAGCTACGACGACGAAGATGAAGAAATTACAATTTATTAAGAATACTTATCAAATTATAGAGCTTATCAATGCTCTCACTTTTTTCCTATTAATGTACTGAATGTAACTTGTGATATTCGTCAGGTTAGGTCAGGTTCATAATTCTGGCTGGCATCGAATTTCTTTGTTGTGTCTTTTAGAATTTTACCAAAGATGTATTCTATGTATATAATATATGTAAATTCATTTAAATTGTTGTTATATTGTTATATATGTACGTGTAAAATAATTGTTTTTAATATTTGTGATTATTTAAAATTTAAGTTAGCTAATGTATATACCTATTTAAAGTTTATTTGTTTATTTAACTTAGAGCTTTGTTATTTGTTTTTAAGCTTTCATTCTCTTTCTATATCATTTAAGAAGAGGAATTGCGTATATTATCTTTGTGAAATGATGTGAAAAAAAGTTGAATAAAAGTATAATATATCAATTTTGTTTTGCGTTTTTCCGCCGATTTGAGTGAATCTTGGTGTTTCTAAATAAAAGACTCTGCCCCATCGTACGCCACAGTTAAACGTTGTCCTATTTTTACACCATCTAATCCTTTGTAAAAATTGGTAAGCATTATTTTGACACCATTTTTCTGGACTAATGTTTTAATAATCATTTCCTCATAATTTGTGGGGTACAAATTATGAGGAAATAATAAATGTTGCCCGTCGTAAAGAATTGTGCCTAGATATTTGTAAATCGTACTTGTTAAATTTTGTCCCATTAGACCACTGCCTATTTTTGAAACTAAAAAAAAAGAAGAAGAAAAAGAACACTTACTTTGCAAAAGATATCTTTCAACAATCAACAAAACGTCACCCAATTTCTTTCTACTGCCACATCGATACCTTTCACCCCTTCTATTAAAAGAATTTATTTGGCCCACATCTTGTTAAACATCTCTACACATGGTGGATCGTAATAATCTGTCCTACAAAAAAAGTAACTGGTTAATTTTTTTATATTATCAACAAGAAAGAATGCTCCACGACAACAATGTAAAGATACTTAAAGCTGTAATTAAAAAAGAAACCCAATGTTGGGTTGGGTACCTTTACTTCTTCATAAAAGAAGAAAGTGGTCAAGATGAAAATTAGCATTGCGTTCCTTCCGGTACTGAATGGCTTTTTAAAGGTACCTTTCACAAATAAAATCCCTCCGGCTATTCACAGCTAGGACCGCCTAAAGATCTTTCGACTCACGTACGCAATAAAAGACCTCCTCACGAAATCAAACGGCACCACAATTTATCCCAAGAAAAGCGATACCATGCTTAACACCCAACGAACGTGACATGGCTTTGAGTTGTCTTATCATGAGCAGACTACTCAAACGAAAAGACACGAACACAAAGCTCATAATCGCGGGCTGAGATATCACGATCACTAGCACAGAAAACATGCTAAAGAAGCAAGAGCATAAGCGTTCTCAATATCACAATGAAAATGGAGAAAATCACAAACTAATGCTTGCTAGATCATTAGCATTTTGCAAACAGGTTAGCTTCCTGTTCTGCGCCAAATAAAACCTCAATTCAGGGATCCAATTCAATAGAAGCCAGAAACTCTACACAGGTAAGTGAAATCAACTCACAAACAAACTCTAAAGAGGATGGTTGAAAACAAGGGTAAGGTAAAAGGCAAGAAGGATAAGGATAAGGAGGAAATGAAAGGTTCTCATGAATGTAGCGATCATTCAAAGAAGGATGATGATTCCAAAAATGGTTTTAATGAAAGTGGTACGAAAGATTCTGAAGAAAATGGTAGCACAGGTTCGGAACAAGATTCTGGAGGAAAATCCAGCGAAAAATCAGGATCTGAAGATCATGGATCTGGATGTGGGGTCCTGAAATTCAACCAACATCTGATCATTCAAGGTCAGAGCAGTTCTGGTCCTAGTAACAACAGCTCTGAATCGGAAAGCAACGGAGGCGGTAACTCAAGCTGCGAAAATGGGAATAATACACACGTAGGCAAGTATGAAAGATATACATAAAAGAAACCATTCAATAACTATATCATAAAATATTGAAACTATTAGATCTTGAAGAGTTAGAAGAAAAGGAGCAACTCAATATTACTCACAGTCTCAAATGCGTTGGAAGGGCGATAGCCAGCTTGTCTAAAGATATTATACTTACAGTAAAAGTTAGTGCAAGCGTCCAACATAAAATGGTACTTCTTGTGATAGATGGGGACGATTATTCTAAATTTCAAGGAAAACTATTTTCAGGGGGTGGATTAGGGTAAGTATGATGTTCATTAATTTTTGATGGACTTTATTAATGGAATCTATCGTTTTAAAGCAAAGGCAATTAAAAGATCACATGGAATCCATACACGTCACTATGTAGGATTTCTACGATATGGAGCGGTTCATCCAACAAAAGAAGCAGGAATCAAAAAAGGCTCACCCAGCAGAACACTTAATACTTTCAACAAAACGCCGAACATCACCCAATGAATCAGATTCATTCTGAAAAACGGATGCACCAAGCAAATAAGATACATGAAGCTAAAAGACACCAGCAAGCGAAAGGATACCATCATGCCAGGAGGACGCATCCTGCAGAACGAATCCGCCAAGGCAAGAGGACGCATCAAGTGAGGTTGGCTGAATAAGAATTGACCAAGACTTACTTACGGATGGATACGGCTAATGATTTCTGGAACATTGTACTTTGATTTTAATTTTGCTTTAGGTATTGTAAAAGATACGCTTAAAAGTATAGTTTTTGTGTTCAATATTGTAACATTCTCAATAAATTTGTTGAATAAAGTACAAAGAACACACAAAAAGGTTCTTTCTTTTTCCAGTATTGATGTTATATAAGTCCAGTTATAAAAACACATTTTCGAGGCCATTTTCAATCCTCTTCCTAATGCTGTACTCGAAATCTTTATATGATGTTTTGTTTTCTTCTGGCCGTCATCGCCTTTCTTATTTCTTATCATCGTCATATTGGATTTTGCTATGGCTATGTCTTTTCATTTCTGGAAGATCTCAGGACAATGCAAGCAACGTAACTGATATTCAAAACTTCAATAGTTATAATAACTAAAAAAAAATACCAAACCCTTATCAGTATCCAGTTTATTAAAGTCAATAATTAGCCTACATTCCAAGAATACTTACAATTGAGGCATACTTCTAGTTTTTATTCCTTTTAAAATGGTCTCGTTACGCCATTCCGGAGATGTTTTAAACAATATTTCAGTTTTTGTAAAAACTTCGCGCTATAAAATAATTTCGGGCATTGTTGGCCCGTGTTGGTTCGTGGCATTGTTCTTCAGCTTTCAGATTTGCAATAGAAGCGTTGAAAGTGATCCGCACAAGATGAAGATAGCATTTCTATTTTTTGTGGTGTCGTTCTATGTTGTTTGTACGTTAGGTAAGGATATTCTTCAATTTTTTTAAAACAGTAATTGCACCAAAATTCGACTGAAATTATTTTTAAAAATTAAAAATAATACAATAGCAAAAGGTTAAATATTCAACCTAACGATAATAGTTTCATATCCAGTTTAACAAACAAATTCAGTAAACTTTCACATCGTTTCTTCGACAGCTGAAAATGCTCCCCCAAATCACTCTAAGAGACACCACGAAATGAAGCATGGTTCCCACAGCAGTCGCCATGGGCAGGATACCGTCCAGAGACACGGCCAAGTGCACCAGGCATCTAGACACGCCCACAATGCCATGAGATCTCATGCTAGAATGGGCCAACACGAGCATAGTAAACGGGATGGTGAAGCAAGTACAACTTCGCAGCCATCAGGTTCACTTGATGGTGTTTGGAATTCAGTGCCAACCCAATCGGGTTGTTTGCAGGGAGCACTAAATAGTACTGAAGTTGTTCCAGATATTCCAGAGACGGGTACTTCAGAACCTCCTGAAGTCAGCGGTACTATTGAAGGTAATCGTAGAGTTTATTAAAGTTAATAAAAATTTTAATTAATATAAGTCTTCTGATCCAGCATTTACAATTGGGAACAGTTCTTCCACTACAACTTCAGATGGCCTCAATCCAAACTCTGCGAAACGAAACAGTCATCAACGCCATGGCTCTAATGCAGGTAAGAAATATAGGAGACTCTCGTGGAAGTACCAAACCTTGTGATTTTAAAATTAACCAAATCCTCTTTATATCATTGATCTTCTTGTATGCCCAACGTACTTGTTCATAAGTTCCATTTATGCTGAAGCTGAAGCTCCAATAACCCATAATCTTCCCGATTTTAAAGTATTTCGAAAAATTTGCAGATTCGAATAAATTTCAATTGGTGCATCAAATTTGAAATTAAATAAAGACCATCAAGACCAAATTCTGACTAAGATTATCTCTCTCTGCTGATCGATTTTCTTTGATACGTACAAGCAACGTTGTAGAATGGTATCATTCATTCAATCCACATTTCAGATATATTTTTTCCATCATTTATAGCATAAATTGATGCCTGGACAATGCCTTTTTATAATTGAAGATTTTCCAATAACAATGTTGTCGTTTAGAAATGTTCTTGAAGGCATTGAACTGTATTCGTCAGATAGCAAATAGTTAGCTAGAATCTTCATTTTCTTACTCGTCTTTATAAGCAGCAGTGTAGATGATTGACATCCTACGTTAGAGCCATTTTTCATAATTTTATAAACAGACTTTGTAACTTTCTCATTTATTCATTTTTAAGGCCACTCCAAAAGAAGTCACCACAACCGCCATGGAAAATCTAGATCCCATGGATTAATGGAATCATAAAGCAAACTGTAATGTCCTCCGTATGAGTCACGCGATCCCAAGCTAAGAAATATGTTCCATGCTTATCACTACGTTGTTATCATTATTTTAGCAAATATAGCAAGAATTGAAATAATTGCAGTGGTGTTGTTTAATTCCTTTAACTTCCTGTAACGATCAGAAGAGATGTTGTTTTTTGATAATTATTATTTTGATTCCAATATTTTGCTGATTTATGTTTAGATAGAATCGAGTTCTTAGGATCGATTTCCACAATTCCTGTGTAGTGGTTTCAGTCCTTTTTCAGGCTGCAGACCGAACAAACCAAACTGATCAAATAACCTAGCATTTCTCTTCCTGATCAAATCATTAAATGTTGACCGCCTTCTTGATTATTTTATGCAAATTGATTATTTAAAATTGATGCTGAAAATTGCATCATCCATGATATACTAGACAAACTATAAAGAAAGCGTCAAAACGAAAAATTTTTCACTGAAAAAATTCTCACGTACTTAGCTATTATTAAGAAAAGCTATTTTTCTGAAGTATAAAAAAAAACATACACTGTTACATTACCAACAACAAGTATTCAAAATATTCCAAAGAATTCCATAAAAAAGTTAACTTTGCCCAGCTATGCCCACGTGCGGGTCTTTTATCATCAGCTTAGTTCGTAGAGGTGATGTAATTGCTTAATATTGCGCAGAAACAAACATACCGAACGTTTTTTTGAAACAAAAGAGCAGCTCGTTACAACATTTCGCGAATTCTTTCGAAGACCGTCATGATTTATTCGGATATATAAAGGATGTGACGGGACAACGATGCGTAGTTCCTTAGATTGCCTCATGGGAAGATGCGAGTTGTGTTTCTATTTCTCCTAATTAGTCTCTGCACCGTGGTGGTCTTCGGTAAGTTTTCCAAAAATATCTACGCGAGTTCCCGAATATCTCAGGATCTCATATGTTAACCAGGTAACCGTGACCATGATGCAAAGAAACGTCACAACGGACACGATCACGATAAAAGACACCATCAAGTGAAACATGGTATTCATAAGAAAAGTAAAGATCATCAAAGATCTCATGATCACGATAAAAGACACCACGAGATGAAGCATGGTGTGCATAAGAAGAGTCACGGTCATCAAAGAACTCATGGTCACAAAGAAAGGCACCATGGTCTCCATGAAAAACATCCAGAACAGACTAGACACAGTCACCACGTGGCTAAGAAATCACATGCGAGCCACTTGGATCACAATAACGAGCGTCACCACAATCTACATCATGCAGACCACGACAAAGGACTCGCAATGCAGCATAAAAGAGTTGCTTCTGGAAATGAGACGACAACAGAGCCAACTATATCAATTGTTACAGAGATATTGGGAGATTCTACACCGGTTCTAGATGATTTTCTATCAACTCTCTCAGATAACTCCAGCACGATTGGTAATACCACTGACGATGGTGAAGAAGACCCTGACGATGATGACAAAGCTGATGATACTACAGAAAGTACCACTACACATAAACCTTCACATGGAATTTTATTGCCCATTCCTCGTAAGTAGCAATAAAATGATTCTAAGAGGCTTCCAAGAAAAAAATATTGAAGCAAATGCATCCAAATCAAGCGTGTCAATTTATTGAGCATTGATTGCCATGGCAAAGATTGCCACCTGTCATATCTCAAAGGTTCCCAACGTCAATTGAAGCACCTCAATCGCTGAGATGTTAAACAACGCAAATTGCATCTTCACTAAATCTCTTGTTCATGGAGCTTGCTTGGGATGTGATAGGTACCGACCAATGAATCTACAATGCCCTACAAGCTCTTTTAAGCCCACTCATCACTTATATTATACATTTTGAACTTTACAGCAATTTTTTGGCCACCTCTAATAAACCATTGGATCGAGAACGCAACCAAAGATATAAGCGATAGATTTAACTGCATACGTAGATTAGCCGCAAATGTAACCTTCATCATCAGAGCTAATCTGCGAAGGAATCCCCAAGTTGCAAGAAATGTTAGTTTAACCATAAATAGCCGAGTTGTCTACAATGTTATCGTGCAAGTTGGCGTAACTTGTCCTAGTGATGAAGACCAAGACTCTTCGCTATCTCTTGGAATCATAAGTAACTTTCTTGCTACAAAAGTACATTTTTACTCAGTTAAAAGGGAAAATATTCTCAATTTCTAGGTCAAATTCTGCACCAACCATCGTGCGTCGATAGAATCACAAGAAATATAACGTGTGAAATTTTAAGAGATATCTCTGGTAACTTGACTAGTCCCCAGCATATTATTTTGACCATAGATAATCAAGTAGTCTACGATATAAGTTTGGATTTGACCCAGAGGCTCTGCACGAAACCTGGTTCTCAACAAAGAGCGTCGTTGCTTCATTATCTTGTAGGTAAGGATAGTCTTGAGCAACGAAATAATGGAAAATATCTGGGAAGTAGCTAAATATCAAAGCCTAAATTCTCTTTTGACGAATATCTGTTCAATTTTCGAGCAATCGTTGAGAATTGAATCAAAACCTTCTTGGTCTTGTATTTTTCCCCAGATGATTGCGATTATTGCCTCGAAATAAAGCAAAAAAGATCAAAATATTTGAATAAATTTTTTTTTCAAGGATTTCCTGCAAATGTAGATAGTGCCTACCCTATTAAAAGGTCTAGCTTAAATGATGTGGCTAAACGGGTTTACGATCGTCTATACGGTAAGCATATCTTTAACTAAGTGAATAGAAATGTTGTGTAATTATTCCTCTTATTTTGTTTAAAGATACCAAAGGAAAATCCGAATAAAGAAGATCTTCAAGAAGCAATGTACTATTGTAAAATCTATGATTTCATAATAAATGAAATGTAAAAGAAAATAAGGTTTCGATGATAAATATATAACTTACTCTGATATGTGATTGTTATTATTTTATTTTATTTTATTTTAAATGTAATTAATTTAATTT
>LR737382.1:26278877-26318283 GCA_902655005.2 Marronus borbonicus
AAACACACCGGAAAATAAATATTTAGATCACTTAAAAGGAAAAAAAACAGGATCATTTTTAAATGGCGATGTTGTAACTTACTCCTAAAACAATTTTTAAAATTATAAAGGGTACCATCAACATACTATTAATTTTTTTTTTTTTGTAAAAGGAACTATCACAATTTTTCATTTAAAGGATTAATTTTTATTTAATCAATCCATTAATTATTTTAATGTGAATTAACTGGTCTGTTTTATTTAAAATATCTGTTCTAATTTCGCCTCGAAACACAGTTTGTACATGTTGATAGAGCTACAACTACATACGTATGCGACTTATCGGTAAAACAACGGTTAAAAAATGTAAAAGGTATCTCACTTGTACCTTGAAATACATTAACGTATTATAGTATGTTAAACAAGTCATATTTAACATTGTTTTTGCGAGTGAACATTTTAAAAAAGAATTTCTTAGATAGGCATTTTTCTTTTAAAAAAATGTATTATTTTAAATTAAAAATTTAATTGATGCTAACACCTCACAAATATTAATTTATGTATTTGGAACGATTTTAATGTATGAAACATTCAAGAATATGTCGACATCGTATTTTGCATATTTAGTCCATTCAGCCTAACACATAGCCTGCCAACATTGCTAATTTGGTTATAAATTTTGTGAAATGGGAAAAAAACCATAAATATAGGGCTTTTCCGTCGCAATCTTTACGACTACAACACCCCGTAGACAAGGGAACAGTTCAAATAATTGTTTTTTAAACGCAAACAGGCTACAAAGAAGGCGAAGGGGTGAAATCGGCCAGCAAAGTGATGGCCTTATTTTTTTCGAATGCACGCGGAATCATCTAGGTCGATTATTTGGAAACAGGACAAACAATCACTGTAAAGTATCCTGCGTCGTTATTGGACAGATTGAGCGAAGAAATCGAGAAAAATATCCTCATCTTCAGCAATGCACGGATTCACACCTGCTCGGTTTCGATAGCCAAAATTATGGAATTAAACTACGTATTTATCGGATTTGGTCCGCAGTGGCTTCTTTTTATTTCCAAATTTGAAAAAAAAAATGACTCGGTGGACAACGATACACGTGGAACGGACTTCCTCGTTCGCCCAAACAGTTGCCTATTTTGAGAACCTTCCGAAATCCCACTTTTTGGAGGGCTTAAGGAAGCTGTAGAGACACTTTTGAAAAGAGTATAAAGTTAAGTGAAGATTATGCTGAAAAATAAATAAAAATCTCCAGAAAATAGTTTGTTTTTCTCTCGACCCGCGTATATGATTATCAATTTAATTCAACTTTCTTCAGTATCCACCCATCTTTATTGATTGCTTGATAATCTTTTGTGATGGGTTTGGGTACATGGTTTGTTTTCTTCTAGAACCGGTTCGTATAAACAAATTTTTGGGTTGGAAAACAAATTAACTTTTTTACACGAATCAAATTAATGCTTTTAAATGGCGTTTAGGCCTCCTGCACAGTCGTCGATTACACTACTTTCTTGGTTTCTGAGCTGGAAGGGCAGTGTTGTCGTCACTCCAATGGGGCATCGTCAGGGCTTCTGCACAACCCCGCACAATGCTCGTGTTTAGAAACACGAGTGCTGATCGATCTCTTTGTTGCTTCTCTTTTATAGGAAAGCGGTCTGAGGAGGTTGGAACAGAGTTTGAAAATTTCTATATTGCTCCAGAAAAGAATCTTGCAGAAGCGGTTGGTGACACGTTGAACATAGGATAGGAGGCGTATGGAAATTTAGGAACGTTAGGAAATTGTTTAGAAGCACATGTCCATGAGGCCATACGACAAAGGCTTCATCAATGTACCGGTCAATACTTTGGCTTATGGTTGTGAGATAACATGGCTTGTTGTTCGAACGCTTCAGGAAAGATGTTATCACGAAACTGGAAATACATAGAAGAAAGATAAGCTTCAACCAAGTCCGTCACTTCATCAGATCACACGGATGTTTTACTGGAGATGAGGAACTTCTTATAATAGATACCTACTTTGGGAACTTTGGTGAATAAGACTGAACACTACT
The DNA here is from genome assembly GCA_902655005.2 of Marronus borbonicus. Classification (NCBI taxonomy): domain Eukaryota; kingdom Metazoa; phylum Arthropoda; class Insecta; order Coleoptera; family Scarabaeidae; genus Marronus; species Marronus borbonicus. The sequence continues at coordinate 26,280,923 of LR737382.1, forward strand.
GACGACAACACGCTTGGTGTGCACCATCGCAACTTATTCATGGAAAAACTATCAACATCCATTGTAGATAAAGCGCTCAAAACAAATGATGAAAATAACGATGGCTTTAGCGATGATGAGAAAACATGCAGAGATATCGATAGCTACAAAGATATTTTTCAAATCGATATATCTAACCGACATAGTGTCTTGTGGAGGCAATGAAAAGATTCTAGCTACAGATGAAGAGACAATTTCACCGTTAACAGTGAATTAAACAAGCAATACGGAAGAAATCGAGGAAGAGAAAGTTCCTCATGTGAGAGGTATGTCGCCCTCAAGTATGTTCAACGTGATATTAGTTCCTCTTTTAATGTTCAATAAAGAAAATAATTTGGAGAGCTATAGGAGAGAAGAAAGCAGAAGATGGTTAGATCAGAAGAACTAATGGTGCAGTATACGAGCTATACAATGAAGAAATGATACCGAAATTCATAAAAAAAAAAGATGGCTTCAGTGGTTAGAGCATTTGGAATAGGAAAAAGACTAATTAAGGAAGTAGAATGGAAAAAACTCCGGTAGAAAAAAAGTGAAATGATCTACCAAGAAGAAAATGGAAGCAGTAAGAGATGCTGGAGGAAAATGGCAGAAAGCGGAAAATAATGAAAGACGGAACTACAACGCTGTTTATTCTGTATTTTCGCAAGTTTTCAATCCATATGTGTACTCCTGAAACACTTAGAAGCAGTTTAAGTGAGAAGATTTTCATTTCCTGAATTAGTTCAAATTCACGAGTTTCTTAATATCATAATAAAACACGCACTTACCTATAATATTATTATCATTTTAAAACATGCCATGTCCACGATACCCAACATCCTCCATATTTCAAAAATGCTCTTAACTGCAACAAATCGAGCTATTCAAATGTTAAGAAATCAAAAGAGAGCAGCTTTTCCAAAAATTTTCCTTCTATGTAAATGGCTCGCATTAACATATCCGTTAGCCAGAAAACGTAACAATTTTTGATAATTTCTAGAAAAAAAAACAATTTCCAAGCAATTTACTTACGAGGCCGTTAAAGTTATTGGAATTACCATCAGATAACGGGGTTCTTTTTTTGATAGGATTATCTAAAAGGAAGTTCTTGACATTTTCTTATTGTTCGAAAATTGCGAGGAATTTTAAAAATAATAAAGTTGGAATTTCTCATCGCATGCCTGGATCTAGTACAAAAGGCCCCTGCGTTATCAAAGAAGATCAATTCGAAGCTAACACTTCAGGACCGTTAGCTTTAGTGTTAAAGATGACGAATTTTGTCAAGTTAGCCATTTTCGCTTGCCTCTACTTGGCTGCAACCAGCAATGGTAAGTTTTATTACGTTAATAGGTAACAAACATGTCTAATTAATTTCCATCGTGGACTTGCAACGTTAAACCTTCGATTCTAGGACTTACAAGCATCATACCACCTGGATGGTCTCAAATAATATGCAACAGCACTTGCGGTAAGCATCATTTATGTAATATTTTTTTGGAAAACATGTACGTATGGATACATTGTGAAGACCAAATTATTGCCTGATTTCAGATACTTCTTCAAGCAATGGTACAAGTAAGTATAACAACAAGATCAATTTTGGCTATCTTTTATAAGAAACATCTTTCGGTTTACTGACAAAATAATTGGATCCTAAATATTTGTATGGTTCATAAAAATTATGTAGGCTTTTACATTTTGATGTTAAATAATGAAGGAAAAAGGTTATAGCCGGATAGGCTGGTGTAGGTAGATTTGGGCAATTTTCTTTCCCGAAGTAGTTCTATATATAATATTAAAAATTTGCAAAGTTTCAACCGTAGTTGAAAGTTGTCGAATAAATAATTGTTGAAAAAAAAAAAAGAAAAAATTATTTTTCTTCGTTCGTAATATGTCGTAGTGGTTGTGGAGGGTGATTTTCTATAATTTTCTGAAGGTCCTAGACGTGCCCCAAACAAATCAAAAAAAAGACAAATACTTGAATATATCTTTTTTTATGTTATGCTTGGGGGCCATGAAGATTTTTTTTACCAAATATACTTACTACATACGTATCGTGGCACCGAACCTAATTAAAGAATAATTTATTTTTGTGTAATAATGCAGATATTGTATAAAATTCAAATAATTATATATTCTCCTTCGTTCGTTAAAAGTTTATTTTAGATAAATATCTTCCACACGATAGAGGGCTGCGATGTCAGAACAAGATCCCCCTGTTTTCATGTAATTTGCACACTCACAATAATAGCGTCGGAATATCGGATATGCCGCGCAACACAAAAGAAATAGAATCATTAAAACAACAACTACAACGTACCACGAGCTCAAGAAAATATAAGTGGAGCGAGTGGAAATATATTTAGTCCGGCACACTTGCTGGCTTGCTGAGTAGAGCGGCACCAGCCTTATTTTCGTGGCTATTAATGGCGTTAAATACTACGACTTTAGTGCCACTCTACCCAGCTAGTGTGTCGGATAAAATATGTTTCCACTGTCACTAAATATAACCGAAAAAGAGCTTTTTTGTTTTTTTTTCTTTTTCAACAATTGTTTATTCGACAACTTTAAATTTTATACAGTTGAAACTTAGCTTTAACTTTAACTTTAATTAACGAAATTAATGTTTCTAAAGCATCAATTTCATTCAGCTTTTATATTTTAAGGTATTTCTTAATAACCTAATTTTTTTTTTAAACTTGAAGCACCAACCACCACCACTGGTAGAGGTGACTCAACATCTACCTCGACAACAACTACTACTAGTAAGTACTTATGCAAAAAGGCATAAGGTTAATATCAACAATATCAATGAAATGTTGATAAGTTATTATTAATCTTTTAATCTTAAAAATGTCCATTAAAATCAACTTACAGGAAATAATAGGAATAAATTCAACACATCTTGCCAACATATTTCCATTACAAGAATAGTTTGAAACGATTCCAATCTATCACAGCAACAAGTATTCTTTGCCAAATTCAGTTTTATTCCTCTACGTACGCTCCTTGTAAGTTAATTCGCTTTTTCCAGCGATGTACCCATCTCTTTAACCCGTCCAAACACCAATTGGCATCTTGTTCTGCAAAATAGGCGTTTACGAATATGATGACCCTCTCATCCGATGAAAATTTCTGTCCTCTGAACGAAAATTTGAGACTAGGAGAGCTAGAGAACTAGAGAGCGGCTGGCGGCCAGATCTAGTTGGTGGTCTATCCATGTGAGTTATTTTGGTGGGAAGTTTCTTCGCAAATTTTGCCTTTAGTTTGTCAAGTAATGATGCGTATTATCCCCCTTTATTTTTTTCCTTTTTTAATATAGTCGATTAACACAACTCCATGGTTAACCCAAAAAAAAACTCTCACCACCATTTTTCTGAGCTAGCTAGCGCGACACCCAACACGCGGTTAGCTTTCTCATATTTAAATCTGTAGTAAATATATAACAAACACGTTCCTTCGAGGTGCTTCGGCTATTTCTCTAAACCTTATTTTTCCGATGCTATTGGTTTTTGGCCGCCTCTAACATTCAACGTAGGTATCTTTTAGCGCATGCTCATTTATATTTTCGGAATATTTTCGAGGAGTCTTGCGATCTTTATGTTGAAGCTTGATGCCTCTCAGAGTACGCTCGTAAATTAAAATGTTATTTTACACTAGATCACAGGTTCCCAAACTTATTATGCCCACGGATAGCCACGTTTATAGCCACAACCTGATCAAGAACCTTCTTCTTCTTTCTTTCGTGAAGGGGCTCATAATTGCACCTTCAACTAAATATGAAGACGGGAAAGCAGTCAACAGCCTCTGTACAGTGACCTATCTTATCAAGATATAAAATTTGTATCTGTTCTTGTAACCAAAATTTCGGGTACCCTTAATGTTTGTTGAAGGTGTTGTTATTTGTAAATAATTCGATAAGTTGCAACGCTGCTGCTATTTGTATGGACTCTGAGTTTGTTGATCTGCTTGCAAAAGAGTCCAACACCTAATCTGGAATAACCAAGTGAAGAATGTCTTCAAATCTTTGGCCGAAGTTAGAATGAAGAGCCATCAAGTGTTGCCAATAAGCAAACAAATCTTCATCCCATTTTTGCGATTTTCAAATAATTGATCACCTTGTAGCTTCAAATTGGTTAAATTGAATTGAGCTGCAAATCATTGACTTTAGTTTTCAAGAATTCCAACACTGTATCAAAGAGTGCGAAAAAGCTATTCAAACATGTAGCTTTAGAGAACCAACGAGCTTCCATGTTAAGTACTAAACGCTTATAACTTTCATCATTTTCCAAACAAAGCTGCGCAAAATTACTTTCTGAACCACTGCTCTAAATTGTAAATTCATTTCATTAATATATTTGAGCAATTTTAAGAATAATTTAAACCATTAAAATGTCAAAGAGTAGCATTGATTGAAGTTCGAGGACATAAAAGGCGTAAAACAAATTAAAAGAATTAGATCAAATCAAATAAAATCGAATAAAACCAGAAAAAAAATCGAAATTTTCATTTTTTTTTAAAGTATCACCTTCTATATTTTATTGTATTTCTTAATAATCTCATTCTCTTTCTTTTCTAATTAAAGCACCAGCGACATCTACGAGTTCTACAACTACCACCAGTAAGTATGAAAAAACTTTTCGGAAAAGCTTTTTTTTAGTCTTCTGACAATTCGCAAATTTTTGCAAGGGTCACTAATATTACTTGGACCTACACGTTACAGGGCTTTAAAGGGAAAAAAATCGTATCGTCGTTGCTATGTAGTAATTAAAAGGCTGCACCTATCATTTAAAATTCGCAGTTCTTTAAAGCATCAATTCCATTCAATTTTTATATTTTGTTGCATTTCTTAATAATTTCACCTTCTTTTAAACTTGAAGCATTGACGACAAGCAGCGATACTAGCTCGACGCCTTCTCACAAATATAGTTCGTCCAATCCTACCTGGTGGCTGATGATTAGATTCGCCGTAACGAAATCAGGTGGTAGTAGTCAGGACATCAATATGCCGCCGCCAACGCCGCGGCAATAGATTCGATAGTAAATAAATAGAGATGACAAAGGCAGGTGAAATTATTACTTTTTTTCGAACCTTTTCTTATGAGACGAATAGACACGAGTCTGTCTAGTCGCTGCAAAAATGTAATAATTTCACCTGCCTTGGTCATCTCTAGTTGTAGTGAGATTCGCTATCTCCTGCACTCCGAAAGTTATTTCACTCTACGCAATAATTTTTCTCACCCGCCAAGAGGGATTGGACGGACTATAATACTAGCAAATATCTGTATAGAAAGAATTATAAGATTAATATTTATTGCTAATCTCATATTTTCTTCCAATTGAAGCACCATCAACAACCAGTAGCACTACGACTCCCACAACCTCTACATCTCAAACCAGTAAGTATGCAGTAATCCTATGTTAGGTTTGGTTTTGAATAGTTTTAGTTCTTCTTCTCTAAAAAAAAGGAAAACTTATTGGTTTTCGTTCCTCGCTTGGAGGCTCTGGAACTTAGCTAAAACCAGGCACGTATTTACTAATATTCTGTCTATATATGGGCAAATAAATGTTGATAAAGAATGAACATTGCACATGCATGAAAAGCAACTACAATCACTAAAAGAACCGAATTCTAACTAAGAGGGTTCAGCAAAGCACATGTAACAAAAGCAATGAAATCCATGAAATAATTCAAGGAATCACAAGCACTAATGTTAAATCTTTAAATTTACTTATATTAAACATTTGAGGAAGCATACAAATACCTTGAAGATATTCGTAGCAAGCAAGCCATTAATGCAAAAAGGGGGGTTAGTATTAATCTCGACAAGGTTCCGAATAAGTTCGTCTGAATGGGGCTTGTATCTCCTGCATCCGAGGAACAGGTGATTGACAACCTATGCTAGTCGTAACGAAAGCATTTCTAGCAACAACCAAGCATCATTCCCCAATGAACTCGAAGGATCTAATAATTTTAGTTAGAATTAATTAATTTATTATTTCTGTTGTTAATCCCATATTTTCTTCTAATTCTTCTAATAAAGCACCAACGACTACCAGTAGCAGTACAAGTTCCTCAACTAGTACAACTGCAACTAGTAAGTATCAAAAAAAGATTTATAAAATTAATATTTACAAAACGTATCAATTGAGTTTGTATAAATTGCAAAAAGATCTTGATACATTTAAGTATGTACACTGCCGTTCGGAGAAGTTCGGTCGGTTGGTAAAAAACATGAAAAGGTTACGGAAACAAACGAAACTAAAAACAAAATGCAATTTTATTGTATGTACAGGTAAAAAAGATACAAATAAATAAATAAAAAGTTATTCTGGCCCAATATAACATACTGAACATTATTTTTTTTTTTCATCGAAAAACTTCCTTTGCTGTTAATCACCGCTCGAACTATTCTAGGCATTCTTTCCATAAGTTTTGTTAAAACGGAATGTGGAATATTAATCCATTCATGCTGCAGAATATTCCGTAAATGTTCTTGTGAAGTTGGGCGTATTTTTCGGATCCTCCTGTCCAGTTCATCCCGCAACAACTCTATCGGGTTCAAATCTGGGCTTTGTGGGGGCCATGTCATTACTTTCAGGGTGTGCTGTTCTTCTCGCTCCTTTAGATAGTTCTTACACACTAACGCGGTGTGTTTTGGGTCGTTGTCATGCATGAATGTAAAGTTACGGCCTATTATACGCAAGCTTGATGGCACTGCATGACTCTGGAGTATTGCAAAATAATTTTCCTTCCTCATTACACCCTGCACTCTGCATAAATCTCCCGTCCCAGCAAAGGAGAAACATCCCCGCACTAACGCAGAACTACGCCCTTGCTTCACTGTTGGCACAATGCAGTCCGGGATCACTTTTCGGTTTTAGATCTTCGGACATAAACTCGTCGATTTTGCCCAAAAACCTCAAACTTTGACTCGTCACTCCAAAGCACGTGTTTCCAATCATCTAACGACCAGTCTAGATGAGACGGGCCCACTGTAGCCGTTTTGCTCTGTTGTCCCGACGTAATAAGGGTTTTCGAATGGCAATGCGTCCATGAAGGTCCGCTTGTTGAAGTCGACGTTTTACCGTACTCGCCGAAATTTGTTCTTCACGGCCGCGATTGACTTCGGCTGCTATTTGTGGTGCTGCTAATTTTCTATTGCGTTTGCTTAATAATACAATTCTCAAATCTTCAGCTTTTGTTGTTTTCTTAGATGCTCCGGGACGAACACGATTTTCTATAGTTCCAGTTGTCCGATATCGCTTTATGACGCAATTTACTGTTGAACTTCTCATATTTATTTTTTCAGCAATTTGTCGCCCCGAATATCCTTCTTCAAACAGCGTAATAATGCGTGAACGTTTTTCTACACTGGTAGGCTTGCCACGTGCCATTTTGAAGTAAATTTTCTTAAAACTTTCGCGCAAAAAACGACAGATGCACACCAACACACGTTCAACAGTAAAACGAAGCAAATTTATATCTTTACGCCCGTGATAAATAAACAAGAATGATACTGCGGTATATTTCCTAAATGTATTGTTCGTTGATAATCCCCAAACGACCCGTTTCAAAAGATCGGTACTTCCGAGGAATTCTTGTAAGTTGACAGTTTTATCTTTTGGTACCAATTTCGGCAACAAAATGCCCACCCGAAGAATCAATCTAGAGAACACTTGGGTCCAATGATGTTTGGGAAGGAGATATCTGTTAGCCAGGTTTAAACAATGATTGCGCGGGGTCCAAACGTTTCTGTAGCATTTCTGGTAACTTTCTTGAAAAACATTCTTTGGTCTTCCGACACTCCCAAATTTTTGCGGGATTCACATAAATTTCTTAGGTTCTCATGTTGAGTATCAATGAAAAAACTTTTTTTTTTTGATACCACATTATTTTGAAATCTCAAAACCGTTCAATTTTTATATTTTACCGTATTTCTTGCTAATCTGAACTTTTTTAAACTTAAAGCACCAACTTCAACCAGTAGTACAACTTCGTCAACTACTACAACTGAAAGTAAGTATCAAAAAAAGATTTATAAAATTAATATTTACAACAACGTATCAATTGAGTTTGTATAAATCGCTGCCAAATTTTTGCGGGATTCACATAAATTATTTTTTAGGTTTTCATGTTGAGTATCAATGAAAAACCTTCGTTTGATAATTTGTGAACAAATCAATCAATGATAATTGACATGCTACACCACATTATTTTGAATTATCTCAAGACCATTCAACTTTTATATTTTACTGCATTTCTTGCTAATCTCAACTTTTTTAAACCTAAAGCACCAACTTCAACCAGTAGTACAACAACTTCGTCAACTACTACAACAACTGAATGTAAGTATCAAGAAAACTATTCATCAACAACAACGCTGTGGCGATTGGTGGTGATGTAAATGGAAAGGCTTCAATTCCTTCGTGTACTTCCGTTGCATATCATGCCAGCGGGCAAAATAAGTAATATCTTCCCCCTTGAACATGCAAACATCAATATCACTTTCTGTATAGTGGACCGTGTACTTCGGGTATTTTCGGCGTGTGCAAATATACCGAATTGTTACTTTTTTGCAGCGACTAGACAGATTCGTGTTTTGTCGACTCTCGGGGAAATCAATAGGCAACACGAACCCTTTCTTATGAGACGAATAAATACGAGTCTGTCTAGTCGCTGCAAAAAAAGTAATAATTTCACCTGCCTTTATCATTTCAAAAAGTCTTGTCCTTTGTCATGGCAAAAGGTGTTTTCTATCGACACGAAGGAGTTCCGGTACACCAAAAATACGTACGTTACGTGGTCCAATTAGATCCTTGTTGTATTGGTACAGCTCTTGGTAGCATCTTCTGGAAAATTAAGCCACCCATAATCAGAAATGGCATCAATAAATACCGGATTATTTAATTTCAATGTTAGACATATTCATCATTATACGATGCTATTAGAATGATGACGTTTCTGATGTTTGAATTCGGCAAAGCTTGATGTTTATTACCGAACACCTTGTGTGTTTCGGTGTCGTTTAATACCACGTCTAAATAAAGCTAAATATGCAATTTAATTTCGTAAAAAATCATGCCAAAATGGGCAGATTTAGGTGGTTGGGGACAAAATTATAAATATCTAGAAATCTGTTAGTTATAGACGTATAAAGCCCATTACGTTAATTTATTTAATTCTAGATGAAGAAGCTAAAAATGTGATAAAATATATGATTTCTACTTAAAACAACAAAGCAGGTGCTCGGTGAACCTGAATATACTGAAATATTTTTTAAAGATCAATCGCTATGGTGAATTTCACGAAAATCACTATTAAAGTAAGAGAAAAAAAATAAGTTCTTGGGATTTCGAAGCTCCCTCTCAGATGCGCGAAAGGTAGTATTGATAATCGATGGCCTACAGGAGGGGAGACATAACTTATTTTGCCTACTGTACATTGTACTCGATAAAAAAAAAATCACCAGGAAATCGAAGCATTTTCATAGGCCTGCCATTTACATTACCACCAACCTCCATTGCAGCAACATATCGATTAAAATTTTGTTTTTTTCCTTAATCTGTAGCTAATTCTCAGATATTCTTTTAATATCAATCCAAACAAATTTAACGTTCTTCTTTCCAAATATAGATGATGTTAATTGTACAGTACCAATCATCGAAATTACGACGACAGATCCAAGTAAGGAGGAAACTGATGATATTAGCTTGTAGTTTAGAGTATATAGGAGTAGCTTAGTTCGCTTCTTATAGAATAGAATTTCTTTGAGGGCTTGGTACAAAGTTTCAGCATTAAAAAAAGCAGTTTGCGAGCAGTGTAATTATATGGCTCAGTGATTCAACATTGAAAGCAAAATGTTTGAGGCTTTCAATTTTTTTAAGGAATCAACCCCATTCAACCCTTATATCTCACTGTATTTCTTAATAATCTGATCTTTTTTTAAACTTGAAGCGACGACAACCACCAGTACTACGCCTGCCACGACCACTCCTACAACTACTACTTGTAAGTAAGACAAATTTTATTTTTAAGATTAATATCAAGAACAACATCCATTAAAGATAATGTAAGGTGCTTGAAATTTTCAATTCTTTGAAGCACGAACTCATCCAACTTTTATTCTTCTTATTACGTTTTTTTCTAATCACATCTTTTTTTAATTGTAGCACCGACGACAGTCACTACTACAACTACTGGTAAGTAAGAAAAAGAATTTGTAGGGTACGCACTGTTTTTTTTTTTTTTTAAATATTCGAGGGTCGTTCAATAAGACCTTAGAAAAAGAAAAGAAAAGGGAAAACAAAGCATTTTCTGTAGATTTTTATTTATTTTTCAATATCATCTCTATTTAACACATTTCCAAGCGTTCCTCCAGTTTCTTTAAGCCCTCCAAAAAGTAGAACATCGGAAGGTCCTCAGAATAGGCATCTGTTCGGGTGATGACTTCCTCATTCGACGTGAAGCGTTGTCTGTGGAGCCGTTTTTTCAAATTTGGAAATAAAAAGAATTCACTACGGGCCAAATCCGATGAATACAGAAGATGTTATACTAATACGAACTTTAATTCCAATTTAGAATAATTAAATTAATTTTTTTTTTCTGATATAGAGACCACGGTAACAACACCGACTCCGGGTAAGTTAAACTAAAATAATAATTTAGGAAACTCTCAATTTAATTTTATTATTTACTTTATTCCAGCTCCAATTAACGAAGGTAATATTTTCTGCTGAATTATCGCAATAAAAGCTCTAATAAATTTCTTCCTTTTTATCAAATTATAGTTTGCACAAGTGCTTGCGTCGATCTGCAGATCACTCTTCAATGGAGTTTGATCATCCTCAACGTGGAATCTAACCAAGCTATCAAATTGAACGCCTTTTTCTTAGCCGTCATCTCAGCAAGAAGCGGCGACCTGAACCAGATCAGACTCTTACTCGGCGGTGGTTTGAACGGAAGCGCCGCAGATACTGCAAGAGGAAGCTTGCAATCATGGTTGGTTTTGATATTGGGCGCTAATATTTCCGTTAGCAGTAAATTGGCGGCGGCAGTTAGCGGTAGCTTATCGATAACGCAAGTCTCTCAGTTGTTAATACAAGGAGCGTTTGAATCGTCCAAATGTACTCAAGTCTCGGTTTCGAGCTTTGGCGCATTTTTGGTCGGTTACGCCTCGGCCAGCGAAACCGCTTCTGGAATTATTGTAGGTAGGTACTTCAACATTAATGTACTTGATTTTTATTTGTTTATTTATTCATTACAACGCTGTATCTCGGAAGCGGAAAAAGATACTAAAATCCTGAAGACTTTGTTATAAATGTAGGGTAGCGACACATATTTTCTGATATGCAGGTTTATGTATTTGTAGAAATGTCTTTCGGGTGATGTCGTGTAGTTAATATTTTTTTTTACCCGAAAAACATTTCTACAATGGATTACGGTCGTGAAAGCCTACACTCAACTAAGTTTATGTATTTGTGCACTCGTGGATAAAGAGCAATACCGATCAGTGATTCGATTTTATTTTTTTGGGATGGGAAAACGTCGGCAGAAATTAAAATTATGTTGCCGGATGATCCTTTGGAACTCGTCAGAAATTTTGATCGGCACTTAATTAAGTGCCGAGTCGCCTCGTATCTGGATCTCTTGTATGCTATGCCAGAATTTGAATCGCTGCAGCCAGCCTTGTGATGCAAAAAAAAGTGCCTCGGATAAAGGATCACCTCCAGCTCGTCTTTGCTGGAAGGCAGAGCAAAAGAAACCCAGAAATAATTCAAGCTATCCAACACTGCGAAAAAATACTAGTGATCACCTTTATATGAGTTTTCCTTTGAAAATTAGTGAACATTCTCTATGCAAACACACAAAAAAAACTGGGGACAGATATCAACTTCAGGAAAAATTGAGGACAAGAATGCTAGTGGCGAGATGGATGCTGCATCTTATAACAATCAAAAACGGGATCGCGTAGTAACTTTAAAACAATGTCTGAACATGAGCGCTGTTGTTTTTTTTTTCTATACTTCTTCTATTCTACTCCAAACGCATTTAGTTTAACATAATACTAATTTTCAGCCGAATTCTCATCAGCATTCGAAGCATCTTACCAAGGCGTCGCTAGTGCAAATGGAACCGGGTCTACAGGCGGAAGTATAGGCGGCGGTTTAGGTAGAAGACGTAAGTCAAGATTGCGCAATATTCGCCGAACTGCAGCAAGTTTAATATTTCGTTTCGCTTTTAGACGCGGGTCATCATAACTTGCTGCGAGCTCATCCGATTGTCCGTCATAAACATGGACAACATGATGCTCGTCATCGCGGACAAGAACACCATGAAGCCCGTCATCATGGACAAGAACACCACGAAGCCCGCCATCATGGACAAGAACACCACGAAGCTCGCCATCATGGACAGGAGCATCACGAAGCCCGCCATCACGGGCAAGAACACCACGAAGCCCGCCATCATGGACAGGACCATCACGAAGCTCGTCATCATGGACAAGGACACCACGAAGCTCGTCACCAAGGAAAGCACCACGAAGTCCGCTATCATGGGCAGGAGCATCACGAAGCTCGTCACCATGAGCAAGACCATGAAGTACGTAAGCACCACGCCGACAGACAACACCATGGACATGAGGCACGTCATCATGCTGGACAACCCCGTCACCACGGCCACGACGAGAAACGTCATCATGCCTAGATAAACGCTAAGCTAATTTACTGATAAGACCCCTTCACTGTACATAATTCTGTATTCCTAGTCTTTTGTTGCTTCTAATTTATTATATTTGAGTATATGTTATGAATAAAGTTGTTTTGCAATGAAATGTTTGTTTTTCTTTTTTTTAATAATCGTCTTTTTTTTTATTAAACTGCATTGTTTCTACATTAGTTGTAAGGTGGGGTGAAGAGGCCGAATCAAATTGTGCAATATTACAGTCGAATCAAATTTTGAACAGAGTACTACGATGAGCAGGTGACGTAGTAGTTTGGGGAAACCGCACATAATGGGGCAAATCCAATTTTAAGACAGAGGCATGATGACGTTTTAAATGTACCAATCTTATGAAAGGAGGAATTTCTGAATTCTCACACAAGCTTTTTAGCACCTATTGACAGATATTCCAGATGTACGTAAAGCTTCTTTAAGTTGGAATAAGCCTTGCTTAAGCAATAATCAACATGTTTCAGATTTCACATTATTTTAGAATTTTAGACATTGCAACGAGTGCTTTCTCTAGACTTCTTTCGGAACTTCATTATCCGCAGAATGCCAAAAGTTATTTTCTATAAAAGAACTTAGCGGTGGTTCTGATTCAAACATTCGAGGTCTCTTAGCGGGGTAACAAATGTGCCGATCAACAGTCTATTGGAACAAAAATTTGAGCGGTTTATATAGCAAATTTGTCATGACGTTCGCGCTTTTTATGTCCTGACGTGATATGACCTTGTACCATGCAATTCCTTTTCGATTATGATATGATGATGATGATGATGAATAATTATGATTTTTTTTTTAGCTAAAAATGTCTTTAAACCTTCACAACATGATATAAAAGTCGTCTCAATATGAACCCATAAAATGCAAATCGGCAAGCTCTTCTGGAATTTTCCTTTCTTTAAGATGACTTTCTCCAGACAAAATCTTCAAATTTACCATATCTGCATGTTATCCAGACTTTCTCGTGGAATGATTATGTGGAGAAACTATAGACGCAAATGGAATATTTGTCCTTCAAAAATCATGCCTACGAAGCATCTTTCACATAAAGAAAAAAAACTCTTGTATTGGACTGTTTAAACAATATAAGATCTTTACTTCGCGAGTGTTTCCACGTGAACCATCTCAACGTTACAAAGATGTTTCGCTAAATATATTTAAATCCTGAATTTGGCATTTTAACAGATCATACTTTGTATAGCGTGGAGGAAATTTTTGATGTTAACTGAAGGTACCAGATGTAAAAGAATAGGTATCACCTATTCTCATTTTTTTAATTTGTGACGTATTTCATATAATTGGTCTATGTAAATGAACCCAATACAATTCAGGTCACTATTCGTATGTTGGGAAATAATTAACTAATTAAAGCCAAAGACTTTGCAGATACATCCCCGAGAAAAAAAAGGTATCTTATGGAGATAGAATGATCTCTTTAGCTTGAATCTGCTTGTTGAATACTTCAAAATAACTCCTAATTATTCTGGTTATTAGAATACAAACAAATCAATCGAGAAACGCTTTCTTCCAAAATTTTCCAGCTCCATCATACGTAACTATAGCTCTAGAAATCTAGCACATTTTGATAATTTTCTAGTAAAAACGTTCTCGTAACAATTCCCTTACGAGGCCATTTAAAATTGTTGGAATTTAAATCAGATAATCGAGACTATTCCTTTCAGGTTTATCTAAAACAAAGTTCTTGAAATTTTCTGCACTAATCGTGCAAATATTTTGAAAAAATATGTTGGAATTTTCAAAGAATATTTCATCGCGTGCCTCGATCTAGTATAAAGGCTCTCTGCGTTACCAGAAAAGATCAATTCGAAGCTAACACTTCACAACAGTTAGCTTTAGCGTTAAAGATGACGAATTTTGTCAAAGTAGCCATTCTCGCGTGCCTCTATTTGGCTGCAAGCAGCAATGGTAAGTTTTGTTACCGAAGATATCGAACAGTTTTTATCGGGGGCTTGCCGAATTAAATCTTTGATTTTAGGTAGACGTCGAACAATTGTACCGTCGGAATGGTCCCAAGTGATATGTAACAACAGCTGCGGTATGTTTAATTTTTTTGATCAATTGTATGATTCTTTTTCAAACGATATTAATTATTCCAGATACTACGGAAGCGTCTTCTACTACAAACAGTAAGTACAACAGTTCAACGTCTTATTTCTACACATTGATTCAATTGGTTCTTAAAGGAGATCTGTTTGCAGAATGATCGCTTACTTAAAGCTGTAATTTTAGTCTTTCAGGCCCATTCGCTGCTAAAACTTTTGCATTTTTATTCATAAAAGTAAAATAAACTTAAAAATATCTCCTCCAGTAATACCAGGTGTGTCGGTAATTCCTTTCCGGTTTTTCCGGCAGATGTCACTGGCCATAAGTATGAAATGTTATGATTTGATACATATGTAATTTTATTCTACTGACATTAACCTTAAAACTACACAAGTTACGTTCCGCCAAAATAACAGCGTTATAGATTTATAATTTTTTGAAAATGTCGAGTTTTGTGCCTGAAAACGTGCATTTGCGGCACGCATTACTTTTCTTGTTTCATCAAAAGAAAAAAGCCGCTGAAAGTCATCGTTTGCTAGTAGAGACTTACGGTGAGCATGCTCCAACCATAAGAACATGTGAAACGTGGTTTCGACAATTCAAATGTGGTGATTTCAACGTTCAAGATAAAGAACGTCCTGGTAGGCCGAAAACGTTTGAAGACGCGGAATTGCAGGAGCTATTGGATGAAGACTCAACACAAACTCAAAAACAATTAGCAGAAAAGTTGAATGTGGGCCGAGTAGCAATTTGTGAACGATTACAAGCTATGGGAAAGATCCAAAAGATGGGGAGATGGGTGCCACATGAATTGAATGACAGACAAATGGAAAATCGAAAAATCGTTAGTGAAATTCTGCTTCAAAGGTATGAAAGGAAGTCATTTCTGCATCGAATAGTAACGGGTGATGAAAAATGGATTTATTTCGAAAATCCCAAGCGAAAAAAATCATGGTTATCACCTGGCGAAGCTGGCCCATCGACTGCAAGGCCAAATCGCTTTGGTCGCAAGACCATGCTCTGTGTCTGGTGGGACCAGATTGGTGTCGTATATTATGAACTGTTGAAACCGGGAGAAACAGTTAATAGTGATCGCTACCGACAACAAATGATCAATTTGAACTGTGCATTGATCGAAAAACGTCCACAATACGCTGAAAGACATGATAAAGTGATTTTGCAACATGACAACGCGCCGTCTCATACAGCAAAACCAGTCAAAGAAATGTTGAAATCACTTGGATGGGAAGTTTTATCGCACCCGCCGTACTCTCCAGACCTGGCTCCATCCGACTACCACCTTTTCGCATCGATGGGGCACGCGCTTGCAGAGCAGCACTTCGCCGATTTCGAAGAAGTTAAAAAATGGCTCGATGAATGGTTTAGCTCAAAGGAGGAACTGTTCTTTTGGAATGGCATTCATAAATTGCCTGAGAGATGGACAAAATGTATAGAATCAAATGGCCAATACTTTGAATAAATAAATTTTAACTATCCATTCTAAGTAACGTGTTTTCTTTAGCGAAAAAACCGGAAAAGAATTACCGACACACCTGGTATATGAACTAAATAATAAATTATTACTCCAATGTTTAAACAATTTCTGCGACAAAAATTTAGACGCTCTGTTGCAAATGTAAAACAAAAATCAACAAATGAGTGATCAGTAATGCGTAGATCCTCCATTGTTCTTAATCACTTCCAATAGTCTGTTATTAATAGATTTATATAAATTTAACACGTAATTTTGAGGGATATTCTGCCATTCAGTCGCTATTGAAGTTTTCAGTTCCTCTACCGTGAAATATTGACGGCCTCCGCCATAAACGCGACGTGCCAATTCACCCCACATGTTTTCAATAATGTGTAAGTCTGGTGACCGTGCCGGCCACTGTAAAGTTTTAATCTTTTTCCCTTTAAACCATTCGCTAATGGTTTTTGCTTTATGAACTGGCGCGTTATCTTGCTGAAAAACAAAATTTCGCCCGGCCCATTGGTTTCCAAAACGTAGAAGATTGTCACGCAATAAGTCTTTATACGTCACAGATGTCATTTTGTTTGTGCAAAACACTATCCCACTTTTATCGCGGAATCCAATCGCTGCCCATATCATCACAGATCCACCCCCTAATTGGCCGGTCATTTTCACTTTTGGTTCCTTTCTCAGATCATGATAATAATGCGAGTACCCATCTGGTCCGTCCAAATTAAAACGTTTCTCATCGGAAAATATAACTTTTTCCCATTGTTTCTTCCAGGATACGTGTTCTTCAGCAAATCGCAACCTCGCTTCTTTGTGTTTCGCCGAAAGTGGCGGTTTTCTCAACATTTTCTTCCGTGATATTACCGGTGACGCCTTTAAAATCCTTTGAACATTACGCACGTGCGTTTGTACCCCCGCCTGTTCTGCAATAACTCTCGCCGACGCAGATGAATTGGATGCACACCGCAAAATCATGCGTTTATCCCGCTCACTTACAGCTTTCGGTCGAACCTGGCCTTTTGGTTTGCCGTAATTTTCCGGATCTTTTAGGAAATTTCTAGCGGAATGATCGCTTCTTCGTAACCGACGAGAAATTTACACGTTACACAAATTTAAACAATAGTAATATTAAATTAAATTTGCTTCTGGAGAAATAAGAAAAAAGCATTTAACTTTTTCAAAATTTACATTATTGTCTAATTATATTTTCCCATTAAATCAAGAATGTTGATCAAACCCGAAGATCTTTATTCTATACTTGTATTGCAATTAACAACTAGTAATTATTATTTTTTTATAATCGTAGCGACGGAGGGAGGTTCAGTTAATGTAACGTTGGGACCATTTACAGTTCCAAATCCAGAAGGACCAACCTCAACTCCAGGAACATCAGGGCCAATTGTAGAACCTGAAGTAACTACCACACCTGGTAAGTAAATAACTAGTCCAAGCGTTCGGAGATTCGCCCTAAACAATTTACATTTGCCCAAACTAATTCATTTCATGAATAAAAACGGAGGTTCAGTTAATGTAACGTTGGGACCAATTACAGTTCCAAATCCAGAAGGACCAACCTCAACTCCAGGAACATCTGGACCAGTTACGAAACCCGCCACAGAAGCAATCACAATAACCATACTTTGTTCCCTTCAAATTTATTCAACAATTTAAATAAGAATTGTTGTTTGTGATCGTGTAAATGCAGCTTGTTCGTTTATTTATTTTTCTTTTACCAAAAGGAAAGGGATGAAATCAAATACTTCCTTAGAGCGTTAATTATTATCTTAACGAGATATTAATTTTATTGTTTGTGATAGAGATTTGCCATAGATCGTACACTATAATTTATCTCCGATATGATACTTAATTATAATGATGACTTAAAAATGGGTGCGTAATGGTCAAGCTCTAATTATTTTGCTAAGCTGGTCTAATAATTACTAATGCATTTTTGTCATTGCAGCAACAGAAACACCTTCAGTTATACCAGAAGATATTTCAACAATAATATCTTTACCTACAGAAACAGAAGGATTAATTACAATATCAGAAGGACCAGGACCAATACTTGTAGGAAATACATCTACAGTAACAGAAGGATCAGTTACGGAACCAGGATCAGTAAATACATCTACAGTAACCATAGTCACAGAAAGTCCAGCTACAGCAACAGCAGCGCCCGTTACACCAGTAGTAACTGATTCACCGAGTAAGCAAAAGTTTAAGAAGAAATTTAATTCCATTAATTGCTAGCGCTGCAATATACGAGCGAATATAGACTTCGACTCAAAATTGCGAAAAAAAAAAACAAAAGCGTCCTAATGTTAGCAACGCCAGCGATTTTACGTAGATGTAAGGCACAACTGAACTGGCAAATTTACTTTTTCCTTTTTTTCTTTAATTTTTTGTTAACTTTTACTTAAACATGGACATCAATATCAACATTTTATTATTATGGCTTCCAATAAAACACCAATATTTCTTGTATTTTCTAATATACAGAACCAGTAACGATATCTACCAACTACATCAAGTAAATTAAATTAAAATAAATCGAAAAATTATTAATTTTATTTTCTTAATTTTTTTCCAGCTCCAATTGCTGAAGGTAACATTTTGTATTAAAATATCTAACAAATCTCCTTATTTTTACACAAATTACAGTTTGCGATAGCGCTTGCAACGATCTCCAGGTCTCACTTCAATGGACCTTGATCATCCTCAATGTTGAATCTAGCCAAGCGAGCAGATTGAACGACTTTTATTTAGCCGTAATCTCAGCTAGAAGCGGTCAGCTGAACCAAATCAGACTCTTACTTGATGGTAGTTTGACCGCAGGCGCCGCGGCTACTGCAAGAGGATACTTGCAATCATGGTTGGTTTTGGTATTGGGTGCTAATGTTTCTGTTAGCAGCGGACTGGCGTCGGCGATCAGCGGTAGCTATTCGGTAGCAAGCATCGCTTCAGTGTTAATACAAGGGGCGTCTGAATCTGCGAAAAGCTCTCAAGTTACAGTTTCAAGCCTTGCCGTGTTTCTGCTCAGTTACGTGTCGGCTAGTCAAACCGCTTCTGGAGCTATTGTTGGTAAGTATTTTTTTTTTCGTACTTAATGAATTGGAAAATCACAGCTGGACAGGCATGAAGATGAAACGCTGCCTTATGTGATTTGGCAAATCAAATATCAATTTCAAACACATTTAGTACAAGTATTAAAGAACGATCGGATATTAATTTTCAGTCGGATATGCATCCGCATTCGAGGCACGCTACAATCAAAGTAGTAGTGGAAATGTAACAGTAACCGGAGGCGCTGGCGTAACCGTAAGCTCTGGAATATCCTGGACTTGGAGTTACGGCAAGAGACGTAAGTCAACATCAGTATGCTTCGAATTCCAGTAAATCTCATGTTTCCTACTGCTCTTAGACGCTGGTCATCACAACTTGGTACGAGCTCACCCAGCTGCTCGTCATCAGCATGAAACTAGCCATCAGGAACAAAGTCACCATGAAGTTCGCCATCATGGACAAGAGCACTATGAAACCCGTCATCGTGGACAAGAACACCATCAAGCTCGCCATCATGGACGAAAACAACACGAAGCTCGTCATCATGGACAAGGATACAACGAAGCTCGCCATCACGGACAAGGGCACCATGAAACCCGTCATCATGGACAAGAACACCACCAAGCTCGCCATCATGGACGAGAACAACATGAAGCTCGTCATCATGGAAAAGAACAACACGAAGCTCGTCATCATGGAGGAGAGCAACACAAAGCTCGTCACCATGGACAAGGACACCACGAAACTCGCCATCATGGACAAGAACACCACGAAGCTCGCCATCAGGAACAAGGACACCACGAAGTTCGCCATCATGATCAAGGACACCACGAAACTCGCCACCACGGACAACACCATGAAGTTCGCAAACACCACGCCAACAGACAACACCATGGACATGAGGCACGTCACCATGGCCACGATGAAAAACGTCATCATGCTTAGACAACGCTAAGCTAATGTACGGATACGATGCTCCCTTTGTACATATTTCTGTATTCCTAGTCTTTTGTTGTTTCTAATTTATTGTACTTGAATAGACGTTAATGAATAAAGTGATTTTGCATTGAAATGTTTACATTTTTTTATAACAATTGTCTTAATAATATTTTTTTGAGATATAGATTTATGACTAGACTTCATTAATATCCAACGCTGGAAATCGAACCAACAAGATATATTGATGGACTAATATTATTAGATCGTTTGAAAACGAACATTTCGTTTCTTATTGCTGGTCATACAAAAGTCTCAAAAATATCAACTCTAATTGGCCCCCCCCTTCATCAAATTCAGGCTACGCTCATGACTAATTATCAGTATTATTAAAATTCTAAGGTTGATTCAGGTTGAATATGCTATTAGTGGCACTAGCTATTTTTTTATTAACACTTCAAAATGATGAAAATTTGTCTATTTCTATTTTTTCATTGTTTAGTATTAAAAACTACACTTATCATTTATCGTTTATGGTTATTAATTCCTGTTAGGTTTAATGTAAGACAAACGCCTTACACGCTAACTTCATGTATCATGATGACCAACCTTGACTATTAACTAATAACTAAAAATTAAATTATATCGTTTATAAATAAATATAATATACAAAATTAATGATTTGTTAACATGTTTATGCGGTATTACAGTAAATAGCACGCTTAAACACGTTTAAAATAATCGCAGAATAGAGCGCATTTCCTAACCTACCTTACGGTAAATATAACGCATAACCGTACATAATCACAACTTGCAAATAAATGTAAAACGTTTATAAAAAAGATTTATAACAAAAATAGAACACTTTCTAAATTCTTTTGTATCAATCACTGCATAATTACGCATATGCTCTTGGCAACCCGTAATTTTCTGCCTTCGGCAAGTAATTCTAGAAATAATTGTACCAATCAATTTTTCTTAATTTAAAATCGGAGTCTATTAAATTATTATCTCACTCATCAATTAAATTAAACTCGAATAATTTTAATTGAAAATGGAAGATTCAAATTTGGCGCTTTTTCATGACATCTTATTTCCCTCTTTTATATTGGTCATCCTGCAAACAATTCGTTTTTCATTGGATAATCCCGTTTTCAATTCGTGTGTGAAGTAATGTCAACAAATCTTTCAAAGAATTCGAAGTTTACGTTAAAACGGAGCCGAATCCACGAATTTTTTGCACGCTCAAACGGAACAGAAAGCGTTTAGATCACAAAAATGTCCGAAGCCGATGTAAGTTGTGCACTTACGCATCCGTACTTCAAGAAACACGTTTTTAACCTATCCTTCTGTGACTGTTTTTTTGCTTTTTTATAGGAAGCCGGTGATAGAAATAGAACGGTGAGCGAAAGTTCAGAAACCGAGTTTGATCCCCATTTTTCCCCGATTATTAGCTTACCCGAGATTACCCTCGTTACAAACGAAGAAGAAGAGGAGGTTATGTTGAAGTTACGAGCCAAGCTGTACCGGTTCGATACGAAGAGCGATGTTACTCCAGAATGGAAGGTAAATTATCACATTTTTTGCTTCAAAATCGCTCACATTAAATCACTATAAAATTAATAATCCTAGGAAAGAGGTACCGGCGAAATGAAAATGCTTAAACACAAAGAAAACAACACCGTTAGGATAGTAATGAGAAGAGATAAAACCTTAAAAGTCTGCGCCAATCATTTCATAACACCTTTCATGGATCTGAAACCAAGTATCGGTTCAAGTAAGGCTTTTGTATACACCGTAACTGGTGATTTTGCCGACGAAGAGATAAAATCTGAATGCCTTGCTATTCGTTTTGGAAGCGTAGATTTCGCAAACCAATTCAAAGAAAAATTCGAGGAAGGGAAAAAGTTTGTAATTGAGAACTGCAAGTTATACACAAGCCCAGAGGAGGATGATCATTCGGAGAGCGACGCCGAAGAAGACGTAACCCCAGAGTGTGAAACGAGTGACCTAACGAAGCAACTATCAGAATTGGATGTTAGTAAAAATGAAACAGAGGAAAAGTAGGTTTATTGGAATGAATACAGTCCGGATGACGAAGTTAACATATCAAGATGACAGGCTATATATAAATATATATAATAAGATACTATATTTTTGTAAAATTAGGTGCATATCGTATCTGTTTGAATGATCCTTTTTAAATGTTGTATCGTTGTAGTGTGGGAGTGCTACTTAACTTTAGTTTATTTTAACTGCGTCTTGCGGGATGTTTATTCTTTTGCAAAAGATATGGTGTCTGTTGCTGTTGGTTAAATGCAAAATTAATTAAATAAATCTCGAATATAAAAATAATGTAATTTGTCCTTTCATTCCAATAAACAAATTGTTGTTTTGGTGACTGATTGCCTTTAAATTAAAAAAAGAAGAGTATCGTTTTTTTCGCCTAAAAGCTGTCTTTCAGTATTAATAGCATTTGCAATTAGAACATTATTTATTTAATTTATATTATTGTTTAAATATATCAAATTAAAAGATTATATTTGCTAAATAAAGAACATCAAAATTTGTCCAATAGATGTCAGCACCTAAAAAAAATATTTTTACTTTTTATTAGCATATAGAATTAAAAAATTATTTATTTAATTTATATTGTCGTTTAAATATATCAAATTAAAAGATTATTGCTAAATAAAGAATATCAAAATTGTAGACGTTATATAAGTGTAGGAAATGTCCAATAGATGTCAGCACCTAAAAAAATTAATTTTATATTTTTACTTTTTATTAGCATATGCAATTAAAAAATTATTTATTTAATTTATATTGTTTAAATATATCAAATTAAAAGATTATTGCTAAATAAAGAATATTAAAATTGTAGACCTTATATAAGTGTAGAAAATGTTCAATAGATGTCAGCACCTAAAAAAATAAATTTTATGTTTTTACTTTTTATTAGCATTTAGAAAATTATTTATTTAATTTATACTGTCGTTTAAATATAAAACCCCAAATTATATTTACTAAATAAGAAATATTGAAAGAGTTGACGTTTCCTTGTACCACAATATACGAGGTCGCTGCATTTGCTACCACCTTGATGAATATACCACCCCCCTGCAGTGTACGCCCACTTACGAATCATTTATCAATTTGATTTGCGAAAATTAAAAGATAAATTTAAAATTTATTTTCAGTGTTTAGAGAACTTGAATAATTTTTGTGCATCTTCGCAGCAAAGCATGGTTATTAAATTTGAACCAGCCTGTACAACAAAAAAAAATTGTTTTTGTAACATTCATTTATTTCCTTACAAACGACAATCACCAAACTCCATATGTACAAAATACTAAACAAAATTAAATATGCAAGTCCACATATAAAAAAAAATCAAATCATCATATTGCAATTTCTATATCACTTAATATCGTACTTCACAATTCATCTTTCTGAACTCGGAATGAATGCAAAATATTCAGTCTCTGAGATAGTTCTTCCTTCTTCTTCTCGGCCAATTTACCATCTTTGATTATCTTGTTTAATCGACTCTTTTCTTGCGATACGAATTTGACACCGTTCTCAATGATTTTCTTCATAAAAGTTAAATAGGTTTTGATTGTTGATTTCTCCTAGATGAAAATAATCCTTTTTATTTTGAAAAAATTGGGTTGTGTGTATTACGTACCTGTTCGGGGCGTTTCTCTGATAATTCCGTGACTTCTTTCAATTTCTCATCCTTATTCGGTGAGTTTACAAATTCAACGGCTAGTTTATCGAAATGCTCGAGACATCCGGGTAATCCGATGTACATATCGGCATTATCTCTAACGAAGTTCCTCAAGTTGTTTACGGTGAAATCTGTCGCTGTAAAATTATTAATATTCTCGGTGGTGCTTCCCAAGAATAACTTCACGGCCGGTAGATCATCTTTGCCTTTGATACCGTACTTCTTGGCTAAAGCCTCATTTTCTTTCTCACCGTAGTCCTTTACACCAACTTCAGCTAATATGAAATCTTTATTGGAGATGATTTCTTCGGCGAACTTGGTGAATGTTTCGTGCTTATCGCCGTAAGGGTAGGCGATATCGAATTTAACTAGGACGGCTTTAAATTTCGTGATTATTTTCTCGAAATTGAACTCGTCGAGCGATACGCATCCTTTACAGGCCAACGTGGTCGAGATGACGCCGATAATTAATACTGAAAACAGGGCGAAATGCATGTTATTACGGTCTTTTTAGCTGCTGCAAAGAAGAAATTACGAAAAATGTTTACGTATTTGACAGTTCACCCAGTTTTTAAACAATTTCGACGCGAATTACATGGCGTGAGGTGATTGGTTGGAGTTCGGTGTGAATTTGGTTGCATAACGAATTAAATCGGGGGGAATGGGATTTATTAATTTTAATTTATAATGATTATTTTGCGTTTTAATGGGTGTTAATTGATCTAAAAAGTAATTAAAATCCTAAATTTAAGTATAATTAAGAATTAATTAAGATCCTTTCTAACTTACTTACTTAATAGAACGATCACGAACAGTGGCGTAGGACTATAATAAAATCAACTACATGGATGGAAAATCGTCCAATTAAACTGTATAGTTAATATTAATTTATTAACCACAATTATACATGAATTTACAATCACCAAAGTAGGATACCTATTTTATTAAGGCTTCTGCCTGTGGTTATTAATTAATTAAATTAATGTATAATAAAAATTTTCCTAGGAAAATAAGAGCAAATTTTCTTCTTTGATTGACCAAAAAACATCTTTCATTTAGGATTTATTGGCAATATTTTCTATTATATCCATGCTTAAATGATATTTTCAATTGAATCTCTAGTCGAAACCGAAACCAAACCCAAAGTAAATAACAACAGAAGCAGACAAACATGAAACATGTGCAGCCTTTTCATCAAATTTGTATTGCTTTTTATGTAAAAGGCTCTGTAAGCGTCTAATTCCGACGGCGAAGTTACGTTCTTAATCAATTTCAAGTTTTCTAATTTAACGATTCTACTCTACCAAATCGATAAGCTCTGATGTGTTCCTTGAATCTGGTGCCTATCGCTCTTTTCGTTTGACCAATCTTTATCCAAGCTTTATCAAAGTCACTGCCTGCAATTTTGTAAGTTTCCTAGCTTTCCTCCATGTTCGGTTTATCTTTCGGATTGCTAAGTGTATTGTGCGAATTGCGGGAATTAGACGCTTACAAAGCTATTTACGTAAAAAACAACACAAACACAAGAGACCCTTCAGTCTACCTATCCGTATTTTTTTCGCGTGTCTTAGTTTTAAGGCATGTAGGCGGTAAAAGTAGGTACTTTTACGTTTCTCACATCATTCACCGGTTGGGAATGAAGGTCCCACGCATCCTCGAAACGGCCGTCGCGGATTAATTAATTAAGCTTGCGTAGTGCGAAATATGCCGATACTTTTGTGTTGTTTGCCATCCTACGCTGCAGTCATTGCTATCATTATTGAACTAAGGTAAATATTTTTGTGGCTTATGTGGGAAAAACCTTAATAATCGCCATGTGCACATTATCAACTAGATTAGGAAAATTTGTAACCATATGTTACATGATAAACTGCGCCATATGTGATACATCAAATATAGTAATATTTTCAGACAAACATGGTTATCGTTATCTGCAATATGTGCTTTCATGTAAATTCAAACAAAACACTTTATTTGCAAATGATAAGAAATAAAAAAAAATATTTGTCGAATTTTTAAAATATTTGAGGTAAGTGTTTCTCAAATATATTTACGCGTGGAAATATTTAGTTAATGCAGCGTAGCGGTATTTATATTATCTTTCGTTTATAATCTAGCATTAAAATTACGTATAACAAAAGAAATGAACATTGAAATATATAGATTTTATATTTAAATAAATGAAAATAATACAATAAATATTAAAATAAAAAATCAATAGATTATTGTAAAACCTCCAGTGGCGGACAAGAATAGTGTCTGACGTGTCTAGGCATCGTCATTCCATGTTCTTCAGCTGCAACGCTTGTTAAATGCCTTTCAATCTCTTCAACTAGATCAAGAGGCACAATTGGCCCTATTCCAGGAATAGCTTCGACGTAGACTTCTTCTTGTGGCTAAAATTAGAAGTGGAAAAAAAATGTAATAGACAAAAGTATAGGATGGACTTGAAACATACTTCTTCTTCTTCGGCAATTTCTTCGTGGCCCTCACCTTCCTCTTCTTCGTACTTGACTCTGATGTGTTCTTCTAGTTCGTCGATTTCACGAAAGTATCCACCTTCTGCGGATCCTTCTTCAGCTCCCTGTTTAAAGAATTCGATTTATTGAGTAATTTGGAAATGATTTCGTTATTTATTGTTGCAGTATTTTTTTTTTTCAGAAGGAAATAAATAAGTGCGTATCAAAGCTCGAAGAGAACAATGAGACAACGTGATGGTCTTTTTCGTCAATTAAATGTGGTTGCAATGTTTGCTGGAAAAAAGGCAATGTTGCAACATGTTCAAACAAAACATGACTACATAACGTCCGTCATTAAGCTGTTGTTACATTTATATACTAACTTGCCATTTGTGTACTCTCAAAATCTTTGAAAAGTAAGGTTTCTCATACATTTTTTTAAGCGGATCAACTTTTATTTGGATGGAGTCAAACTCCAACAAAAAAAAAACGATCTGTATTCGTTCAACCTTGTGCTCGTGGGGGTGGCAACACCGCCTTCCCCAAATTTTGAAATTACACTAACCTCAATTTCACTCAGCTTACTCTCCTCACGCCCGTCTACATCTCCCTTTTCCTCCTCCTGTTCTTCTTCCAAAACCTCATCCTCCGCTAGCTCAATTCCCCCTTTCTCACAGATATCCTTCTCCACCTGCTTTAATTGTTCCTCTATCGCAGATTTTCTCTTCTCCTCCTCTTGTTCGGTTGGTTCTTCGGCGTCTTCCTTAACGCTTTCTTCATCCACTTTTTCGTCCTCCTTAGCCTGTTCTTCTGCTTCCTCGGCATCGTACTCTTTCGTATCTTTCTTCTCTCCCTCCTCTCCTTCGGCTTGGCGTTCGCCTTCAGCCTCGCCCTCGGCTTCGGCGTCTTTTCCTGTTTCCGCTTCGACAACGCTTTCACGTTCAGCCTCCTGGTCGGTGGTGCCGAAGAGATTTTCGTCGGGCTCTGCACTGAATTCCGTGGATGTCATGGAAACATCATTCGCAAGGTGATCGGGTTTGGAACCCCTGGGCGATGCTTTGTCTTCGTCTTCGTCGAGTTCATCCTCGTCGTGTTTCCTTATCGAAATGAACTCTTCGCTGGGCCTGTTACGAAAGGACGATTTCAGAAATTCATCTTTCAATTTCCAATTTGGCTGTAGCTGCAGCATTTTAAGATGTTTATTTTAGTACCGGTTAATTCAAATTTGGCGAGTTCGAAGGATGGAAAAATACCCAACGGAAGCAAAATTGGGCAGCAAATGTATAATGTATGAGCTTACAATATTTATATCAGGTGTCCTTGGAATTTCAGACAAATTAACAAGGTTAATAGAGATCACTCCACAAGGACTAAAAAATTGAAAATTTCATCATGTTCTATGATCATCATGCCCTCATATGATCATAGAAGAATCTGCAATTTTGGTCAAATATATTCTTTTTGAGATCAAAACTGACTTCACCTACTCCGATTTTCTTTCATCCATTAGGTCGGGCTCCTGAAGGACATCGTCGGTGACGATGTCGGGACAGGATATGATGCTTCCTTCGCCAGCGATCTCCACTTCAGCTTCTTGCTCTTCTGCTACTTCCTCAACAGTTGGAGTACTGCAATTTAAAGTTGAAAGTCGGTAAAAATTTCACAGAATGCAATGAATCATTGAAAAGAGCTCTCAGTCTAGTAAACACCAAAAATATTTGTCAATATCATTCAATCTGTAGGTGACCTTGTTTTTAAACATTTGAAAAGAATTGATCCATTTGGTCAATTTGGACCTACTAACCTTGATTCAATACTAGGCGTGGATTCTGATTCCACCTCCTTCAACACCTTCTTCTTCTCCTTGGCAAAAAGATTCAAAGCAGAATCCGTGAAATACAGATTGATCAAGGTCTGCGGTTTGGAAGCGTCTATTGCCGCCAAGAACTTGTACACTTCCAAGAACGCTTCCAGAGGTACCATCGCGGAACCTCCCTCGGGTTCTTCCGTGATGATCTCGCAGAATAATATCATGGTTTGAGTCAAGCTCTGTAAATTGGAGAGATGTCAGAAACAGAGTGAATTCCTTCAAAGGAATTTACATCTGTGAGGTGTCCAGCGCATAAACCCAGGAATTTATTCCAAGGTATCGCGTTGACATCTGTGAATCCGCCCAGACAAAGTATCTTGATCAACACCTCATGTTGTAAGCACGCGCCTATCCAACGATCCCACAGAATTTTGAAAGGAATCGTCAAGTTGTTTTGGAGTTGGTAGTTTAATGCTCGTAACCATCCCGGTGTAACGCCAACGTAGTCTCTGGGTATTGGGTATTCCAGTCTGGGCTTCACGGGAGGTGGTATATTCAAGGAAAGGCAACGAAAATACGCCGTAGACCATCTAGGAGAGAATGAAAAATTTTATTGTTACAAAAGATATTAATATAAATAATAAATTTATTGTTAATAACGATATTTAAGATCTCGCTGTTAAAAAAAAAAGGTAGGTAATGGTGAAAAGTTGAAAGCCAAAAAATTATATCAAAAATGATTGAGGCTTAATGTGTTTGTGGACGTGCAGTGCTTTCAGCAAATGTAAACCCAAAAAATAACTGGTTTTGGGGTATTGGGCCAAATATTAATTCGGAGTAGTGGATAGAGAAAACGGTAACTTTTAGGTAGAAGAAAGTAAAGAGGGAATAAAAAGTGGACAATTATTTGAATCTAAAAGATATTCAATTTGTGTCAAAAGGATCTAATTGGTCTGAATCGGTTTGTCCATTTTGGGAATTTACTTAGAACATGATGTATGCTAGCTGCTCACCACCAAGTTTAGTCTCTCATGAAAATCAAAAAAGTGATGGCAGCATGGTAGGCTGTTGTACAGTGTTGTGCTGATGAAACTACTTATGGATACTGCAAAATGGTGCATGTTTGTTGGATTCCATACAACTTACCAGAAGCAACCGTGATCGATTACGGAACCAATGAAAACCGAAAAAACATTACTGTTTGGGAACCATAAACAGACCAAATTTAGGCATGGGGATAGGTCAAACGCCTCTTTTTAAACTTGGGAACCCGCTAAACACCTACATTTAAGCTTGGGAACCTGTGGTAAAGAAGCCTACCCGTGGTTAAATTTGGCCCCTTGACGATGGTAACACGCCTTCGAGACCGCTAGTGGCAACGCAACCACGGATCGACGCGCATCACGCAAAATATATATATTTTCACACGAGTAAAGACTAAGCTCCTTTGCTCCTAAAGCCAAAGTCCCAATTTCTTGTACTCAACCCAATGGTTAGAAGAGAATTGTG
Source organism: Marronus borbonicus (assembly GCA_902655005.2). Lineage (NCBI taxonomy): Eukaryota > Metazoa > Arthropoda > Insecta > Coleoptera > Scarabaeidae > Marronus > Marronus borbonicus. Next base: position 26,310,728 of record LR737382.1, read on the forward strand.
AGAGAAGACCTCTAGAAAATAAGCCAAAATTGACAAGCGAGATCTTTGAATGGAATCTGAACACGAATAACTCAGTAACCCACTCTGTTAGCAGCTACAAGCCGCTAAAGTATGATGTAGATTTCCGAATCACTTTGAGAGCAAATTGCCATAAGCTAAGCTTTTACTCTGCAACTAAACTGTTGAACCTCAAAAAGTTGAGCCGGTCAGCATGGTCGTCTCCAGTCATTAGCGGTAAGGAAATAAACTTAATGATTTATTCATTACTGAGGCAACACTAAAAAATTAACCTTTGCGAAAGCTTGGCTAGTGGTCCAATCTAAAGACATCTAAAAGTCGCATACGTCGCTAGCAACGAGCTTTCATTGTTCAATAGTATTTTTCTAGTCGTTCATATGCCCGAATTACATGAGAAACATCCAGATGCAACTGGACAAGAACGAGACCAATCGCCCGTTTCCGTGAATGCGGATCAGTTGCAGACAAGCCATTTTGACCAACACTAAGCTGGTTAAGATTAGAAATGTGATGCTACGTTCGTCTTAAAAAAGCTTGAGGAGACTATCAGGACATACTGAGATTTCGTATGATAGCATTAAGTTAAGCTTTCGTTTAGGAATTGAAAGAGCAGGCGGAATTGAAGACTTTGACCGCAATTTCTTCACAGATGAGGCGTGGTTTCACCTTAGCAGATACGTGAATAATCGAAACACCTCATGTCTCTCATAAAAACCTCTTGCATCGGATTGTAGTGTGCCGTTGCTTGAAAACGATGAACGTAATTGTTGGTTGCAGCAGAACGGGGTCACATGTCGCACATTTGCGTTTGCAGCTTTTTGACGAGCGTATCATTGCTAAAGGATTATGCCCCCTACGTTCTCGCGATTTAACGTCTTTAGATTAGTAAAAGTGCTACATAGAGTGGTCTCAAACATGGTAAAATGAGTTCGGGCATACATTACTGAACAAGCCAGCCACTTTGACCATATGATGTAGAACATGTAAAATGTTAGTAATAAATGTGTTCGATATAAAGTTATAAAAAGTTAAAAGACATGTGTGGGTTTATCTTGATGTGCGCGATTTTTAGACCTCTCTGTACTTACGAAGCTGAGATTTGGCATAATTCCATGTAAGACCCATATGTACATCCCATAAAAATGTCATCAAAATTAGAGAGTTGGGACGACATCTAAATTTGGTACAGTGACCCATATGACATATTCTCTAGTTCTAGTTTTAACAGGCAGACTCAACTCCAAGAGATTCTTTAGTGCTAATCTGATGCCTGGAAGATAGGACTTTATACTTGCCTTTTTTTAATTTATTTTTTTTAGCGATGACGGCCCAACGGGGTGTATAAGCTTCTTTTAAGGAGCCTTTTATTGTGTAAGTTGTGTGTATAAAGTGTTCCATGGCTTTGTTACTGTCACCCTCTCGCCGTAAAGGGCGAAGCGCAGTTAATTATACCCCAATTGCCCCACTCGGGAGTGCACCGGACCCACTAAGAAAATTTCTTGATCTTAGCCGAACTCAAACAAACAGCGCCTAACTCCCCCCAGTCAAGCGCAGACGTTACCCTATTACTTTTTGTCAAAATCTTACTTAATTACTTTCTGCGGTTATCTCGGGGTTATCTCGTGGGCGAAACCACAATGCTCTTAAGCCTTAAATTCGTATCATTAATTAACATACACGTTCCTTAAGTAGAGGCCATTTTTTATAATAAAGAGATGATTTTAGCATCCCTTGATGAATAAATTGAGAGCTAATAGATTCTCCTAAGAGTCTTATAAATCACCTCGGCGCTTTCGAGCAAAGCGCCGCCGCCAAATTAGAGCTATGCGATGAATGGGAGCTAGCTCTTTATCGTGATATTTCACAGTTATGGCTTTTACGTTAGCGTAACCCGTATATATCTTGGGCAGTTAACGAGATACAAATGCGACTGAGTTAGGTATTGTGGAATTGGACAAAAGCCGGTGGAATTGTAATAATCACCAAAGAAATATCGCGTTTTAAAAACAAAGGATATATTTTATAATGAAGATAGGAAGAGTTATTAGAAGCAACATGAAGATGGCATAATTTTAACGGAGTACAAAAACTGAGATTTGAAATCGCCTTTGTTACAGTTTTGTATTTTTAATACTTTGCGAATAAGGTCTGAATTACTGAATATTTATTTTTATTTTGTAAACGGGGCTTAGAAAATGTTTTGCAATTTCATAAATTACCTCTTGCGTTTACAGAACATATTTAAACAACGAGAACATTATAAAATATTAAATAAGAAATACAATTATTTGTATCCACGCCGACTCTCTGATGTTCGGATAGCAAAATTTCTATAATATTGCTACATACTCTGAGTAACTTTGTTTGTTCACTAAACCAGCTTTTTGGAAATTGTGTGCAATACAGTGCTCGACTTTTCCTGCATTTATTGCATGTCGTAAGGCAAATACTAAATAACAAGTATATAAACAAAATGTAGAGAAAGATAAGCAGACAAAAAAAAAAAAGATAAATTGACAATTCTTTTTGTGGATTGTAGAGAGAGGTAGAGACATCTAATTTTGTGTCCATTTATGGCTGTATCCGTTGAGTAAATTTTCTTATGAATGTCACATAAGCAACTATGTTGGCCTCTGTAATACTAAGCAAGTTCTGTTATATTTTCCACACAAAAGCTCAGTTTTACATTTTGGATTTTGAGCGGTTTACAGAGTTTTTAGATGTTGATTTTAGTGAAGTGAAAGATGTTATTCCTTCGTCATATTGACACTATTGTTGTTTGGAGGGGTTGGTATTGAGCGAGAAGTTGATAGAGCAAAATTTGAAAATTCTCTTGGGTTTTCCCTAGTATGAACCGTTCGAAGTGCAATTTGTCTTCGTTGTCTTTTGATACCGAAAGAAATTCAGCGATTTTTAGCTTAAACCGAGGTGAACGACGTCTTTGCGTCTATCCCCAAAGTTTGCCGAGCAATTCGATAGAAAATCCAAGAATCCGCTATCGCCAAATCAGAAATAGGAAAAATCGTTTTTACAGGCCACTTCATGGTCCTTGCATTAATGAATAACTGACCATAAGAGAGAGATAAAGACAATGAGGTTTTGCCAAAGTGGACATTTGGTGCTGACTGCAATATTTCCACCCTTTCAGCAGGAAATAAATATTTCTAACACGTGGAGGTTAGCACTACGGAGTCGTCATACAACGAACGACGCGATTCAGCGGAACGGACTTTATTTTAAAGTGTTAAATGTCTTCTTTCAAATGTTCGAAGTGATCAAACCAAAAAATGGTACAAAAAAATAAATAATTTGTTGAACCAAACATATTTTTGTTTGATTTACTACTTGTTCCCAGGGGCAAAACACACTGTATAGTGTTTGCCTAAGTGATGGAAGTGGGATTGTGGTGTGGTTATCGCAACAATGTTTTTCAGAAATGAATAGGATGTGATAATTGTATCAACAAATGTTGATAATAAGTTGGGAACAAAAAAATAACAAATGAGATTAACAATAAATAAAAATAAAAAATTTTGCACTACTTAAGAAGCTACTTACTTTAGAAGGTCTGTCGGTTGAGATCTTATAGCGGCTTTCGCGTATTGCCTCAGCAAATAAGGGAATGTGGGCGGTATGCATATCTGCTGATGACAATACATTTCTTCCGTTAGTTCTGGCATAATGTTACCTTGCTTTTTTTTTTTAATTAACCGTCACAAAGGAGCCGACACTACACAAATACTTGTTGCGATAAAATAGAGAAATTGTAAATGTCATGCTTGGTTTTGAGGGTTTGTTTAAAGAGAACTAGCTACGTTTTCCATAGCAACCGCTCCAATATGGTGTTAACAAACTTTGATTGATTTTTTTCGACGGGCGCGTTTGTTGAATTTGAAATTATTTCAACTGTACAGTACGTCCACGAATAGTATCATCGACAAAGAATATTCGAGTTGGAATTTAATACTTGCTACTGGTATGAAAGTTCACTTTCGATTTTTTTAAGTCAAGTAGGTCTTTGCAGTTGTGGTCATTTGTGGTGGTCATAATTGCAGTAAATTCTTGCCGTACAGAAATCTTAAATCAGGTAACGGGGTTATTACAAAACTAAGAAAACACGAAAAATCATATTTATTTTACCCAAAATTTTTATAAAACAAATCTAAACTAAAACCTAGAAACAAAGAGAAAATCAAAATTCTAATTTTCACATTTATTCTACGCAACGACTTCCCATCTTTATAATACAATAAATGATTTGCGGCACAATATGGCGGATTAATCAAATGGAGCATTCTCAAGAAAAAAACTCCAGTGGCGTAATGTTAGATGATCTAGCAGGATATTAGATTGGATCAAACCTATCTATCTATCCAACCATTGCTTGGACAAAACCATGGAATAAGCAAGGCAAGCATCTTGCAATTAGAACAGATTGCAGCTTTACATCATGCATTAACTTTATTGTAACTTCGCCTTCTTTTGTTAACGATATAAATAGGTTTATCTTACGCCTTAGTAACGACTATTTTCGATAGATATGAGGGTGTGAAAGATTTATTAATAAAAAAATAAGTATGTCAAGTCTTTTGTTTTACAAACATAAATTCTACTCGTATCTCTTGATTTTGAAGTACAAACATATCGCAGATTAAAATAAACCTTTGGCTTACACGCTCTGGCTTTGTGCGCGACAAGTTATCAGCAGTTGACCCGACTGCGATAATATCCTTTGTTTCCTTTGTTACATCCGTTACTGAGCGAGTTTTAGTTAAATTATTAATTAATTTTCCTAATGCTTTGCATTGTACCAAATAAACACGTTAATATTTTCTACAATGCTACCATATTGACAGACATAAAAATGATAATGATAGCAAGTGCTGTGAGATTATATGGAAAACAACACGAAGGTATCGGTACACTCCGCACCACACAAGTTTAATTGATTAATCCGGGACAGCTGTTTCGAGGATGCTTCGATCCTCAATTTAGTCTCTTCGGTTGAAATTGAGAATCGATCTCCTCGAAACGGCTATCCCGGATTAATCAATTAAATTTGTGAAGGGCGGTATGTGACGATGCTTTTATGTTGTTTACCTTCGTTTTTTGTTTAACGCAGCTAATAATCGTACAAAACAACGACGTATGAAGGAGAGAACCGAGATATTGCTGTAAACAATGAAACAAAAAATTATTTGTTTCAAACAATGAGATGACGCAAACTTGTTAATTATCATTGGCATTTTTCCAGTGAAGCCGACATTTTTAAACCGCAATTAATCGTATTTGTGCTTATTTATTTAAAATTGGTTTTAATGACACGTAATTACGACTCTTCCAAAAGTAGTTTTACATTAGTTTATTTCTGCATTATCGCCTTTACTAAAAATTATTCCATTATATTTCACAATGTTGTGGACAAGTTGCTGATAATTTTGAAATGCCATGAATATTTTTCAGCATTCGTGAAGTATTGAATTATTTTTATCGCCATCGCTATTATTATTATTTTGCAAGAATGTTTCTTAAAATCTAGCCGTTACTGGTTCAAAGCTTTTTAACGCAATGAACATATTTATTATTATTTTTTAAACATTTCAAATAAAATTATTATTTCCCTTTGTATGTTTAGCATCGCTTGATATGAAGTTTTTAGCATTTAGGAAGTGCACTGCGAAAAATTTATATTTAAAAATAACAGTATATCCGCTGTTAAGTAATAACTGCTAACGATTTACACCTTGCATTTATTTTGCATTAATGATATACGTCTTGCATTTATTAAATCCAATTATAATTTTTTTATCACCATCGGTGATATGATATGATCATTTCGATCTACTTTTTTCTTTTGTAAGTACGCACAAAGCTTCCCATTATTACATCAAGTGATTAGTGTCGGGTGAAGAGTATTATATGATTTGCATCATTTTAAACAATTGTATCTACATCCAGTTAGCTCCAATGAAGCTATAAAAAGCTATTTCTAGATTATATATTTATGTCAGCAATTGTTTGCTAATAACATGTTATCTGCAAAATGCATCTACGCAAAATGGAAAGTAAACAATAAATTTTCTAATTCATTTTGACTTTTATAAAGCTGATCATAAATCATTCGCTTTTTATTATCTTTATCTTTAATCACTCAGAACTTATAACAATGTTCATAATACGTTAATGCGTAGATTTGGACCTATGGCCGTCCATAAATCCGCTGCATTTAGCATGGTTTCCATGGAAACAACCTTTGGGTAAATTGAATATTAGCGTTGGTTCCCCAAGTTGTAAGAGTCGGTCTTCAAATTATCTTCGCGTGATGCAGCAAAGATTAGGTGACTAAGAAGTCATTGAGTGGCGTTCAATAGACAGACTTATTATACAATTTCAACAAATTAAAGCAATAATTTCGTAAACAGTAGAATTTTTTATTACATTGTTCTCAATATGCAACACCGCACAAGCTACATACCGCGTTTTACAACATTTCTGGTGTGAATTGCGGCAATTAATAACGCTGCTTTTTAGTTCTACCAGCGTTTTTGGTCGTGCTCTAAACTTTTTCAATAACCTTAAAGCGAACAATCCGTTGGTTCGCAGGTCCGGCGATCTTGGTGGTCCTGAATTTTTTTTATTTTATTTTTATTTTTTTTTATTAGTTTACCTTACCCAGATTAATTTTATTTTGAGAATAAATCATTAAATTGTAATCGCTTTGTTTTGGTACTTTGGTATGGCAATAATTGCCATGGCGAAACCTTCATTTTACATGGATATTTCCGAAAATTGAAAGCGTATCATTAACTTTGTGACAAGCCCATTTGATCCGTTTGGTAAAAAACAAAAAAAAACCTAGCTTTTTTACATACAGGTATATTTAATAAGACAAGATCCGGGGCGGATGAAGGTTAACAACAAAAAATAAAAAAGTAATAACATATAAATTGTATCACCCTGACAGATAGAATGGTAAATAATCTATGACACATTAGTTTTAACAAGGCAAAAGTTTCTTATTTATCATAGAATGCTCATCTCGTGTACCCTCAAGCATACCACAATAATACTGTTATAAAGGTGACAAAAAATGTCATGTTACAAATATTCTTTTATCTAAATTATTTGTATCCATGTTTATGGGTATGTTCGAATTTTGAATGGGTCAAAGTTGTAAAGGTATATTCTTGCAGTTCTTTCCAAATTGAAACTATCATGTACATTAATAAATATTCGAGTTAATTGCAATCAATGAACAAGGTACTAGTTGCATTTAGTACCGTCAAAGAGGGATACTTTTGATAATTGCGGTAAAACTTTAATCACTGGACTCTCATATCTAAATGCAATTTGTTAATTAATTGGCAAAAGAAGAAAATTTAGGATTTACTGGCGGCGGCTAAAGTATTCAGGATGGGTCAATAACTTCAACGAATCGACTAGAATAATGATGACTTACGGTTCTGCATACTGAAGAGACAAATTATGGATCTCATGGACAGAGAATGACCTCGAAGCCTTCTTATGCTCTACTGAAA